>JAVSCE010014980.1:0-203444 GCA_032199065.1 Smutsia gigantea
ATCTAGTAGGATGTTAAAATAAAATTATACACCCTTTAATAAGTTAAAAAAATAAACAAAGCTGCAAACATATTTGATAAGCATTTGTATGTGTGTGTATAGAAAACGTTAAAGAAAAAGAAAGGAATGATAAGCATAAACTTCTGCCTATATAATACTTATAAGTGAGAAGCCAAAGACAGGATGTTGGGAAAAGTGCATAGGTAAATGTGAATTTTTAGAAATACTTGGGTTCTTGGAATGAATGATACATTAGAGTTATTAATAATATTACTAATAAATATTTAAACAAATATAATCAGAGAGAGCCATGTATAGACCAAAATGTGAGTAAACTATGAATAACAAAACATGATTAATACAATTCTGTGACCTGGGTTCCAAAAAAGGAGGAAAAAAAAAAGAAGAAAACTGTGCAAGTGTGTGTGTGTGAGAGAGAGATTAAGTATGTGTTTCCAAAATGAGTATTTCTTCTTCATAGGAACTTAGACTTTATAATTTTATAACAAGAGAATTACAGAGAAACAATATTTTAATTAAAAACAAATATGTAATACTACCCAATTGGTTTACTTAATAAAATGCCTGATGCTAACACTAAGTTATCTTTCGGTAGTGAAGTTTATGATTGCATGGACAGATAACCTTGTGTTATTTTACAGCCAAGAATTTTTGCAACATGAGTCAATTCATGTAATCCAGGCTGCTCCCTATTCTAGACACATGCTACATGACTGCTTGAGAAGTTACGGAAAACGTGGACTATAATTGTAAGAATTCCTATAGCAAATACTCAAAACTTGAAAAAAAGTCCATGTTTCTCAACGATAACAAGAAATCAAAATATTCACTCACTCCATAGATAGTAGAAGGGACTGGAACACACATAAAATACCAGTTAGACTGGGATATTTCTTATGATACTCCATAAAATAATCTCAACCAAACCATAATTCTTGCCGTTTGGCTATTCTGTCCATTTGAGCAGCTCCACACTTTTGTTGATGCAGTTTGCTGAGGCTAAATTGCCTTAGATTCAATTTCCAGATGCTTTCTGTGATTAAGGAGTAGCCTGAGTGGCTATTTTTTGAAACCTATTTTTTTACTTCTTAGTTGAAATCAAACCCATCAACAATTTGTAGGTCCACTTAACTCTCATTTTATTCTAATTGATATAGCTATGATAGTACAGTTTGCATATCTGACTCCCTTTCATTGAAAACACATGGTGGAGCTTAAAAAAAACTTTGTCGAATGAATTATTGAATGTTTAGTCAGTTGTGCATGGTACAGCATGTAGAACACAAATCAGGGAGATAGAAAATGACCAGGGTTTAAAAAGACTGAAGTCAGAGGCGAGCAGGTGGTAACTTTCTTGGGCGCTTGATATAGCTCCACCTGGCTGTCTCTCCTGGCTAGTCACCATTGTTTAGCGAAACTAACTAATTGAAGAATAAAAAAGAGATAAGGAAATATCTAATCATGGAAGGCAGCAAGGTATAGGAAAAAGTTCACTCCTTAATTGCTAACTGAAGACAAGACACTCTCTTGGTCTCATTTTCATTATTTATAAAATGAAATATTAAACCTGAGTAATATCTAAAGTTCTCCAGGTAGACATATTATGATTCTGTACATGAAGAAATTTAATCTGAGACAAAGAGAGAACAAGTGAGCTTTTATTTTTCAGTATGCAGTAATAAATACATTATTGTTTTCATTTTAACAAGATATTTTTTAGAATCAGGATACACAGGAGGAAACCACCAACTACCCATCATTAGCCAATAAAAAAGAGTGAAAATCGGTATAAAAAAGCAATCTATTTTATGTGTTAAAGAAATACTTTAATTTTTTTTCTTTATGAAATTGGGTGCAGATGAGTGGTATGCTAGGAAACATTTTATGACAGATACCCATTGAAACTGTATGTGAAATCAATTCTCTGAACACAAGAAGATCTTTGAATTTCTGAAATGTGAGATCATATTTGGACTAATTCTTGACCAGCTTTTGTGTTAGAACCTGTTCAGTATTTTTCTTATAGACTAGAAAACAAAGCCTTTACAGTAATGACTTTGTTCTCCCTTTTTTAAGAAGAGAGAGAGAGGAAAAAAGAAGCATTTCCAAAAATGCCATCCCTAAACTCAAAGTTTTACAAGTTAAAATTTTGCATTAAAATTTTATGTAGTCTAAACAGCATTAGATATCAAGTGACTGAAGCCACAAAAACCATGTTTGTTTGTAATTCACATCTCCACTTACTCAATTTTTCTCTGAGGTGGAAGATAAACTGAAATGTTTGCAAGAATTTAATGCTAACTAGGAATAAGAAAAGGATATGAGCTTAGTCCTTCCATCTAACAAACATGTGGAAAGAGAATTCTTGTTAGGCATAAGATGTTCAAGGTGGAAGAAAAAAAAACGTTAAAAGGGAGCCCTTGGGGGGAAAAAAGAAAAGAAAGCTCTTGAAAGAAGACTTATTTTCCCTGTTTTAAAAGATATTATCTAGCCATATACAAAGGAGATAAAACAAGAGACTGAGTATCTAACGCACCAGAAATTGTTTCTGGAAGTAGAGGTGACCTTCTCTGAAGATTTATTAGGGATTATGTCTAGATTCACAATGCATATTTCTCTGCAATGCACTAATCTCCCTCAGGGCACTCTGTTATAACAATACCTCCTCATTCATTCTGCTTTTGACTGCAATTCCACTTTAAATATTAATTTTAGAGGAGGTTTTACTTGCAATTAACCATGTGATTATATTCTAATCATATTGCATTCGTACTCTGAAATGAATTTAGCATGATCTGGACCTAAAGAGGTAATAAAGTTAACACCCACTGAGTTTACTAGAAAGTCAGACATCTAACACCTTCACTGATTGGAGACACAATCAACTAAAATACGAAAAGTTTTTGAAACAGTAAAAAGAAAAACCAAGACTATACACGTAAAAACATATATTCTTACCTGTTTATTCAACCAGCTAGGCTATCTATCAAGTAAAGTTGAAAAGTGATTAAACTCTTCCCAGATTGGTAATGAGAATGCAACAAGAGTTGTGTGGACTTAACCCAGTAAGAATTCGGCTGCTAGAGAGAAAGCATGCAGAGTCGCCAACAACAGTCTGTAAACCCTTTGGAAAAGGCAACAACACATCTAATGGGAGATTCAAAAATCAAAAACATTTGCACTATAACTCATTAAACTTTGGAAATTCTTTAAGGCATTTATTTGCAGCCCAGAGCACTAACCTCTATTCCTCAATTAGATATTTAAAAACTGAGATTCTTGAGTGTTTAGAATTTGAAATGACAGAGGATTATGGAAGAGAATTCATGACTTTACCTCCACTATTAACATATATGTGTGTATGTGTATATACTTGAAAACATACACACAAGATATATATATATAATGCTACAAAAGCATCCCTTATCTCAGAGTTGATAAGCCAAAATTTTACATTAAAATTTTATGTGATTTAATACCATTTATAATCAAATGACTGGTGAATAGTATGAGTAATTTCAAGGCACTATTTTATTTCATTTAATCATCACACCAACCCTATGACATAGTATCATCCCCATTTTAGAGTTGAGGAAACTGAAATTCAAATAAAATTTTAGTAGCTTACACAAAATGAAATAGCTGTGAAGTAACAGAACCAGGACTCAATCTCACTCCTAATTCCCTGTATCTCTGAATATTCCATACTGAAAACAAACCCATCAATTTTATGTTTGTTGTTAAGTATGGAAATGATATCCACACTATGTATTTATATATATGTGTGTGTGAATAATATATAATATATACATAATATATTAAATACATATATATATTAAATATATATTAAACATATAAAAATGTAATGCACAAATTAAAGCCATTTGTTATTCCACATTTAGCAGAACTCTATCATTACTTTTGTATATATTCTCTCAGTACTCTTTTGTGTTCTATACTTATTAAAATTTATTATACTAAATATAATTATTCTTGTTTTGTTTTATTTAATATAATGCTGTATTTTCACATGTCAATAAATATGATTTTTTTACTGTTACATTCTTCCTAAACAAATGTGCTTTTGATTGGTAACTTCCAGAGTCATTAGGGAGAGGAGGAAAGAGGGTGGAGTAGGAAGGCAAGGCAGAAACCTCCTCCTATGTACATTCCAAGGAAGTAACTACAGTAAATACAACTAACCCTGAGAATGCAGAACAGACTACCTATACCTGATGAAGAGAAGGCCACACAAGAAGGGTAAAGTGGCAGAGCCATGATTGATTGGGACCCAAGCCATTGCCTCAGCCCAGCCCACAAGCAGGAGAGAGAGGAACAGAGTGGGGAAGGGAAAAAAGCTCAGGAATACTGCACACCTGGCCCTGGAGATCTGCCCTGGGAACATGAGTCCACATGCATTGGGCTTTGGTGATAATGTGGCTGGACACCACAAAGAGTTGGAACACTCTGGGAGGCTGGGACTCCTGCCACTAGCAGAGGACAGTTATGCTCCATCAGTCCCACTGAAGCCCAACACAGAGGTGGCAGTTTGAAAGATTTACCAGCAGCAGGAAGTGTGCCAGAGGGCAGGGATTGGAGGAAGCTCTCTCTGGAGGATAAATGGCAAGTGGACAATGCTTTCTCAACCTTTCCTTATCCCAGTTGGTCAGGCACTCTCAGGGGCCAGCTCCAAACTCTCCATCTCCCTCACTGGCAGCTCAGCCCCTGGGTGTGGTTCCCTAGCACCCACTCTGCCCAGCCAGCTCGACCCAGTAGCATTAGACTTTACTGCCTGGCAGGTGGTGGAAGGTCACTTTCCTGGATTTCCCAGACCGCCTTCTGTCCAACTGGTGAGGAACCTGCAGAAGCCAGCTTTAAACTCTCCATCTCCCTTGCTGGAAGCTTAGCCCCAGCACAGTGGCACTTTCCTACCACCTGACCTGCTTGGCCCACCTGGCCCAGCAGCAACTGCCATTACTGTCTAACAGTTGGAGAACAGCCCTACCCACAGTGAATCCCAGCAGAAGCACCTCAGCACACAAAGGGTACAGAGGTGGGCTGTCAGTCTCTGCTGACAGGGATTAGCCACTGCCTGCAGACAGGCAGAAAGGCAGCCCCACCCACAGCAACTGTAGCACCACTGCAAAGGACAGTCAAGCACTGGTGAGAGGAGTCTTGAGCTTCTAGGCACCGCATGATTCCTTATTCATAAAGCCATTACTTTCTAGACCAAGAGGCATAGCTGACCTACCTAATACAAAGGAAGAGATGCAGAAACCCAGGCAAAATGAGGGGGCAAAAGAATATGTTCCAAACAAAAGAACAAGATAAGACATCAGAAAAAGGGCTAAATGAAACAGAGATTACTATTTCCTTGATAAAAATTTTGAAGTAACAGTCATAAAGATGCTTACTGACCTGGAGTAAAGAATTGATGACCTCAGTGAGAACTTCAACAGAGGTAGAGAATCTGAGAAAGAGCCACTCAGAGCTTAAGAATACCTAAAATGAAAAATACAATGGAAGGATGAATAGTAGACTTTTAGAAGTATAGGAAAGAATCAATGAGATAGAAATTAGAGAACAGGAAAACAACCAAGCTGAGGAACAGAGAGAAAAAAATAATTCTAAAAATGAGATGCTAAGAGAGCTATTTAACAATGCCAAATGAAACAAAATTCCCATAATGGGAGTCCCAGAAGAGAAATACAAAGGGGTATAATGTCTCTTTGAAGAAATAATAGCTGAAAACTTCCAAGTATGGGAAAGGAAATAGACTCCCAGGTCCTAGAAGCACAGAAAGCCTCTAATAAAAGGAACCCCAGGAAGACAGCAAAGACATATAATAAAATAGCAAAGTATTAATAAAAAAGACATATTAAAATAGCAAAGATTAAATATAATGAGAGGGTGTTGAAAGCAGCCAGAGAGAGGAAAAAATGACTTATAATAGAAACCTAATCAAGATATCAGCAGATTTCTCAGCAGAAATTTTATAGACCAGAGGTAGTGGCATGAAGTATTGAAAGGGAAGAATCTACAACCAAGAAACCTCTAAACAGCAAAGTTATCATTGAAGGAGACATTAAAAGTTTTCCAGATAAATTAAAATTAAAATAATTCACCACCAGTAAACTGGTCTCACAAGATATGTTAAAGGGACTTCAGTATATGGAAATGTTCTTAAGCCTAAATATTTCTCACCAGTGAAAATAAACCCATAGTAAAAGTAGTGGAACAATTACTTACAAAGCAAGTATGAAGTTAAGCAAAACAAAAGTAGTAAACCAACTATACAAAAAATCAGTCAAGAGATACAAAAAATTTAAAAATGCAGATTATGACACATGTTATATAAAATGTGGAGGAGGAAGAAAAATAAAAAAGAAGTACTTTTAGGAAGTGCTTGAAATGGAGCAACCATCAACTTAATATAGACCACTATATTTAGGAAACTATCCAGGAACCATATGGTAACCTCAAATCTAAAACCTATATTAGATACTCAAAAAATTAAAACAATAAATAAATCCAATCACAACAGTAAAGAAAACCATCAAATAACAAAAGAAAAGTATAAGAGAGGAAGAAAGGAACAGAGAAGAACTACAAACACAACCAGAAAACATTTAATAAAATGGCAATAAGTACATGCCTATCCATAATTTCTTTAAATGTAAATGGACAGACTTCACCAATCAAAAGACAAGGAATGGATAAAGAAACAAGATACATCTATATGCTGCCTACAATGGACCCCTTTCAGACCTAAAGACATACATAGACTGAAAGTGAAGGAAAAGAAAAAGACATTTCATGCTAATAAAAGGTAGAAAAAAGCAGAAGTTGCTTATATCAGGCAAAATAGACTTTAAAAAAAGTAACAAGAGACAAAGAAAGACATTACAAAATGGTAAAGGGATTAGTCCAACAAGAGGACATAAGTATAAATATTTATGTATATAATATAGGAGTGCCTAAATATGTAAAACCTATACTATCAGAACTAAAGGAAGAAACACTGTAATTCAATCATTTTAGAGACTTTAATACCTAATATAAAAAGATAAAATAAACAAATCCCTAGCCAAACTCATCTGAAAAGAAAAAAAGAGTACACAAATAAAATCAGAAATGAAACATGAGAAGTTACAACTGACACCACAGACATACAAAGAATTATTAGAGAATTCTATAAAAAAAAAAGTCAACAAACTAGACAACTAAGAAGAAATGGATAAATTCCTAGAAAAGTACAACTTTCCCAGATTAACTGAGGAAGAAACAGAAAATCAAACAGACTATTTACCAGTAACAAAATTGAATTAGTAATCAAAACACTCCCAAACAAAAGTCAAGAACCAAATGGCTTCACAACTGAATTCTACCAAACATTTAAAGAGCTAATGTTCATCCTTCTTAAAGTATTTCCCCCCCTCAAAAAAGAGGATGGAAAACATCCAAACTCATTCTATGAGACCAGCATCAGTCAAATACCAACATCAAAGACACTAGAAATAAATAAATAAATAAATAAATAAATAGAGTTATAGACTGAAATCCCTCATGAATATACATGCAAAAATCCTCAACAAAATATTAGCAAACCAAATTCATAAATACAACAAAAGGATCATTCATCATGACCAAGTGGAATTTATTCCAGGGGTGCAAGGATAGTAAAAGCAATCACTGTGACATGCCACATTCACAAAAGGAGGGATAAAAACCATATGATCATTTCAATAGAAGCTGAAAAAGCATTGGACAAAATTCAACATCCATTCATGACAAAAACTCTCAACAAAATGGGTATAGAGGGAACATACTTCAACATAATAAAAAACATATACAACAAGCCCACAACTAACATAATACTCAATGGCAAAAACCTGACAGCTTTTCCTCTAAGATCAGGAACAAGAGAAGGATGCCCACTCTCACCGTTTTCTTATTCAACAGAGTACTGGAAGTCCTAGCCAAGGCATTCAGACAAGAAAAAGAGATAGAAGTATCCAAATTGGAAAGGAAGAAGTAAAATTTTCATTATTTGCATATGACATGATAATATATATATAGAAAATCCTAACAACTCCACCAAAAAACTGTTAGAAGTAATGGGATTCAGCAAAGTTGCAGGATGCAAAATTAATACACGGATCTGTCACACTACTATATACAAACAATGAACTAGCACAAAGATAAATCAGAAAAACAATTCCATTTATAATTGCATCAAAAAGAATAAAATACCTAGGAATAGACCAAGGAAGTGAAAGATCTGTACTCAGAAAACTATAAGACACTCATTATAGAAGTTAAAGAAGACACAAATAAATAGAAATCTATCCTGTGCTCATGGACAGGAAGAATTAATATTGTCAAAATGGCCATCCTTCCCAAAGCAATTTACAGATTCAATACAATCCCTAACAAAACACAAGTGGCATTTTTCAATGAACTAGGGCAAATAATTCTAAAATTTATATGGCACCACAAAAGACCGCAATAGCTAAAGCAATCCTGGGAAACAACGAAGCTGGGGTTATTATTGCTACCTGAGTTCAAGCTATACTTCAAAGCTACAGTAATTAAAACAGTATGGTACAGGCACAAGAACAGACCTATAGATCCGTGGAACAAAATAGAGATCCCAGAAGTAAACCCACACATATATGATTAATTAATATATGGTAAAGGAGCCATGAATATACAATGGTCAAAAGACAGTCTCTTCAATAAATGATGTTGAGAAAACTGGACAGTACATGCAAGAGAATGAAACTGGCTTACTGTCTAACTCCATAGTAAACCTGAAATAGATTAAATACCTAATTATATGACATGAAACCACAAAACTCTTAGAAGAATGATTAGGCAAAAATCTCTTGAACATAGGCATGAACAATTATTTTGTGGACACATCCCCTCAGACAAGGGAAACAAAAAAAAATGAACATGTGGGACTACATCAAACTAAAAATTTTCTGTACATCAAAAGACACCATCAACAGAACAAAAAGGCAACCTACAGTATGAGAGAATATATTTGTAAACAATTTATCTGATAAGGGTTAACATCCAAAATATATAAAGAACTCATATGCCTCAACACCAAAAAAACAACCTGATTAACAAATGAGCAGAGAGCCTAAATAGAAATTTTTCCAAAGAAGAAATACAGATAGCCAACAGGCACATGAAAAGATGCTGCACATCACTAATCATCACGGAAATTCAAATCAAAACCAGCATGAAATATCACATCACCCCATTCAGAATGACACTATCTAAAAGAGAAGAAATAAGAAGTGTTGGCAGGGCTGTGGAGAAAGGGATACCCTTCTATACTGTTGGTGGGAATGTAAATTTGTGCAGCCACAGTGGAAAGCACTATGGAGGGTTTTTAAAAAAATTAAAATTAGAAATACCATACAACCCAGTAATTTCACTCCTAGGAATTTACCCGAAGAAAGCAAAATCCCAGAAACAAAAAAATGTGCACCCCTATGTTTATTGTCACACTATTTTCAGTAGTCAAGATATGGAAGCAACCAATGTGTCCATTAATAGGTGAATGGATAAAGAAGCAGTGGTAGACAATGGAATAATATTCAGCCATAAAAAGGAAAGAAGTCCTGCCATTTGCAACAACATAGATGGATCTAGATAGTATTATACTAAGTGAAATAAGCCAGGCAAAGAAAGACAAATACAGTATGATTTCACTTATATATGGAACCTAAAATCAAAAACAAAACAAAATAAAATAAGCAGAACAGCAATAAACTTATAGACACTGAGAAGTGACTGGTGGTTACCATGTGGGAGGAGTTGAGGTGGGTAAGAGAAATAAGTGAAGGGGATGAAGAGACACAAAATCTCAATCATAATAAAAATTAGTCATGTAGATGAAATTACAGCATAGGGAATATAGTCAGTAGTTCTGCAACCTCTTTCTACATTGAAATATAGTAACTACAGTAGTTGGGTGAGCATTTAGTGCTGCATATAATTGTGGAATCACCATGTTGTATACAACTATACTTCAGTAAAAATTTATTTATATATCAATGGGCACTTTGTCTCTGTATCACATGTTTCTTTAATAAAAATATTGGATAAATACTCACATGCATTTTAAAGTACTCTGGAAAAAATTCATTAAACAACATGACTATATCAAAGGGTTAAAAATGCTTAGATGGCTTTTCATATTGTTAAATATTTTTTTGAAAGAATTTAAATATTGCTATATTTTTTCCAAAAAGTCATTACTCAGAACACTGGTGACAGTACCAAATATTATAAATATTGTTATTTTTCATCAAATTTATAACTTTTTACAAGTTATGTTATTGCCAGTTTAGATTCTATTGACTACTAGGAAAGGCAGGTTTCATGTTTATCTTCCAACTATAATTCTTGTGGAATTGGTAATATAAATTTCTTGACCACATATTTGTGGTGATAAAATTCTTATTATTACTAATAATTACTGATTTTCTCTTGTTATTGCTGATATATTACTGAATGTATATTCTACTTGAGGACATTATACATTTATTTATTTATTAGGTATACATCACTCAAGCTGAGATTTCCACTTTAATTTTTTTATGATATGGACTTTTACATTTTTAATGGGGTTAACTAAATATTTTTTTGTATCCATTTTTTGTTTACTTTTCTAGAAGGTACTGTATTTTCTAATGTATTTTTCTTTGATATGCATAAAATTGGAATCTATTTGGATACTGTTATTTAGTTAATACATTAATTTTCCAAAGAGCCTAATTCCATTTGTTGAAAATCCTTTTCCTTATCATTTAATGTTTGCACATATTTTTAACTAAAAATCTCATACATATCCATTGTCAAAAAGCTAAATTATATAGAAAAATCATAAAGCAAAGTTTTATGTTTCATAATCTTCCACACTATAAAACACACATTCTCCTTAAATAAATGTTTCAGATCAAACTTGTTTTTTATGTTTTAAGTATTAGTATATAAAATACCTTTCAGAATGGTTTTCAGTTTTTGAACTTAAGTTTATAGCCATAATTGTAACCACTATTTATGCTCCACTCAATTTAGTCAATTGGCTTCACTGTTCCTCATCAAACATTTAATGTTATGACTTTACCATTTCTGAATTCTTGATTTTGATTTACTTTTCAGTTGATTATTACTTTAGCCAAGTGTTTTACTTGGTAAGAACACTCACATAATATCTTGGGAAGGGTGAAAGAGTGACACAATTCTTATTTCTTATGTAATTATTTAAGTAGTGTTCTCATGTGAATAAAGATTTTTGAGGCTCACAACCCTAGAATGAGATTAATTTGTATTCAAAATACTGCTGACTTCTTTGATTTACATTTGGAGAAAAAAAAAATGTTGGGAGGATTAAAGATAGAGGCATGAGAGGTGAGACAGAAACCTCCTACTAAAACCACATATAATATGAAAATATAATTAATGCAACTAATCCTGAAACAGTAACAGGAAAGAAGGATGTGCCAGATGGCATACACCTGGAGAAAAGAACAGACCTCATGGAACAGGATAACTTTCCAAAGCTGTGATCCAGTGGGACCCAAACCCTTCCCCCACCCCAGCTCACTGGCGGGAAGAAGAGAAACGGAGTGGGGAGGGAGTGGAGGCCTGGTACTGCTGAACATGTAGCTCTAGAGATCTGCTCTGGGAGCACAAACCTACATTGCATGATGCTCTGGTCATTAGTGGGGTTGGAAAGCTAAGACAGGTGGAACACCTGAAGAGACTGAGATTCCAGATGTTTGTGGAAAACAGGGATCCATATTCATCTGCTCTGGGACAAAAGAAAGGCGGGCAGTCTGAGACATCCTAACAGAGAAAGGGAAGCGAAAGGGGCAAGGACTGCACAGAGCTTACTGCTCAGGAGAAACGAGAGGTAGACAAAATTGTCAGGGCGCACTCTGCCCAGCAGGTTGGGAACATTCAGGAGCTTCAGATACTCCATCCTTCTGGTTGGAAACACAGCTACAAGGCCCCCCACCATGACACACAGCCTGCTGCGCTTTCATCCAAGCCACTCTGCCCCTGGCTCACAAAATGGCAGCCTGTGCCCTGGTGTCAGGCAAGCCAGAGGGAAGCCCCACCTACAGCAACTAACTACAAGTGCAAAGCATAGAGGCATAGACCTATGTGTTCAGCCCACTGGTTCTAGCAGTAGAGACAGGCATAGGAGCCAGGAAGCATGTTCCTCCCCCTAGGCACCAACACCGCTCCCCTGAAACCCCCGACAATGCACCAGAGGATGAGAAGCTCCAGAGGGTAGAGCTTCTGGGCACTTGTGGGCACCACAGACAAATATGAAATGTCAAAGGAACCTGGTTCAAACCAAAATTGTACAAACACCAGAAAAACAGTCAAATGAACGTGATCTCATCAAACTTCCTGAAAGAGACTTCAAATAAAAATCATAAACATGCTCATGGAGGTAGAGAAAAAATTCAAGAATGCAGAAATGAATTCCAGTTAGAGATCCAATCATTAAGGAATACAATGGAGGGTTTTAAAAGCAGATTAGATACAGTGGAGGAGATGATAAATGAAATAAAAATTAGAAGAGGAAAACAAAGAAGTTGAGGCACAGAGAGAAAAAAGGATCTCTAAGAAAGAAATAATATTGAGACAACAGTGTGGCAAATCCAAACGGAACAATATTTATATTATAAGGATACCAGAAGAAGAAGAGAGTGAAAAAGGGGTAGAAAGTGTCTTTGAGGAGGTGATTGCTGAAAACTTCCCCAGTCTGGGGAAGGAGATAGTCTCTCAGGCCATGGAGATGCACAGATCTCCCAACACAAGGAACCCAAGGAAGACAACACCAAGACATATAATAATTAAAATGGCAAAGATCAAGGATAAAGACAGACTTAAAAACAGCCAGACAGAGAAACAAGATCACCTATAAAGGAAAACCCATTAGGCTATCATCAGACTTCTCAGCAGAAACCTTACAGGCCAGAGGGAGAGACATAATATATTTAATGAAATGAAGCAGAAGCACTTCAAACCAAGAATACTGTATCCGGCAAGATTATCATTTAAATTTGAAGGCAGAATTAAACAATTTTCAGATAAGCAAAAGCTCAGAGAATTTACCTACCACAAATCATCTCTACAGTGTATGTTGGAGGGACTGCTATAGAAGGAAGTGTTCCTAAGGCTAAACAGCTATCACCCGGGGTAATAAAACCACAGTAAAGAAAGTAGAACAATTAATTACTAAGCAGATGAAAAATTAAATCAACTGCCCCCAAAGTCAATCAAGGAATACAAGAGTACAGAATATGATACCTAATATACAAAGAATGGAGGAGGAGAAAAAAGGAGAGAAAAAAAGAGAGAGAACATTTAGATTGTGTTTGTAAAAGCAGCATACTAAGTGAGTTAAGTTAGATCCTTAGATAGTAAGGAAGTTACCCTTGAAACTTTGGTAATTACAATTCTAAAGTCTGCAATGGCAGTAAGTACATACCTATCGATAATCACCCTAAATGTAAATAGTCTGAATGCACCAATCAAAAGACATAGAGTCACTGAGTGGATAAAAAAACAAGACCCATCTATATGCTGCCTACAAGAGACTCATTTCAAACCCAAAGACATACCCAGACTAAAAGTGAAGGGATGGAAAAAGATATTTCATGCAAATAATAGGGAGAAAAAAGCAGGAGTTGCAGTTCTTGTATCAGATAAAATAGACTTCAAAACAAGGAAAGTCACAAGAGACAAAGAAGGACATTACATAATGATAAAAGCGTCAATCCAACAAGAAGATATAACTGTTATAAATATCTACGCACCCAACACAGGAGCACCTACATATGTGAAACAAATACAAACAGATTTAAAGGGGAAATACAATGCAATACATTCATTCTAGGAGACTTCAACACTCCACTCACTCCAAAGGACAGATCAACCAGACAGAAAGTAAGTATGGAGACAGAGGCACTGAACAACACTTTAGAACAGATGGACCTAACAGACCTCTACAGAACTCTACACCCAAAAGCAACAGATTACATATTCTTCTCAAGTGCACATGAAACATTTTCAAGATTAGATCATATAATAGGCCACAAAAAGAGCCTCAGTAAATTCAAAAAGATTGAAATCGTACCAACCAGGTTCTCAGATAACAAAAGTATGAAACTAGGAATAAATTCCGCAAAGAAATGAAAAAGTCCACAAACAATTGGAGACTAACAACATGCTCCTAAATAACCAATGTATAAATGATCAAATAAAAACAGAGATCAAGCAATATATGCAGACAAATGACAATAGTTATTCAACACCAGAAAACCTTTTTGACACAGCAAAGGCCATGCTAAGAGGGAAGTATACTGCAATGTAGTCCTACCTCAGGAAAGGAGAACAATCCCATATGAACAGTCTAAACTCACAATTAACAAAACTAGAAAAAGAAGAACAAATGAGACCCAAAGTCAGCAGAAGGAGGGACATAATAGCAGTCTAAACAAAATCGAGAGGAAGAAAACAATAGAAAGAATCAGTGAAAGCAAGAGCTGGTTCTTCGAGATAATAAAAAAAATAGTAAACCCCTATCCAGACTTATCAAGTAAAAAGAGAATCTACGCTCATAAACAGAACCAGAAATGAGAAAGAAAAAATCACTATGAACACCACAGAAATACAAAGAATCAGGATAGAATTCTATGAGAAATTATATACTAACAAACTAGAAAACCTAGCAAAAATGGACAACTTTTTAGAAAAATACAGTCTTCCAAGGCTAACCCAGAAAGAAAAAGAAAATCTGAGGAGACCAATTACCAGCAGTGAGATTGTATTGACAAACAAAAAACTACCCAAGAACAAAATTCCTGGTCCAGAGAGCTTCACTGCTGAATTTTATCAATCATTGGTGAAAATCTAATACCCAAACTCCTTAAAGATTTCCAAAAAGTAGAAGACGGAATACATCCAAACTCTTTCTATGAGGCCAGCATCACTCTAATACCAAAACCAGGAAAAGACACAACACACAAAAAAAATTACAAACCAATATCCCTAATGAACATAGATGGAAAAATACTCAAGAAAATATTAGCAAACTGAATTCAAAATATATCAAAAAGATGATCCACCATGATCAAGTACGCTTTATTCAAGGGATGCAAGGATGGTACAATATTAGAAAATCCATCATCATCTACCACATCAACAAAAAGGACAAAAACCACATGATCATCTCCATAGATGCTGAAAAAGCATTTGACAAAATTCAACATAAATTCTTGACAAAAGCTTTCAACAAATGGGTATAGAGGGCAAGTACCTCAACATAATAAAGGCCATATATGAACCCACAGTCAACATCATACTTAACAGCAAGAAGCTGAGAGCCTTTCCTTTAAGATCGGGAACAAGACAAGGATGCCCACTGTCTCCACTTTTATTCAACATAGTTCTGGAGGTCCTCGGCACAGCAATTAGACAACACAGAAAAATAAACAGCATCCAGATTGGTAAAGAAGAAGTTAAACTGTCACTGTTTGCAGATGACATGATATTGTATATAAAAAACCCTGAAGAATCCACTCCAAAACTACTAGATCTAATATCTGAATTCAGTAAAGTTGCAGGATACAAAATTAATACACAGAAATCTGTTTCATTCCTATACACTGACAATGAACCAGCAGAAAGACAAATCAGGAAAACAATTACATTCACAGTTGCTTCAAAAAGAATAAAATCTCTAGATATAAAACTAACCAATGAAGTGAAAGACTTACACTCTGAAAACTACAAGAGAGAAATTAAAGAAGATACCGATAAATGGAAACACATCACATGCTCATGGATAGGAAGAATTAATATTGTCAAAATGGCCATCCTGCCTAAAGCAGTCTACAGATTTAATGCAATTCCTATCAAAATACCAACAGCATTTTTCAACGAAGTAGAGAAAATCGTTCTAAAATTCATATGGAACCACAAAACCCCCAAATAGCCAAAGCAATCCAGAAAATAAAGAATAAAGTTGGGGGGATTATGCTCCCCTACTTCAAGCTCTACTACAAAGCGACAGTTTAGTACTGGCACAAGAACAGACCCATAGACCAATGGAACAGACTAGAGAGGCCAGATATAAACCCAAGCATGTATGGTAAATTAATATATGATAAAGGAGCTTTGGACAAGCAATGTGGAAATGACAGCCTCTTCAACAACTGGTCTTGGAAAAACTGTACAGCTATGTGCAGGAGAGTGCAACTGGATTATTGTTTAACCTTATACACAAAAGTAAACTCAAAATGGATCAAAGACCTGAATATAAGTCATGAAAGCATAAAATTCTTAGAAGACAACACTGGAAAAAATTTCCTAAATATAAACGAGCAACTTCTTCCTGAAAACTTCTCCTCGAGCAAGGGAAACAAAAGCAAAAATGAACACATGGGACTACATCAAACTGAAACCTACTGGCAAAGGACACCATCAACAGAACAAAAAGGCATCCTACAATATGGGTGAATATATTTGTAAACGACATATCTGACAAGGGGTTAACATCCAAAATATATAAAGAACTCACATGCCTCAACACCCAAAAAGCAAATAACCCAATTAAAAAATAGGTAGAGGATATGAAAAGAATCTTCCCCAAAGAAGAAATTCAGATGACCAACAGGCACATGAAAAGATGCTCCACATCACTAATTATCAAGGAAATGAAAATAAAAACCACAATGAGATTTCACCTCACACCAGTTAGGATGGCCAGCACTGAAAAGACTAAGAACAACAAATGCTGATGAGTATGTGGAATAAGGTGAACCCTCCTACACTGCTAGTTGGAATGTAAACTAGTTCAACCATTTTGGAAAGCAATATGGAGGTTCCACAAAAAACTAAAAATAGATATACCATTTGACCTCAGAATTCCACTCCTAGGAATTTACCCAAAGAATACAAGTTCTCAGATTCAAAAAGACATATGCACCCCTATGTTTATTGCAGCTATATTTACAATAGCCAAGATAGGGAAACAACCTAAGTGACCATCAGTAGATGAATGGATAAAGAGGTGGTACATATACACAATGGAATACTATTTAGCTATAAGAAAGAAAGGAATCCTACCACTTGCAACAATGTGGATGGAGCTGGAGGGTATTACACTTAGTGAAATAAGCCACGTGGTGAAAGACAAGTTCCAAATGATTTCCCTCATTGTGGAATATAACAATAAAGTAAAACTGAAGAACCAAAACAGCAGCAGACTCACAGACTCCAAGAAGGGACTAGTGGTTACCAAAGGGGAGGGATGTTGGACAGTGGGTGGGGAGGGTGGGAGAAGAGGAATAAGGGGTATTATGTTTAGTACACATTGTGTATGGGGGCGTCATGGGAAAGACAGTGTAGCACAGAGAAGGCAAATAATGAATCTGCAGCATCTTTCTACACTGATGGACAGTGACTGCATTGGGGTATGGGGCAGACTCAATAATATGGGTGAATGTAGTAACCACATTGTTTTGTCATGTGAAACCTTCATAAGAGTGTATGTCAATAATACCTTAATAAAATAAATAAATAAATAAATCTTGTGCCAGGCTGTTTATTATTATTTTTTATTTGAACTTATTTATCTGCCTCCATACATTACCATAGTTTTCATATTCAAAATTGTTCAGAAATGTTTTCTTATATATTTGATTATTTCTTCTATACATTATGAAACTATTTTCTCATTTTACTCCTAGCACTAAATAATAAATTGTATTTATTATGTAAGAAAGTATTTCTTTTTAATATGTATTCTTTTTCTTGGGTATCATTAATCTACAATTACATGTGCAAAATTATGGTTACTAGACTCCCCCCATCATCAAGTCCCCACCACACAGGCCATTATGGTCACAGTACATCAGCATTGTAAGATGCTATAGAATCACTACTTGTCTTCTCTGTGTTGTACAGCCTTCTGCGTGCCCTCCACTACATTATGTGTGCTAATCGTAATTCCCCTTTGTTTCCCCTTATCCCTCCCTTCCCACCCATCCTCCCCAGTCCCTTTCCATTTGGTAACTGTTAGTCCGTTCTTGGGTTTCTGGAAGTCTGCTGCTGATTTTTTCCTTCAGGTTTTTTTTTTTGTTGTTGTTGTTCTTATACTCCACAGATGAGTGAAATCATTTGATACTTGTCTTCTTCCACCTGGCTTATTTTACTGAGCCTCCAGCTCCCTCCATGTTATTGCAAATGGTAGGATTTTTTTCTTCTTATGGCTGAATAATATTCCATTGTGTATATGTACCACCTCTTCTTTATCCATTCATCTACTGATGGACACTTAGGTTGCTTCCATTTCTTGGCTATTGTAAATACTGCTGCAATAAACAAAGGTTGCTTATGTCTTTTTCAACTGGGCTGCTGCATTCTTAGGGTAAATTCCTAGGAGTGGAATTCCTGAGTCACACGGTATTTCTATTTTGAGTTTTTGGAGAAAACTCCATACTGCTTTCCACAATCGTAGTACTAATTAAATTCCCACGAGCAGTGTAGAAGGGTTCCCCTTTCTCCACATCATCACCAACATTTGTTGTTGTATATCTTTTGGATGGTGGCCATCCTTACTAGTGTGAGGTGATATCTCATTGTGGTTTTAATTGCATTTCTCTGATGATTAGCGATGTGAAGCATCTTTTTGTGTGCCTGTTGGCCATCTGAATTTCTTCCTTGGAGAAGTGTCTGTTCAGATCCTCTACCCATTTTTTAATTGGATTATTTGCTTTTTGTTTGTTGAGGTGCATGAGATCTTTATATATTTTGGATGTCAATCCTTTATCGGATATGCCATTTATGAATATTTTCTCCTATACTGTAGGATGCCCTTTTGTTCTACTGATGGTGTCCTTTGCTGTACAGAAGCTTTTCAGCTTGATATAGTCCCACTTGTTCATTTTTGCTTTTGTTTCCCTTGCCAGGGGAGATATGTTCATGACGAAGTTGCTCATGTTTATGTCCAAGAGATTTTTGTCTATGTTTTTTCTGAGTTTTATGGTTTCATGACTTACATTCAGTTCTTTGATCCATTTCGAATCTACTTTTGTGTATGGGGTTAGGCAATGATCCAGTTTCATTCTCTTACATGTAGCTGTCATAGTTTTGCCAACACCAGCTGTTGAAGAGGCTGTCATTTGCCCATTGTATATCCATGGCTCCTTTATCGTATATTAATTGACTGTATATATTTGGGTTAATATCTGGGCTCTCTATTCTGTTTCACTGGTCTGTGGGTCTGTTCTTGTGCCAGTACCAAATTGTCTTGATTACTGTGGCTTTGTAGTAAAACTTGAAGTTGGGAATTGAGATCCCCCCTGCTTTATTCTTCCTTCTCAGGATTGCTTTGGCTATCCAGGGTCTTTTGTGGTTCCATATGAATTTTAGAACTATTTATTCCAGATCATTGAAGAATGCTGTTGGTATTTTGATATGGATTGCATTGAATCTGTAGATTGCTTTAAGTATGATAGCCATTTTGACAATATTTATTCTTCGTAGCCAAGAGCATGGGATGAATTTCTGTTTGTTCGTGTCCTCCTTAATTTCTCTTAGGAGTGTCTTGTAGTTTTCAGTGTATTTCACTTCCCTGGTTAGGTTTATTCTTAGGTATTTTATTCTTTTTGATGCAATTCTGAATGGAATTGTTTTCCTGATTTCTCTTTCTGTTAGCTTATTGTTAGTGTATAGGAAAGCAACAGGTTTCTGTGTGTTAATTTTGTATCCTGCAACTTTGCTGACTTCAGATATTAGTTCTAGTAGTTTTGGAGTGGAGTCTTTAAGGTTTTTATGTACAATATCATGTTGTCTGCAAATAGTGACAGTTTGACTTCTTCCTTACCAATCAGGATGCCTTGTATTTCTTTGTGTTGTCTGAATGCCGTGGCGAGGACCTCCAGTAACATGTGAATAACAGTGGGGAGAGTGGGCATCCTTGTCTTGTTCCCGAGCTTAGGTGAAAAGCTTTCAGCTTCTTGCTGTTAAGTGTGATGTTGGCTGTAGGTTTGTCATATATGGCCTTTATTATGTTGAGGTACTTGCCCTTTGTACCCATTTTGCTGAGAGTTTTTATCATGAATGGATGTTGAATTTTGTTGAATTCTCTTTCAGCTTCTATGGAGATGATCAAGTGATTTTTGTCCTTCTTTTGGTTGATGTGATGGAAGATGTTGAATGTTGTACCATTCTTGCATCCCTGAGATGAATCCCACTTGATCATGGTGTATGATCCTCTTGATGTATTTTTGAATTTGGTTTGCTAACATTTTGTTGAGTATTTTTGCATCTTTGTTCATTCGGGATATTGGTCTGTAATTTTCTTTTTTGGTGGGGTCTTTGCCTGGTTTTGGTATTAGAATGATGCTGGCTTCATAGAATGAGTTTGGAAGTATTCCCTTCTCTTCTATTTTTTGGATAACTTTAAGGAGAATGGGAATCATGTTTTCTCTACATGTCTGATAAAATTCAATGGTGAATCCATGTGGCCCGGGAATTTTCTTCTTGGGTTGTTTTTTGATTAACGATTCAATTTTGTTGCTGGTAATTTGTCTTTTAGATTTTCTTTTTCTTCCTTGGTCAATCTTGGAAGGTTGTATTTTTCTAGGAAGTTCTTCAGATAGGTGTGGATTGCCATATACTTTCCTCTTAGAAGAGCCTTTGCTGCGTCCCACAGAAGTTGGGGCTTTGTGCTGTTTTTGTCATTTGTCTCCATATATTGCTTGATGTCTGTTTTAATTTGGTCATTGATCCATTGATTATTTAGGAGCATGTTGTTAAACCTCCATGTGTTTGTGAGCCTTTTTATTTTCTTTGTACAATTTATTTCTAGTTTTATACCTTTGTGATCTGAGAAGTTGGTTGGTAAAATTTGAATATTTTTAAATTTAGAGGTTCTTTTTGTGGCCTAATATTTGGTATATCCTGGAAAATGCTCCATGTGCACTTGAGAAGAATGTGTGTCTTGCTGCTTTTGCGTGTAGAATTCTGTAGATGTTGTTAGGTCCATGTGTTCTAGTGTGTTGTTCAGTGCCTCTGTGTCCTTATTTTCTGTCTGGTTAATCTGTACTTTGGAGTGAGTGGTGTGTTGAAGTCTCCCAAAATGAATGCATTGCATTCTATTTCCTGCATTACTTCTGTTAGTATTTGTTACTCGGTGCTCCTGTGTTGGCTGCATATATATTTATAATGGTTATATTCCCTTGTTGGACTGACCCCTTTATCATTATGTAATGTCCTCCTTTATCTCTTGTTACTTTCTGTGTTTTGAAGTCTATTTTGTCTTATACAAGTACTGAAACACCTGCTTTTTTCTCTATATTGTTTGCTTGAAATATCTTTTTCCACCCCTTCACTTTTAGTTTGTGTATATCTTTGCGTTTGAGGTGAGTCTCTTGTAAGCAGCATATAGATGGGTCTTGCTTTTTTATCCATTCTATTACTATGTGTCTTTTGATTGGTGCATTCAGTCCATTTACATTTAGGGTGATTATCGAAAGATATGTACTTATTTAAATTGCAAGCTTTGGATTCGTGGTTACCAAAAGTTCAAGAGTAGCTTTTTTACTATCTAACAGTCTAACTTAACTCTCTTATTAAGCTATTATAAACATAGTCTGATGATTCTTTATTTCTCTCCCTTCTTATTGTACCTCCTCCATTGTTTATATGTTAGGTGTTTTATTCTGTACTCTATTGTGTTTCCTTTGACTGTTTTTGTGGATAGTTGATTTTATTTTTTGCCTTTAGTAAGTATTTGAATGGTCTGCTTTCTTTGCTGTGATTTTATTTGCTCTGGTGGCATCTATTTAGCCTTAGGAGTGCTTCCATCTAGAGCAGTCCCTTTAAAATACCCTGTATAGGTGGTTTTTGGGAGGCAAATTCCCTCCACTTTTGCTTGTCTGGAAATTGTTTAATCCCTCCTTCAAATTTAAATGATAATCGTGCTGTATACTCTATTCTTGGTTCAAGGCCCTTCTGTTTCATTGCATTAAATATATCATGCTATTCCCTTCTGGCCTGTAAGGTTTCTGTTGAGAAGTCTGATGATAGCCTGATGGGTTTTCCTTTGTAGGTGATCTTTTTTCTCTCTCTGGCTGCCTTTAATACTCTTTACTTGTCTTTGATCTTTGCCATTCAATTATTATATGTCTTGGTGTTGTCCTCCTGGGGTCACTTGTGTTTGGAGATCTGTGGGCTTCCATGGTCTGAGAGACCATTTCCTTCCCCAGCATGGGGAAATTTTCAGCAATTATTTCTTCAAAGACACTTTCTATCCCCTTTTCTCTCTCTTCTTCTGGTACCCCTATAATATGAATATTGTTCCGTTAGGATTAGTCACACAATTCTATTAATATTATTTCATTCCTAGAGGTCCTTTTATCTCTCTCTGCCTCAGTTTCTCTGTACTCCTGTTCTCTGATTTCTATTCCATTAACAGTCTCTTGCACCTCTTCCAGTCTACTCTTAAGACCTTCTATCGAGTGTTTCATTTCTGTTATCTCACTCCAGACATCATTCCTTGCTCTTGCATATTTCCCTTTAGGTCCATCAGCATGGTTATTACTTTTATTTTGAATTCTTTTTCAGGATGATTGATTATATTTATCCCACCAGGCCCTCTCTCTGGGGTTGTCTGACTGATTTTTGACTGGACCAGATTCTTCTGCCTTTTATTTGTGATAGAATGGTCGCAGGCAGGTGGCACATGTGTCAGCTGGGAGAACAAAGTCCCTTCCTGCTTGTTGTTCACCTTGTCCTTGTCCGCTGCCTGTGCCATTTACCTGCACCCTAGGAGGCAGCCTCTGGGATATTCTCCTGAGCTGCCATGGACAGGGCCACCCTCAGGCTAGCCTAGAGCACTGCAGGTGGTGGCTGCTGCACCAGCTGTGTTTGCCCATGACAACAGCGCCCCTTCTTGCCTTCCGGACCTTGCTCAGGCTTCCGCTGCCTGTCCCGGCTAGCTGCGCACTGGGAGGAAACTGTGTGTTTGCTGTGGGCGGGGCCGCTCTCCAGCTTCTCCGCAGCTCTGGCGGGTCTGCCCGTCCATTTGCAGTGCCGGCCAGGGGGAACGAATGGCTGGCTGCTTATTGCCCATCAGGGGCTTCTGGCCTGCTTTACCCGGTAGGTGTTTGGGGGCCCCGAAGTTCCTCAAGATTCCTAGCCTGCTGGGCTGAGTGTGCTGGGACGATTTTGTTCAGCTCTTGGGCCCTTGTCTCTTTAAGACTTTTAAAAAGCGCCTGCTTTTCTTTTATCCCAGGGGAGCCGCTTGCAGTCTCTGTCTCAGATCCTGCCCTTCCGTTTTTCTATTATCTGGTTCACCATGCAATGTGTGTCTGTGCTTGCGGTGCAGATTACTAGGGCTGGTTATTTAGCAGTCCTGTGCTTCCACTCCCTCCCGACTCTGACTCTTTTCCTCCTGCTGGTGAGCTAGGGTGGGGGGAGTGCTTGGGTCCCACCAGCTCACAACTTTGTGTCTTACCCCCTTCATGAGATGTTGAGTTCTCGCAGATGTAGATGTAGCCTAGCTGTTGTACTGTATCTTCTGGTCTCTCTTTTAGGAATAGTTGTATTTCTTTTATTTTCAAAAATATATATGGTTTTGGGAGGAGATTTCCACTGCCCTGTTCATGCTGCCATCTTGAGCCCCACCTCTTTTAATATGTATTCTTGAAAAGTTTCTCAAATTCTTCCTCCACATTACTGAGTAAATTTTCTGCTTTAACAAGTCTTTCCTGCCTCAGAAATGCATTTTAATTTAGCTATTATTATTATATCTCTTCTGTTTACTTTTCTGATTCCAATCAGTTTATAATACCTCTCTGAAGTTATAGACTTTTATTTTTGTGGCTTTTACCCTGGCTCTAGTTCCCCTTGTGACTCATAACATTTTAATTTGTTTAATAGAAAATATAAAAATATACATTCTTCCTTTAATTAGGTTATTTTTCCACTTTCTTTTAAGTAGCTTTATAATTTTTTCAAAAACTGACCATGTGCTATGTTTAGTTCAGATTCTGTTTACCAATCACTAAATTAGGAAAAATATACCAAGGCTCAATGTTTAACACATTGTAAAAATAAAAAAGACCCATCAGTATCCCTCTTTAACATCTCCTTCTATGCTGACAGGCATCTCCTTTTCTAATATATATTTAAAGGTCAAGGCCATCATCAGAAGTCCTAAATCATTATGCAAAGCTTAATAAACATTTATCTAGTGTGAGGCTTTTCCTATGAGGTTCAAGTTTCCTTTCCTCAGATGTCTAGGTTCTTTAACTCAAAGAGCAAATACAATAGAGAGTGTAGTTATTATATTAGGTAATTTTTGTGTAAGTACATAATCCTGTTATCTACCCATCTTCTCCTTCCTTTACAATACTTATCCTTGGAAAAAATATAGACACACAATTAGAAAAATGTATAGGTAATTTATTTCCTAATTTCAAATGGGGAAAAAAATTGAAAGAAAATGGAAATAATATTTTTTAAAGTGAATTTTATTATGTAACATAAATTCAATTGATTTCAAAATTATTCTGTATAAAAATAAGTTGAAAATAGTTTTAATAAGAAATATTTACAGTAAATATGATGGCTAAAGGGTTAATAACTTTATGGAATAAAATTATTTACCATTTGGGTATATGCTGTATGTCATGTTCTCAACTAAATCCTTTGAATAAGTTTAAGGTAAACATTTAAATTTAATATATTATTTAATGCAATCAATAGCTTTCTCATTTAATTCAACCTTTTGAATTTAAAGACTTTTCTTTTAATTTCTAATGGAGGCAGAAAGGATATAATGGAGTTTCCAGATTTCAAATCCGTATGTGTGCATCCCTAAAACTTGTTTTTGTCCCACCATTCCAAGCTGTTGGTTTATTATTAAGCAACATAAATGACCACAGCATCTGATTCGGTAATTTCACTTCTAACTATGAACCATCATTTATAATAACTAATTAGAAAATATATCAATATCAAACAATAGAGTGCTGGCTAAATAATTTATGGAATGACTATATGATGAAGCAGAAGACTTAATAATATGAAACAGACACAATACAGTCTTAATTTTTAAAAACTTGATACAAAGTGCATTTATTTATGGTGTAATTTAATTCATGTTTTATGTCCCATTTATATCCCTTTTGTCATGTTCATCAATCTCTTTATTTATAGGCATTGTCTTGATATTGGGCTCATTTTACTTACAGTGTTTACTATTTTCCAAATTTTATTCAATGATACCATATTACTTTAAAACATGAGAAAATTAAGCCATGCACACAAAAGTGAGATATGTTCCAATAATAAGCTTTTTAAACATTCAAAAAGATATAAATTAGGCCCACTAAGCTTCTAGATCTCCCCAATATGTTAATATTGAAATTGTTTTCCCTGTAATTTCACTCTGAAAGTCTACTATATTGATAAGATTGCATATGATGTTGAAATAACAAAAATGATTTAACTCATATTCACTAACCTTGACAAGAAATTTCAGAAACTACATGGATCAGAGTATAACTTGACCTCTAAAAGAAAGCTAAACTAACAAATAATAACAAGATTCTAGTGTAACAAATCATGTATCAAAATGGAAAAATGTATGTCTTATTTTCTTATTTCAAGGCAGAAAAAAAGCCTTGATGAACCTCAAATCTTTGTAGTTTGTGCTGTGAATTAAGATTCTTAGTTAACTGTTTTTGCACAATTTTCCAAAAATGGCAGCCTCAAAATAGTGCCAGAAGCCTTTTTCCTGTCCAGGACACCACTGACTCTACACCAACCCAGAGACTAAACCCCTGCCCCAGTGACGAAACTCCTAAGTAAAGCAGTCTCTGTGTTTCTCTGAAATGCGGATGAATTTTATTTGTCTTTCGTGTACTCAAGGACTTCATATTCAACAATGAATAAAGATAAAGCAAAGTGAGGTAGAGAAGTTTGTACACCTGCTGTGGTCTCCCACAGTTGTGGAACTCTGGGGAGTTCAACATTTTGTTTAGGGACAGGGATAGTACAAAAAGGCAATTTGTTTAAAAAAAAACTGAGTTCTGTCCATGGCCGTTGGGGTAAAGAGGAATAGGTCAGAAGCAGCAGATGGTTTTTCCTTTACGCACTTTGTTCCACTTCTAATCTTGTTTAATGCAGTCGCATTTGTGGTATTGATCTTCTTCTTTAAAATATATTATTTTAAGCTGTGTTTAAGTTATGACATTCTTCTTATAGATCTCTGAAAACTTTCTATGATATTGACTATATTGCATTTATAGTTCCAGGTTACGTTATGTCTGTCTACCTATCTAAATGTTTGTATGTGTGCATCTCTCTCCCTCTCCCTCCTCTATTTATATGTTTGTATGTATGTGCTACTGTGTGGAGACATTGCCTTTTTGATACTATAATGAAAGATTATGTGACTTTTAGTGTTAAGTGCATCTTTTGTAGACATGATGAGTGCATTTTTAAAATATAGTCATAGACCCTTCTAATTACAAGACAATTTAAATTGTTCTAAGTATTATAATTCTTCCTTGTGTCATTTTATTTTTTATCTTATGAGGTTATGTTCTCTCTTTTTATTTGTATGTATTTCCTAGTGGACACTAAATTCTAATTCCCTTAAAATTTATTTGTAATCTAATGTATAAGTTATATGCAACATTTTTATAACAATATAATTAAGCTTTTACTTTTCATAGTAAATTTGTTAATCAAATGAAATGGAATGAAATTTTATACAAAAATGTTTAGCCTCATAGGCTCTTTATTTTCCATCATGACTTGTTGTTATTAAAAAACAATTAATTTACTTATTAAGAGCAAAAGATTCTTTCTTGGGTTAATATTTTCCTTGCCCTGTTCACTTTCTAGTAGTATCTTGTAGAGTAAACCTCTATACATTCCTATCTTCTGTTTTCCCACTTTTCATTTGATGGTCTAATTTCCTATATCATTTTACTTCATTCCATTCATTTTGCCTAATATAATTTTTTTTCTAATCAGTGTTTATTAAGCATCTTTCATATGGCCTGAGATACTCATGTTTACTACTGTTCAGATTTGCTGTAGTGGGATTATTTGAAAACAGCTTCATGTTTTTTAAGTAATTAATTTAGGAAGAAAAAGGTCAGCTTGGTGGGACACTGTATTTTGCAGTGATTACTCTTTGTCTTAGCATTAGTTAGATTTTCTCCAAAGCCAGGAGGGGAATGTTTCAGGACATTCTTATTGTGTATCTCCTGCTTTCTTGGAAGTTTGTAAAAATCTTCTCTTTTTTCTTAACATTTTAAGCCTTAAGGTTAAAAGTATTAAAACGTGACAAGTAGAGGCCTGAGAATCGTGTGCGTGTGTGGTGTGTGTTTGTTTTTGTGCATGTGCACACGCATGGGCGTGCTTCTACTGAAAAACATTCTGTGCCTTTAATATCCAGTCTGAGGAAGCATCACGGTTACAATAGAAGTTTACCAGCTAATAAATTCAACTCCTTCCACCACCATAAAAAAAAAGAAAAAGAAAAAGGTGACAATTATTTGCCAGATATCTGGCTAAGTGCTACACATATATGGTCTCATTTAATTATCTCAAAAATTCTATGATAGAGCTATAATAGCCTGTTTGTAATGAGGTGTATGAGCGTTAAAGACTACATAGCAGGATCAGACAGCAAATAAACGACAGATTTGGGATTAAAATGCATGTACCTCTAACCTTAAAGCTCAATTTTAATTCCTTACAGATCTGGCTTTCTTCATTTGCATTAATAACAATTATTTCATATGACTCAACTTCTATATCTTACTTCATATACTTTCAGATTCCCTTGCATTTAATCCCATAATTCTATAAATCACCTTCATTTGAAATAATGGATTTTTGTGCTGGGGTAATAATTCTCCAGTCTTCCATCAATGTTTTCACTTTATCTTGCATTTTCAATTTAGTATCTTGCCAGTATCACAGCATATTTTGTTTAACAGATATGCTCTTCTTTTTCCTATTTTATTTTTTTGAGAGATAGCTCACACTAAAAGCGTCATGGAGCCTTTTCTTAATCCTGGCTCTCATTTGCTGCTTCTACTACATTCGATAAATAAACATTTTTCTTTTATTTTGAGATGTGTTCCTTGCTTCACAAACTTTATTTGTTCAGCTTTTATTGTTTTGTTAATCTTTGTTTCGTTTTGTTATATTTGGACACTATTATTTTTATTATAAGTCTTTCTAAAGTGTAATAAAAGTAAATTAACAGAATGAATATCATTTAATGTTCTTCTGCCAATGGAATATATGCTTAGAAGAGTTTGAGCATCACTTTTTATGAATTGCATAGTTATAGGAAAGCTCATAAATGCAAACTCTGAAATACCTATGATCACTGAGTCATAGAGGAGAGCGACTCAGACCACATCTGGGATTTTGATTCCCTCTCAAGGCACTTTCTTTTCCATCATGCTCCATACTGAATCCTTTCATATAGAATCACTTTGTTAAGGAGCTTAGTTTTCCATCAGAATTAATCCTTTTTAACGATAACTTGTTTTGTTCCAGTGCAGACAAGATAGAAATATATTACAAGTATTTAGGTGATTATTTTCTTGAATAGCATTAACAGATTTGTATTAATTTAAATGGAGGCTATATCATTTGATGTGAATGAGAAATGAATATTCGAGATTAAAACAAAAAAATAGACCAAGTATGTTCTTCCATGTTCATGTAAAGACATTTCAGGAATATATTTTAGTTTAACAAATTATAAGAATTTAAGAATGAGGTCTGTATGCATTATATAATCAAAGAAAATGCCTATATTTCAAGATCAACTTGAATTTTCTCAATAAGATAAAAAGAGACTTCAGTAAGCTGAATCCCTGTTTTCCCAAACAGTAAGTTTAAAATTTGTCACAGAAGAATCTTAATGAGTCCTCTTTACAATGATTTCCAGGTGTTTTTCTTATATAATGAGCAAATTAAAACAAGAAAAATTGTAATATTTCAAAAGCTATTTCTTAAGACTCAAAAGATATAAATATTATTGAAATATATCCTTTGTTTTATTTTATTGCTAAAGAAAACATAATATTAAGAAGTCATAATCTTTAGAACCTTGGAAATATGTAATTTATCCTTATTTTAAACATCAAAATTTTGTATTTTCTGAACTTCAATTAAATTTTTAAAGGTCAAATTCTTTATTTTAAAGAAAATATTGTTATATAGAAATAACTCAAAATGTTTTTATACTTTCCAAAATAGTCTCTCAAAATTTGTTTTGGGATATTTGATTAAATCAAATTATTTCATAAATGAATGATAACCTTTACTTATAAGATTATATATATAAGCAGCATACCTAAAGGAGAAAGAAGCTCTCAGAGACAGAATTCTGTAAGGAAAGATTCTAACAGTTCTGTTTATTTGATTGTATTTTCTCTTTTTCACTGAGAATAAGAAATTTTGATATCAAGAGAATCTCCACAGTTTATGGTATTTAACAATACTTAAGTAGCTTGTTTAACAGTGGGGTTTCTGAAAACAAAAGGTTTGCTAAAATATACTGGTTATATATTCTCTAATAAGAACAATGTACTTTTTATCATATAAGCTTACATACATGAATTACAAGTACTGTACATGACTCTAAACTACGTTTCTCTTTGCTAGCAAATATTTTGTTCAGATAAGTATTCTGGATCAATTCAGGTTCATGTTCGTCTTTCTAGAGTGCTATTTGCTTCATACCAAGATTCTGATTCTTATTTCAGAGTATCCATTACTGTGACGTGAAATTTCTCAGTTTTTACATATGAATTTGGTAAAAATCAGATGTTAAACATGGACCCTTATTTAGTGGTCCCCTCTATTATGCTTAGTAAAATGCTACATGCTTTCTTTATTATTTAACATAAATGACTACATGCAGCTGCAACTTTCTATCTTTCAAACTCAGCTGTTCATTATCTTATGTCTGTTTGCTTATCTCTCTGCCAAGATCAGCATTCTATATGATGAAAGAAGACTCATTCTCAAGTTATCTTTTAATATTCATGGCCTTCTCGAAGTTAGAGTTTAAAATGAATACAACTATCAGACATTATCATAAGTGGACACTCTTTTGGACAGTACCAACATTTCCTGTATATCATTCAAGCTTCCCCACATGGCTACAACATCCAAACAGAATTTCCTCTTACTTAACCCATGTATTTTTAATAGCATGTGAGTTAAAAAGAAACAAAGGGTTGTGTGCATTACCTATATTAAAATGGTTGTATAGCCAATCAAAATTTATCAAATGACCTGTATTATTCAGCATTATAATGTCAACCACCTTGGTACATCTTTAGTATCCAGACATTAAGAATACTAGGTCTTACTTATTAAGGTTATACACCTAACAAAATAGGTTACATTTGTCCAGTATATGAAATTCAAAATATAGTTCTGAAAACTATCCAAAGTCCCTCTACAGGTCCTCTGTTTCCTTTATCCCATTCTTTACAGGTCAGATGTTAGCCAAGGATTTTCAGCCTTTTTTCATAACAGATTGACTCATCTTTGATTTTAAAAAGATTAAATTCTGCTTTTAGTTATTTTTAAATCTGAATTTTATATTCACAAGGGTTCTTTCACCTGAATAATATATATTTTGATATGAAAAACCCGAATCAATAGTTCATATGTCTATAATATATAGTAAAGAATATATATTGCCTTTATTTTCATGTTTACATGTAAAATGCCAACAAACTTTTTCTTCCAGTTTAAGCCTTTTCAAAAGCATACACATATGCAGAGCAGCCAAATGTGATTACAGATACTACATCTTGACTCAAATAAACCCTCTGTCAGCAGGCTTGCCAAAGGATATGTCTAATGACTGGCTTTCTTGTGCTATTTTCTCTGATTATAAGCAAAGATTTATGTAATAACTAGCAAATACCCCACCTGCCTTTGGAAGTGGAGTAAGAGGCCACTAGGCACCTTTAATCATCTCCTTTAGTGGCTTTCTTCCCTATTAAAGTTATTTGGTCAAGGGAAAGATCTGACAAACTTGTTTATTACATAAGTACTCTAACCAGTAATAATTAGGTATGTGAAACATCTGTGCTAAATATAAATTTTATAAGGCTAGGCTTTCAGCTTTAGAAAATGGTAAATATGTCCTCATTTCAAATGTACATGTGCAAATTATTCTAGTCTGAATCTGACATACCCTGGGGTTCCTGTTTGCTTTAGGAGATATACCTGGGGCTACAGACATACTGATTTAGAGAAAATACAAACAGCTTTAATCTAAGTGCCAGGAGATCAGAATTCTCTACTCAGGCCTGTCATTGACTTCTTTTTAGGCATTTATTAATCTTTATTGTGACTCAGTTTCCCTATCAGGAAATGGGATGAGGGAAAAAATATACCTAATATTGTATACATAATTATATATAATACTTCATATATATAAATAATTCACAGATATACTGCAAGGAAAATAGGTGAATAAAGATGCTGTATTAATGTGAGCCATTAATTGTAGTAATCTTAGAAATACCAACACTTAACTACTTCATTTCAAAATTTCAAAATGTTTATTTCCACCTCCAACATACAGTTTCCAAACTGTGAATGCCTTGGGAATTTACCAAATCGTTTATGAATTTCTGAAAAACAAATGTGACATTTTCATCCATCTATGACCAAATCTTCCATATAGTCTTTTGTGAAGAAAGACAATCTAACTTGTAATTCTTCCCTAAGGTATTCTTGGTTAAGCAGCACAAAATAATATGTAGGAACATGACCCAATTGAAAGTTAAATTTTATTCATGTTCTTATTTGCATAGTTTTTCTCTTGTTGAACATCACCCAGCAACTCCTGAGCTTAAAAGAATCAGCATAACTCTGGCAACTGTGTTTATCTGTGTGTAATCTAAATCAAGTGTTGGCAAACCATGACCATTAGCCAAATTTGACTCACAACACTGCCTGTTTTTGTAAATTAACTTATTGAAACAGTTGTGTTCATTAATGTATTGTCTATTGTTGTTTTTGTTCTACAACTTAGAGTTGAGTAGTTGTGAAAGATACTATATGGACCATAAAACCCAAAGTATTTACTATCTGCCTTTGTACAAATAAAATGTGTTCATTCCAGGTCTAAATCATCTGTTTCTTCTTTACAAAGTTATGAAGAAGGCAGCATGTTGTAATGCTGAAAGATAAAGATTTAATGTCAAAAGCTTTTCTTCATGTAGAGCTTTTCACTTATTCTTCAAACATCAGTTTCTTCATGTGTAAAAAGATGACCAGTTAGCCTTTTTGTTTCTTTAAATATGGAAGGACTATAGAGTCCGGAAAGTTGAGTCTTGCATCTCTTGAACATGGGATTTAGATATTTAGACCCCAATTCGCTCTTCCCCAAACTATGAGGAATACACAACTGTGAGTTGAAACATGATGCTTTCTGTACCACAGACCACTACATAGGAATCCTGGAATAGATTACGTGGAAAAGAAAACGATGGGGCAATAAAGTTCTATTAGCTATATCCTGTAGGAGAATGTGAAGCTTTTGAGACATGAGTCATACAGCCACTCCACTGCTCAAGACTGCATCATTCCTCATCTCACGGAAAGTGAAAAAGCCTTACGGTCTCACAGGCCAGCATAATCTGACCTGCCCTTATCTGCATTTTCTTGTCTTGTGTTGCTCTTTCCTTCATTACTCAAATGCAGTTATAATATCCCTTTAAAGTTTCTGATTCATTCAGGATGATAGAAATGTAAGGCTTCCACACCTTGCATGGCTGTCTCCCTAATCGACTTGAGGTCTGTTTAGATACCACCTTCTCATCAATGACTTTCTTGACCACATTCTAGAATTAAAAATTAAAACCCATTTTTCCTGATATTATCTCCAAATCACCTATTCCCTATTCTATTTTTAGTAGTACTTATCACCTTCTGGAATACTATATAATTAACTTGTTTTATATGTTTCCTGTTTGTTGTTCTTTGTTTAAGCTTTACAAGAGTATAGATTTTATCTCTGTTGTTCTTTTAATATCCCAAACATGTAGAAGAGTGCTTGGCACATATTAGGAAATCCTCAAAATATTTTATGAATGAATGATATGAGTAAAACCTTAAGATAACAATGGATGATTATGAATACTGAATATATGCTGAGCCCTTTGCATATTCCTGAGAATATATGTGTGAATAAGCCAGTGTCTGCCCTTAATAAATATACAGCCTAGTAAGGGGCAAAATTATATCATAAATAGTCACCTATTTGAATAGGTTGTATAGGTAAATAAGCCAGTGAGTACAAAACTTGCCACTATTAACCTTGCTCCAGTTGATATGCACTAAACCTTTCCAGTCTTAGAGACCTTCATTGTCTTCCTCCTCCATCCATTTCTTCTTCTCTTTCTTTACAGAGTTGCCTATTTTCTCCTTTATTGTAATTTTATTCTTTTGATTCTTTTCACCTTAATTTCTCTCAATTTTCTCCAGTTACTCACCTGTAGAATTTTACTAATAGCTGCTTCCTAAGCTTTTTTAATAATCAATAAATATATTGCATGTAAAAAAACTTACCGCACTATCAGACATTGAAGGAGCTTTATATGAAAAACTGCTTTGAGACACTCTAAGCTTTTAACTACCTAAGGCCAGCCAGAGAGCTAAGAAAATTCATTCTAAAGCATTCCAGAAGTGTAATACAGCCACCCTCAATGTCTGGGAGAACATAGCATCGCATCAGAGCAGATAGAGAGTTTCCAAGTCAGAGAGATGTGGGAGTAGGAATAGAGAGCAGAGATAACTCCCAATGGCCCGAACGTGACATCTAATCTGTGAAACAAGAGCTATGATATAGTTTGACAAGCTAGCAGATTACCCACAAAGCATTAAGAAGAAGCCTCACCAGAACTCAGATTCTTTGTTCTACTGAAGGGGAAGTCCTGATCACTATCTCAGAATTTGAATCAGTGGTGAACTAAAGCTGCAACAATGCCTGTACACAGTCTAACTACAGTTCAGTTTGACTCAGCCTCCAGCTGAGAAAGAAAATGTCACATAATATTTTTTGGAGGTAAATACTGTATAACTCAATCCCTGATATTATTTAACACAAAATGTCTGGCAGGTAACAAAAAATTGCAAGTCACATATAGCAGCAACAACAAAAAAAAGTGACTAATAGTCAAAAAGAAATAGTCTAGAAAGGAAATATAGATGGCTTGATAATGCAATTACAGATTATATTAGTTAGGTAATAAAGAAACTAAGGTATTGTCTTAGTCCATTTGGGCTGCTGCCATAAAAATACCATAAACTGGTAGCTTACAAACAACAAAATGTTATTTCTCAGATTTCTGAATGCTGGGAAATCTAAGGAAAGACACCAACAGATTCAGTGCCTGGTGAGACCCACCTTCTAGTTCATAGGTGACACCTAGCTGTCACCTGACAAGTCAGAAAGAAGTAGGCAGGGACCTCTACTGGGTCTCTTTTATAAGTGCATCAGTCCCGTCCCATTCATGAGGGCTTCACTATCATAATCTAATCTCCTCCCAAAGGCTCTACCTAGACCATCATATTGGCATTTAGGGTGAATTTGAGGGTACAGACATTCAGGCCACAGCCATGTATCTACTAGAAATAGTGGACAGTTTGAATGACAAGATATTGAGAATATATAAAAGAACCAAATAAAATTATATAAATGAAAAAGTCAGTTATCAAAAATTATTTCATTTGTCGGATTTACAACAGATTGAGCACAGCAGAATAATCAATATACTTGAAGACTGATAATAGAACCATATAGACTGAAAAAATGAATTAAAACAAAAACAAGAGGAAAGAAAGTCTGTGATCTGTGGGAAATATCACATGTTCTGGATAATTATGATCCTGAAAGGAAAGGAGAGAGACAAATTGTCTGAGGACTTTCAGAATCAATTCCAAGAATCTCATCAAACACCTCATCTTGCATAAAGTTTCTAAAAACTTCTAGGGACATCATAGTCAATCTGTTGAAAACTAAGGATAGAAAACAAGTCTTAAAAGGAGCTAGAGGGAAAAAACACACATTAAATACAGGGCAAGGGGTCCTTCACCTCAGAAACATTGGGAGGCTAGAAGACAATGCAGTAACATCTTTACAGTGGGGAAAGAAAAAATTAAATATGAGCCTAGGATTCTATACCCAGTGAAATATTCTTCCCAAATAAAGACATTTTGAACTGACAGAAGATAAAAGATTTTTCCCCAGGAGACCTGCACTACTATAAGTTCTTCAGTCTGAAAGGAAATTATAGTAGATGGAATCCTGGATATCTTATCTTAAGAAAGGAATGAATATCAGTAGAAAGGGGAAATATATAGAAATATATAATATTTTCTTATATATCATAATGTTATATTTACATGTACTACATGTAAATATTATAAAGATATTTAAATTTATTTAAAAGAATATGATCTATTACAAATAAAAATAATAATTTATAGCTATATATTGAGGGGTTTATAACATATGTGGCAAAGGAGGGGCTCTACTATGGATTCCTTACATTGTTTGTGGAATAGTATATTATCTGAAGGGAAGCTTAAAACTACATCACTAATAATATACTAGAGAAACACAAACAATATAACACAAAGTGGTATAACCAAAAAGTCAATACAGGATATAAAACTGAATACCAAGAAAATAAGCACTTCACAAAAAAGAAGTCAGGGAAGGAAGCACAAGGGCAAGATATGTGGAATAAATCTAAAACACATCACATGATAAAAACACTCAACTATAGCAATAATTGTATTAAATGTGATAGACTAAACACAAGTCAGCAAGTCTCATACTGATTGAAAAGCAAGATTCAACACACTTTAAATATAAATACAGAGACAAGTTGAAAATAAATATGTTGAGAAAAAAGATAAACCAACTTCCAGTTTCAGTCCCTACAGAGAAAGAGCTTGGAAACCATTATCTCTATTCCTACAAGAAAAAGGTGGACAAACAGAAAATAATTATTTTCCTTGGACCCATCAGAGCACTGAGCTTGTAAAGCAAGCCCACCCCAAAATCTGGAGAGTCAGGAGCATGTAGGAACAGACAGTCAAGATCTGCTAACCTAGACAGAAATTCTAGAGCCATAATATATTAGCTGAAAAATGTAAATAGTAATTTTGACTAATTACTAGGGGCTATATGTGGAGGATCAAAGTGGTATAAAATAAATATCCAGTAACCATACTGATGTAATTAAGTGATTGAATAAACATGTAAATAAAAGAGAAAAGACATATCTCCCAACCAGGAAATTATACATAATTTATATACATATTCTACCCTACAGGACATGTGGACATGCCGTAAGTGTGAGCTGCTTGTATTGACTTCCTTCCAAAAGGCAGAGATGGAAAGGAGAGAAAAATAACTTTATTGTGGGGAAACCTGATAAATACCATGTCATGTGGATGATGAAGGTCAAAATCAAGTGATAAATTCTATTAAATGTACTTTTGATATAATGAAAACGACACATTTTGTCTATAGTTTTTTTGCCAAAAACCCCAAATCATAGCCTAATCATGACAAAAACTCCAGACAAATTCCAGCGGAGGGACAGTCTACAAAATAACTGACTAGTAATCCTCAAAACCATCAAGGTCATCAAAAGAAATTCCGGCAAACTGTCACAACAAAGAGGAGCCCAAAGAAACCTGACTACTGAATGTAATGTGGTTTCCCAGTTGGGATTCCAGAACAGGAAAGGAAAACTAAAGAATAACTAAAGAAAACTGAAAAAAGAATGTACTTTAGTTAACAATCATGTATCCAGATGAATTCATTAATGATGACAAATGGGCTATACTAATAAAAGGTACAGGAGAAACTGGGTGAGGGGTATATGCTGTCTGTACTAGCTTCTCAATTTGTCTGTAAATATAAGTCTCTTCTAAAATGAAAATTTTATTTAAACAAACAAAAAACCCAAGAACACAGTGGATTCCAGAAGGTCTCATCAAGTGAAAGGAGACATCGCTATTAGGAGAGAGAAGACAATTCACAGACCACAGCACAAAGAAATTGGCTGGGTGGGACCCATGGAGAAATTTTTCCTCCAATTTTCCCAAACTAAAGATGATTTAAGAACTATATTTAGTTTTATAATAAAGGTTTTAATCAAGAGTGAAGCAGGGGGAGGAATGGTTAACAGTTAATGCTGTACAAGAAAGGTTGTTGAATCAAACTAAAAATTGAGATTTTCTACCCATGAAGTTGGTACTCTCAGTGGTGTCTAGCTAACTAGCTGAGAAGTCTGTAGCATGGCAGGCAACCTGCTCAGGAAAAGACATCACTGGTGGGAGGCTGGTTTTGCAGGGGATGAACATAAACCCAAGAACCCAGTCTTGGGAGGAGAATTCCTAAACAATTGGGCAGATGGTGAAGACAACTCTTATTCTTAAGCAAAATACTTTCTCTTTTCAAACAGCCAGGGACATATTTCTTGTAGCCTCAATGAGGGTACATTAGCAGCCAAGATCAAATTCTATTGTATGATAAACCACAACCAAAATTTATGAAAAGTGAAATCACTTTTAGCATTTCTTATAATAAAAGTTCTAAAAAAAAATGAACATACACCATACAAACCCTAAACACAAGAAAAATGATGTGAGATGATTCTCAAAAACTATTCAAAACAAAGAATATATTAGAAATAAAGTGAAATATTTCTTAAGGATAAAAGGATCAAGTCACCTAGAAGACATTATAGTTCTAAATTGTATGCCCCAGTACTTTAGAAAATTATATTTTCTAGAAAATGTCATCAAAACTTTAGAAAATACATTGCAAAAAAATTTACAAAACTAAAGGAAGAAATAGATAAATGCAAAATCATAGTTGCTGATATTGACATCCCTTTTTCAGTATTTGGTAGAATATGAGACAAAAAAATATTAATAAAGACAAAGGACTTGGTTAACACTATCAACCAACTTATAATTTACATTTAAAGAAAATGGCATCCAACAAGTACAAAATATGCTTTTTCTTTTCAAGTGCAAGTAGAATATTCAACAGGATATATACCTCTTGTTGGTCCATAAAACAAGATCCAATAAATATTAGTCTGAAATAAAACTGAATATGTTATCTGACTGTAATGAATTGAATTAGAAATTAATAGGAATGATGTTTCTTTTTAAAAACCTCAAAATATGAAAAATGGGGGGAGGAAAGGATCACAAGGCAAATTAGAAAGTGTTTCAAAATGGATGATAATAAAACAAAATATTATCAAAATGTATTGAGTTAGCAGTGCTTGGGGGGAAACATATGGATTTAGATACACCTTTTTTCTTTTATCATCTCTAGACTACAGGTAAGAGAAGGGAAAAAAGAAGAGCAGAGAGTATTCTTATATCTGTTTCAGCAAAACTGAGAATTTTCTTTTTCCTGTGTGTGTGTGTTTCTATCTTCCTCCTTTTTTGTGGTTAAATAATCTAGGGTCACAATTGATATTTATTCATTTATTTATTTTATGAAGTATTTCAAACATTTATAGAAAAATAGTAAGTTAATGAACATCTATTTTAGCAATGAACTCATAAACCACATTTAGAAGTCTTAACATGATTTCATTTTCATTTACATTGTTTTTTCAAAGAAATAAAAAGTACAATTATCATCAAAGAATGTTGTGTACACCTTTCCAATTTCTGCCCCATGCAGACTTAATATTAGCATTTATCATGCTCATTCTATTTATTTTTGATCACATATGTATACATCCATTAGTATCTTAAAATTTGGAGTTTTAAACTTCATATAGATGGTCTTATTGAATATATCATTTTGAAGTTTGCCCATTTTTTGTTCAAAATATTGTTTTTGAGACTACTATAGGCACATGCATGAGTTTCTCTAAAGAATATTGGGCCATAGATTGTGTTAATATTCATCTTTACTTGAAATAGCCAAAAGTGCCCTCTATTTCTTTATTACTACTCAGAATTTATGAATGTCCCAAATACCTGTTCAGGATCAATATTTCTCTCACCAGACTTTATTTCCATTCTGATGGATGTGAAATAATTAGTGGCATAATTTCATTACTAACATATTTAGTTTTCCATGTTTTATTTGCCATCCTGATTTTCCTTTCTGTGAATGCTATGTGATACCTCTTGCCTTTCTTTCCCTTTTGGAACCTTTGTCTTCTTTTACTGATTTGCTGGAGTTCATGTATTTTCAAACACCTCTTGATTATATACCTTGGAAATACTTTATTTTGGTGTGAAGCTCATAATGTTTAATTTCAATAAATATCCCTTACGTCTGGGAATTTTTGGTTTGTTTTCTAACAAATCTATTCTTAAATTAAAATCTTACCATATTTTATTCTCAAGGTTTTAAGGATTTAATTTTGTCACTACTTTAATTCACCAGACATTTTATCTTTGTTTCTTGAAGAAGGGATCTAAATGTATGTTCTTTTTACATGAATAATCATTTTTTCCACCACTACTTATTAAATAGTACATCATTTTTTATTCATTTACAATGCTACCTCTTAACATATTATTAGAATATATGTGCAATTTTTTTCTCTCTTTTATTCCATTTATCTGTTTACCAACCCTGTCTCTATCAGTTCACACAGTTTTAATTACTAAGGCTGCAAATGAATCTTGATATCTGGCAAAAGGCATTTTTTTTCACATTGTTCTTCAAAATTTTCTTATTTGTTTTATGTTTCCCAGAGAAATTTTAGGGATCATATGGGAAATTTCTGAAGAACAGTTTCAGTTTTTGACTGGAAGTCATTTACTGATGAATTTGAGAAAGAATGTGTACTTTCATGTTATTAATTGGCCTTCCCATCTATGTCATTTTTTTATATATAGGTCTCCTTTTATATTCTTAACTAATTTGTCAAGTTGGTTTCATCATTTTTGAATTTCTGTCTGCACACCTTACAGTTGGTGGTTCCTGTGAGTAGTGGTATTTCCTATTGCACAGCTCGGCCTTGACAGTGCAGAGGTTGGGCTCTGACTCCCCATCTCCCCAAAACTTAATAACCGGCAGCCTACTGTTGACTAGAAGCCTTACTGATAACATAGATGTATACTGATAACATATTTATTGAAAAATAGCTGTGTATAAGTGGAACAGTGCAGCTCAAAACCATGTTGTTCGGGGTCAACTGTATTTTAAGCGGGTTATTAGTTCTCTGTAGAAATGATACTCATTTTTTGTTGACTCTTGTTTTCAACAACCTTGTTAAACTCTCTTTTGAGTTGTATTATTTTCTCTGTAGAACTAAGGGAGGGGTTAATGCAGACATTTTATCTAAAAAGAAGAACAGTTTGGCTGGTTACTTTCCAATTTTTATGCTTTTTTTCTATGACTTAACAAGCGATGTACTTTAAGTGGAGAATGGGTCTAAGTCATGAGGTCACTGTGCCATCTTAAACTGTAGCTTTCTTGATTATTGGCCCAAATAAAAAATAGGACCCAGTGTGACCTGCTGTATATATTGAAAGAGTAATGGAGTGTTTTAGGGACAAATCACAAATTTCTTATTTTTAATGCAAAGTTAAATTATCCTTGAAACTTTTCTCAAGGTAAGAGGAGAATGCCGGATGAACTTTCCGTACCCCTTGGTTTTCTCCCTAAAGAGATGAGGAAATTATCATAGGTGGACTTAATTCCTTAAAAAGTGATTTTACTCATCTTAAGAACCTACATAATAATATATCATAATATGTAGCATGAGAAAATAGAGTCCCCAAACCTAAATTACATTATTTAAATTCACATGGTTAGCCCACTTGGTTAATAATCTTCTTTAATTAATTGCCAAATTTTCCCATTCTTATTTTATCCTTCTCTTGAAAATCAGAACATGATGCAACGTTAGGTCCATATTGCCAGATGACAATATCCTAGTGGATTTAAGGAGCCTTTCCTCTGGAAACAGGTCATACATTCTCCTTTTTGCCATAATCCCAGCTACCACTTTTGGTTTCTTTTCTGTTCAGACAGTGTCACTTGCCAATTTTCATCTCAGTTTCTGCTTTTGTTTTTCCTCTCTCTCTCTCTTAATTTCATTGTGAGAGTTAAGAAAAAATCAGCTTCCCTCATTTATATTTAGGTCTCCTTTTATATTCTTAACTAATTTGTTAAGTTGGTTTCATCATTTTTGGATTTCTGTCTACGCACCTTACAGTGGAGGTTACTGTGAATAGTGGTATTTCCTATTGCACAGCTCAGCCTTGACAGTGCTACTTCACATCTGCTATATGCATTTGAGTATTCTAACCTTCCTTGTAGGATTTTCTTATATAAAGAATTTCTCCCCTACCTACTTGTCTTTCTGAACACAGAGAGTGAACCCTTTTGAATCTACCCAATTCTGACAGAACATATCTTCCATCTATCCAATACTCATTCCCCAGGTTCTCTCCTAGGTACCCAGTCTCTGCTCCACTCTGGATTAATCAGTTTCTCAAGTAACTAATTTGAGTGATCTCTGCTCCTGTGCAGTTGATCTGGCCAGAAGTCCTGAATATGCTTTTGCTTCTCTGCCCTGGTTATTAGTGGTGACCTGGAAAACCCAGTTCATTTAAACAGCAGCTACAGTTTAACTCTAAGCTGTATAAGGTTTATGGAACTGCTCTTCTGAACCTGGAATCTGTTCATCCCAGGTTGTCTCCTAGAATGTAAATTCATAGGGACCTCAAGTATGAGGTAGCTGTTTTCACAAGGTTATATAGTTTGTCCATTATGTATGTCATACAAAGGGATTGTCCCATTTGAGTTTAATTTCTTCCCATTATCCCCTTCAAATGTGTTCAGTAACTAATCTCTCCATGTGTTCCTTATTTGTAGACCATTATCATTTTCTTACTTTGTTATTCCTTAGAACTTGCAAAATGTTTAGCAACCTTAATCTGCTTTATAAATCATTCCATCCTCTTTCTCAACATCTTATCCATTGCTCTTCTCCAGAGTTCTTACACATGTGCACAGCTCTTGGATGATGAAGTGCCTACCCAGCATCATTCTCAGGAGCCTCCAAGAGGGCCTGTTTCATCCCAGCTCTGTGACACAGCACCCTTAAACTCCCTTCCAAGGAATAATGGGATCGTTTCTCTTTCCATCACACTCCATCATTTTATCATTTGCTAAAAAAGTCTTATGCTAGATATCTTTCTTCTTTCCCTTTTCATTCAATTAAACTTCTTGACATTTATTAATCAGTGGTAAAAAAATTTTATTCTGTCTTCTCATGTCTCCTCACGTACTGACTGAATTCACCTGCATATTTGTTATTATTCACTTACTATGAATGCATTTACCAGGGCTATATAGTCTTCTGTGGTATGCCAAGTAACTAACAATTCATATTTGGTTGAATAAGTTTTTACCTCAAGACACCTACCAGACTACAGACAATTGTATTATAAAAATTGTTCTTTATGATCATAAATATTTGAAAGAAAAATATTCATTAGAACCTATACTCTGAATTTATATAGTCTTCAATAATTTTATAGTATAATAAAATGATCAGTTTCTGTTTTCTATCTATTGGGACTTATTCAAACATTTTAAAAGCTGAAATAAGTAGCTGTTAACCTGAAAACAGTTTTGATAATTAAATCCTGAATGTATCATGTATTGATGTTAATTTATCACATTTTCTGTTCTTGAATAATATTCCAGTTGAAAACATTTCCTCTCACTCCTTTATAAATATCCTAAAATATGTAAATCTGAATTTATTACAATGGTCTAAATTTACCTCTGTCTTACCATTTCCCTAATCAAACAGCTTATTCAAGGAAAACTGTCCAGTGTATTATCACTGAAAATTTTCTTGTGTGTCCTGATTTTCGTATTTGCTCACTTTACCATTTAATAATCAGGACTTTTTTTGTGGTTTATGGGTTTTTTTTTAGTATATAGTTTAAAAGGTTGCTGAGTCTTGTAAATGATATGAAAACAGGTTAAATATTCAGCATATTTTATATTATATCTGAAGTGAATAATTTCCCACAAAACCACTTACTTAAGAAAACCATAAAATAATAGGCATGGAATATGGAATAAAATACCATATGAGAATTTGTGAGCCTGTGTTAGGTTCTCACCCTAATATAATCTTTAAAATACTCCTTTTGAATTCTAAAACAGTGATGAGTAGCTTGTGCTAACTAACCAGATTGTAATTTTTTCCCCATTTAATGTGTAAGTCAGCCTACGTAGATTATTTTGATCTGTAATGTAAATACTTTTTATCTTATTATCATGTGATAACTTGGCTATCTTAGAGGTCATCTCTCTCTCTGTGAAATGTCTTCATTATGCACATTCAAATTACTCTTTTTAATATGTAATTTTTCCTTCCTGAGACCTGGAAAATACTTTCAAGGAATCAACAAAAATGCTATAGTCAATTTTAATGAATTATTGAGCAGGTACAAATTATTTTATTGTAAAATCATGTTGGAAAGAAAGGACTTCTAGGAAGAATTACGATGGTGGCTGAGTTTATACAGAAGAGCAGATCTAAAGTTTATAACAGAAGTAATAAGTATGCTTTCTCTCTGTTACTCATTTCTTCCTAAGCCCAATGGCAAAAGGCACTGTCACCACCACATAAAGTAATTTTGGGGAGTAAGGAGGAAGGTCCAAACCAGCATGTGCCTTTTCCTATGCCTACTGTTTGCATCTCTGGCAACTCTATGTTCTCCCAGACACACACTTCCTATTTCCTCAACCCTGGTGTGACAGTCCTATTTGTTATCAGTGACCTCAGTAAATATCCAGTCTAGGTCAGAGATTTTCCATTTAAGGAACTATAAATTCTTCAGGACCACCAGATGAACAGTGTCTTTTCTGCTAGAGAATGAGGAAATGTTTTTTTACCTAGGATCACAACAAATTAATAGAAAACGAATTTTCTTTTCTTTTGAAAAACAACATGAAATTCAACTTTATAACTTAATATTATTAGCTGGTTATTTTGTTGACTAATATTATAAGTTGATTGACTAATAAAGTTAACATTATTAACCAATAAATAAACATTTTTAGAGTCAGCTTGGAATTATTTTCCTACTCCACTGTACTAGCTTCTGTGTTAAAGTTCCTTCATCTAAAAATGGGAACAGTTATAGTTTGTACCCCAAGGTTGTTTTGAAAATTAGAGAGAGTTCTTATAAAGTGCTTACAGTGTCTGCAACACTGTAATCTTTCATATATGTTAACTCATTATTTTTGTTATTATTATCTCAGAATTGTTTTTATATAATCACCAAAGGGCATTTTAGGATGACACCGTGATATGTGAGCTGTTTGTTGCCTTGCTGGGTAGATTATTTCATATGTAATAGCAATAAATATAAAGTACAGGTAAAGATTAGTTATAAACAGGAAAACAAGGTAGTCATATTTCACAATTACTAGTGCAGTACTGCTAAAATATGTGACAAACTACAGCTCAGCATGAACATATAGGTACTTTGTAAACATTGCAGGCTTTCTGGGTCAAAAGGAGTCAAAATAATAGCAGTAGGCCATTGGATAACTAACTCTGAAATCAAAAACAGTACTCAGTAAACATTGAATGAAACTGAAAAAATTCATGAATTTGCTAAAGGGGATTACATGTAATAATCAAAGAAGTTGCTAGGAAGTGTCATTATTACGTTGGTCAGTTTACTGTCATTCTCCAAACAATGCCTCATGGTCATTTGCTGATTAGTCACCTTGGATGAAAAAAAGTCTATTAAACTCCAATAGTTACAAATTTTGTGGGAAATTACCCTTTTTTAATGAAATAATTGAGAATACTATTGCACATTTCAGACAGAAAAAATTGCTCAGACTATGGCTTTCAGACAGTGTAAAAGGAAAAAAGGGAAGAATGTCTCAATGTATTATTTGTTAAAGGAAGTATAGTTAACTTAAGGTCTGGATAAAAAGAAGACATTCTGGCTAGTAGCAACATTATCCCATGATCACAAAGAGCAACTTGGCATTTATTATGTTAATTTGTACCAATTGATGAAAGGATCGGATATAATGTATCTTTCTCCAGACAAGTATAACAATAGGAAATTTGATCATGCCATATTTGCAGGAAGAAAAAAAAATGTTAGGATAGGTAAAGGAGTAATGTGAGAGCTAATTTGATTTGGTGAACTGGAGATGACTTTTTGATGAGTGCTCATAAGCTAGACTGGAAGAGCCAAAGATCAGATGCCCTACTCTTGCTGCCTGTGCTTCTTTGTTTTCTCCTTATGTCATCAAATGATGCTTTTTGTCTCTGAGGAAAAAAAATCCTTTCTGAAGTTAAATGATATATTAAATAATGTAGTATCACTGTAAGCTCACATTTGATAACTTTAGCTTATCATTCTTCTATATAAAAAAGAGATATTATCTCATTGTTCTTTACCAAACAAATTAGAATTTCTATGAAGTCTGCATGTTGGGTACGGATAGATAATATTAAACACAGAGATGCTTCCTTTAAAAATATTCAAAGGTTAAGTGAATGATAAGTGGACATTATGGAAACACAAAGATGAACCTTCTCAAAATTCTGATCATAGAAGCAAAGTACTTCAATTATTTGAGAAAAAGGTTCATGCTTAAAGAAATAATACATACAATATTATTTTATGCAGTCAAAATAGTCAATAATCCCCATCTGCCTCCAGGACTAAATCTGAATTCATTACAGTGGTCTAAATTTACCTGCTTCTTACCATTTCCCTAATCAAACAGCTTATTCAAGGAAAACTGTCTAGTGTATTATCACTGAAAATTTTGTGTGTGTCCTGATTTTAGTATTTGCTCACACTTTACTATGTTTCCTAGAATGTCTCTTATTTTTCTCTATGCTCAGCTAAAATCCCTCTTTCCTCCACAATGCAGGTCAAGACTCATTTATTCTTTAAAATTTCTCCTATCATTTCATCTCGTGGAATTTATTCCTCTTTTAATTTCCCCCAGCATTTTTAAGAGCTGTATCATTAGCCTGGAATTAGCACTAGGATAAGGACCTTGAAGAGCTTGTCTTTGGTGCCCTGACTTTCAGTACTAGGCTTGTAGTAAAAATCATTTTGTAGGTAAGGATGCTGCTGATGAAATGAAATGTGATAAAGTTTTATATCCAGATATACTATTTACAGGACATTCTGCAAGGAATTGTTCCTTGATAAGCCTAGAGAACCCTAATATCAACTATATGCTGGTAATCTCCCCATCACTGTAAATCCTACTATAGGAAGTGGGCTATGGTTCTTTAGAAGATTGAAAGAATTTTAGAAAATAAATTAAATTTTGTGTAGCATTTATAAAGCATCTATTGAGAGATCATTATGGACTAGACATCAAGCTAGGTACTATTTGTGGAAAAAATCAATGACTACACAATATTCAGTTATCCCATTTTTTTTCAAAATGACTTTGTCTTCATTTACTGTGTCCTATTCCATGTTAATAATCCTACAGATAGAGAATTGAAAGAATACATTAGACTTTCTGACAATTTAGGCTATGTTCTGTAGTGGCTACAGCTTTCTGTAGCTCTAAAGGCTTTTTTTGTTGTTGTTTTATGGGGTTTTAGTATATATATTTAAAGGTTGCTGATTCTTGTAAATGAAATAAAGGGAAAAGAGGTTAAATAATCAGCATATTTTATATTATATCTGAAGTTAATAATTTCCCACAAAATCACTTACTTAATTAGGAAACATGAAATGATAGGCATGGAGTCATTAAATAATAACTGGAAGGCTACAATAAGAGTAGAGATAAATGAATCATAAAAGAAAATACTTAATGATATTCAATGAGAAGTTTATGACTTACATATTTGTTTTATAGCCAGCAGTATTTGCCATTTTCAGATGACAAGAAGAAAGCAACTTATTTTGCTACATGAAATTCTAAACCCTCCTTCCTTCACTGGAGCAGGGGTCATATATTGATATCCATAGCATAAAACAAGCACATCAATGAGAGCCAAGCAGAGTAGGCAAAAACTCCACGTGAACGCAGAGAGGATGCCCCTTGTGGCCGCAATGCAATCACATGGCTTTGAAAATCAAATATCTGAAATAAAAATCAAACGGAATTATGTAAGGTGTATTTCATTCCCACAGAACTTTAAAAAAATACATTAAATAATTATGTTTTATAGTTAAGGTTAGAAGAGGAGGTGGTACTGAGACAATCCAATTTTTTCAATGTTTAAATGGACACATTTTAAATGAAATAAACCTTCTGAATATACAAGTTATAAATACACTAATAACATATTGTATAGATAAAGCATTTGTCATTAGTATAAACTTGTGAATGCTCTAGTATATACTAATGATTTGTCATTAGTATAAACAATGTAGGTACTTTTCAGCAAAAGAAAAACTTTTTACAATGATTGTAAGCAGCTTTTAAATTCCTGGAAAGGCAAAAGAATCAGGCTTAGAAGCTATGCAGCCAAGAGTAAAACCCAGATTCCATTAGGATAATCCCAGTAGTAACATACCTCCCCTGCAAATCACCCCATGTTGCAGGCAGAGTTTGCTACATTTACAATCTGTCACAGGTTCCTTTCTTCAGAATATATAGGTGTGTGTGTGTGTGTGTGTGTGTGTGTGCACACATGTGTGGGTGTGTGTAGATATATTTATGTATCTATATATAATATACATACTATATACATATAATATATAGAGAAAATATATAACATAGTTACTATATATATATATAATATAGATACAGATAGATATAGATACACACATATCTGTATATAAAATCAAATTCATGTAGGTCTCCTAACAGTGCGGGCTTTGGTTATTCTCAATACAACCTATGATATCTTCGTAAAGTCCTGAATTAAGAGAACATTCCAGATACTGTTTTTTATGTATATGTTTGGGTGGGTAAAAATGGGGATGCAGCAAATTTATTTGTGGTTTATTTACCTATTAACAAGAACCACTTTGGGTGCCTTTCATTATACTGTACCCTGAGAGTATTTGGACTGCAGTTGGAAGAAGCAGAGGTGGGCAGATTAGGAGTAAAAAGCTTGTGCTGGTATATGGGGCCTATGGAGTCCTCTTCTTTCCTTTTATTCTCCCAACTTAGACAAACATCATTTTGCTTTATATAGAGAAATGATGTCAAGGGTTAAAAGGGGGTTGTGGGAAAGTATATTAAGGATATAAAGTGCCAGCATCACAAAACAGAACCTAAGAGTTGTAACGGAGACAGGAGGGCTAATTCTTCAACAGTCATGAAATATGCCCCTGAGATTAAACTCTGATTTCTGAGGGGAAAAAAATTAACTAAATTCTAATTGAACAAAATTTCTTCCAATTTAAACTTAATTCTATGCAGAAAAGTATTCTTGTTGTACAACCAAAAAGGGTTTATTTATAGATATTCTCTTTTGCAATTATGCGAATGCTAACAATTATAAATAATGGTGTGCTTTCTCCATTCTGACTCCTTTCTAGAATTGGTTTGTTTCTAGTAATTCTTCCTTCTTGTGATATAATTCTTTCTTGAAAGATATAAGAGAATTTACTGTGGTAGCAAATTATTTTATCCTTTTCTCTTGCTTTCTTTCTCTTATTTTCTGAACCTGTTTAAATTACCATGAGTCTGGGGCAGAAAGATGATTTTAATGTTTTTCAGGTTAAGGTGATTGAACTATATTGTAAACATAAAAAAAATCTATAGTTAAAAAAATCTTATCAGTGGATGATGTAAAATATCTGTAGTTTTTCTGGTAACAATATTATATATTGAAAATATTCAATTTAGACAGCCTTCTGGTATGTCAGAGTAAAGTAAGGGTGGTGTCCATTATTTCAAGTACTGTACAACATATTTATTTAAAAATGTCCTCAAATGGTATAGTTTTAGAAAATGGAGATGATCATTTAGATAATGAAAAACATCTTAACAAAAGAATATATAATGAAGGATGTACATCTGTAATTAACTTTTTGACATCAGCATGATTTTCACTCTGGTATGAAATATATGGAGGCTATTAGATTTACACATGTTGATGAGGGAACAAACTCCCTTCCCAATTAAAATTTTGTTCATATATATTGATACACTTGCGTTAAAGAGATTTGGTGAATATCTCCTGGTCTTTCTCGGCCACCAATACTACCTAGTAAGTAACAAAATATAACTGGTCCCTAAATATGTCTGACTCAGGTTTCCATTCTGAAGCATGATGGCTGTTACCCATTGTGCTATTGTATTATAGTACCTCCCTTCCTCAAAAAAAAAATGACAATCAAAATATGCCCTTCTCTGATTTATGCAAGGGAAGATTTGTTTCTTTATTAATGCTTGATTTGAAAATTTTGTCTGAGAGTCTCTGGAGGGCTCTCTGAGTTACAAAGCAGTCTAGCAGACCTGTGAGGGGTGAGTCTCTCAGGTTGCTACTCAGGTTGCTATTTTTCCTTCTAAACTCGACTGCAGGATAGCAGGGGTTAGCATACCTGTAGGAAAGCCCAGCCCCCAGCTAAATGCAGGTAAGGTGGTGCCATAAAGAAGAATATAATACTTTTAAGACAGCATTACTCTTTTCTCTACAATGTTAAGTGTTAAAAATATAGTATGTCTTATTTCTAAAGAAATGAGAATACTGTAACTGATAGCCAGAAATGATGTCAAGCAAGACTAAACAATGATCACATTACATGATAAATATAAATAAATATAAAGGTAGCACCAGCAGAATGAACTAACAGAGACTATCTGTACCGTCCCAGTGCATAAGGATCTAAATCAGAGTGACGTGGAACAGAGAGCACAAGTAGACTTCCAGTGAGACACAAATCTCATATATACATATTTACTATATCTTACATGTTAAAAACATGCGTGAGAAAAACTTCGTATGACTGCATCAAAGAATATGACAGAAATTAAAGTAAATTTAGGGTGAAAAGCTTGAACAAATTAGGAGGATTTATTCCCTAACAGTTTCTCAAGCAACAGGTTACAAAATAATTCTAAGAAATATAATGGTATAAGTTTCTTAAATACTGAGTATAAGTAACATAATAATTTATATTTAGTAGAAAATACACACCTTAAAGATTGGAGTGGATAGGTAGTGAGGGTGAAGGTGATAAAGGGGCACAAAAATTCTCACTTGTAGTAGAAGTTGGCCACAGGGATAGTTGTATAGAGTGGAGAATATAGTCAATGATCCTGTAACCATCTTCCTGTGTTGACAGTAACTGCACTACTGGAGGTGAGGATTTAATAATATGGGTAAACTGTTGAACCACTGTGTTGTATATTTGAAACCAATATAAGTTGTATATCAATAATACTTCAATAAAAAATACTACTTAAGAAAAAGAAAATGCACACTTGGAATGGTTAGTTTCAAAAAACAAACAAAACAGAAAGACAGAAGGAAAACAAAAAAAGACAATGCCTAAATGCCCATCAAGGATCCAAAGTCATATATCTTCAAATCAGTATTTGTTATTTTTCTTTTGAAATGTTACCTGTAGAAAATTCAGATCCACCTGATATGATAAACATACTGTGTTATCATTCATTTTTCCAACTGACAAAGCAATAGTGGTGTGTGATGGGACACATGCAAGTAGATATGTACATGACATGATATGGTTGAACTATAAATGCAGGGAAAAGGAAAAGGCATTGCTCAGTGGTTATAGCCAGAAAAAGAAAAGCTTAGAGCAGCAACCAGAAAGCATCTATTAAGTAAACGGTTCCCCCAAAATACAGTAGTGGTATGCACTGAACTGTGTCCCTCAAAAAGATATGTGTAAGTCCTAACCCCCAGTACCTGTGAATTTAACCATATTTGGCATTAGGTTCTTGGCAGATGTAATCAAGTTAAAATGAGAACATATTTGATTAGGGTGGACCCTAATCCTGTAAGATTGGTGTCCAATACAGGAAGTGACACAGACACACAAGGAGAATCCATGTGACAAGGGAGGCGAGGATTGGAACGATGCACCTTCAGGCAAAGAATCACTGAGGATTGCTGGCCATGCCAAAAGCTAAGGGAAAGACACAGGACAGATTCTCCCCTAGGGCCCTCAGAGAGAACATGGCCCTGCTGACACCTTGATTTCTGACTCCTAGCCCCCAGAGCTACGAGAGCATATATTTCTGTTGTCGAAAGCACCCAGTTTGTGGTACTTTATTACAGCAGCCCTGGGAAACTAACAGAGAGAAAAATCCCCCCCACCCCTAGTAATTCTATTGAGAAATAACCTTTCTTCAGAAAGGTCAGCATACTTCTGAAACTCTTTAACTGAAGTAGAAGAAAAAACTGAGCACCTGTTAGTGGCACATCCTCACATTGGAGAAAAGCTAACATCTGGCACATCAGCTTTGCATATCAGAACAGAAATAGCTAGTGCAGAAGAAACACTAGTGATAACAATAAAATTATTTTTATTAACATATTATTTGATATAAAAAATATATGTGTGTATTAAAAAAACAAATACTACAAATATGCTTGAAACATCACAGAATTCAAGAACCCAAGAATTAGTGAATTCGCTAATAACACACATTGCCATGTGCTCCTCCCAACCCATCCTTCTGCTTTTCCCTCAATACCCTGCAACACACCCCAGGGAAATACTGTCCTGAATTTTATATTTGTTGTTTTCATATTTCTTTGTTAAGTTTTATCATTTATCTATATATAGCTACAAGTTAATAAGTCCCAAAACAACAATATGAATAAAAGATGAATATGTGAACAGAAGTGAGACTCAGAGGTGCCTCAGAGAATGTCATAGGAAGAAGATAACACCCAAAAAGCCTAAACAAGAACTAAAATTGATATTTGCTGAAGACAATGAATGCCCTATGTGAAAGTTGAAACCAGAACTGTCCTATTAGTGATGCCTACATACAATGCTTAATCTCTGTATCTATATAGTAGTGCATCCCACATTGTAGGCCACTTTTTCCAAAGTGATTGCTTGCCTTTGAAACAGTTCTGAATTCACTGAACCCTTTCAGGCATTATTATTGTAATGTACCTAAGGAATTATTACTTAGATCCACCAATCTAGTACCTAGACAGGGAAAATCAGGTACATAGAGCCCCTTAAGAAATCAATAACTATTCCTTTTTTAACATACCTGACATTGCATCATGCCTTTATAGAATTCAGATCATTTGTTTTCATGGCATCCCTGGTCTCCTTAGCTCACTATAAGATCTATGAGGCAGAGATCTTACCTGTTTTGTTCACTGCTGAATCTGCAGCCCCTAGAAAATTGCCTGACACATAGTAGGGCCTCAGTAAATATTTATTGAATAAGTGAACTCCAGAGAAATTGCTCTAACAGAATACCCCGGACTGAGTGGCTTAAACAACATTTCCAACAGTTCTAGGGGTCAGAAATCCAAGATGAAGATGCCAGCATAGTGGGACTCTTAGTGTTTCCCCAAATCTGTCCCTGTCCCATCTCCACAGCTTCTTGCTCAGCAGGCTCTCTCACTGGACCTAGTCATCATCTGTTTTGGTCCTGTCTCTGTGAATTTTCTCAACCTACTCTCTCTTTGTGCTATGGGCTGAGTGTTTGTGTCTCCCCAAAACTCATATGTTGAAGTCCTAATGTTATAATATTTGGATGTAGGGACTTTGGGAGATAATTAGGTCATGCAAGTGGAACACCAGGGATGGGGTTAGAGGAGGAAGGGAGCTAGTCCTTGCTGCCTCCCCACAATGTGAGGACACAATGAGAAGAAAGAAACTTGTAAACCAAGAAGCAGGCCTTCATCAAGAGTCCCACCATGCTGGCATCTTCATCCTGGACTTCTGACCCCTAGAACTGTGAGAAATGTTGTTTAAGCCACTCAGTCAAGTTCTAGAGCAACTTGAACTATATAAGATACTTTCCTATCTAAAAATCCTACCCAACCTTTAACATCCACCTTTATTATATGGATATATCTGGTTATTTTAGAAATCATGAATTCCTATAGATTCATATTAAAAAATACATATTATGACTTAATTGATCACTACCTTGCTCAAAAATATTGTGCTGTCTCCATTCTCCCACTCAACAAATATTACTGACTGACTACCATTATTGGGCATTTTAAGGAATTTTGGTCACATCAGTGAACAGTAAAGAACCCTGATGTCTAACAGGGAATAAACATAACAAATAGACAAATTATAGAGTATGACAGAAGGCATGAAGCACTTTGGAGAAAAGAAAATTAGAACAGGGTAAAGGGGACCAGAATTGCCAAGTGAGGTCCAGGAAGTTGAGATTAGGGAAAGATAGGGAAGATGCACAGGAGCTAGCTTTGCAGATATCTGATGCAAGAGCATTCCAAGCAAAGCGTATATTTGAAAACAAAGAACATTCCTGGCATATTCAGGAAAAAGAAGACATACTGGTTAAATCAGAGTGTGCAAAGAGAAGAGTAGTAGTAGATGAGGTCAGGGAGAGAACAGGAAGCCAGATTATACTGGACCTTGAAGCTGACATTGAAGGCATGATCTTTCACTTGAGTAAAAAGATGAGCCATCATAGGGTTACCTAGCTTAGATTTTAAAACTGAACCCTATGCAAGGTCCGTGACATAAATATCTCTTGTATACCCAAAGCTCTGGTTCAGTGTTATGTTTTTATGTTGAATAACCAGATGATATATGAACACCTTCACGCATCACTGTTGACTTTGCAGAAATTTCCTGGAAGAGAGCTGTAAGACCAGCCTGCCACTTTGTTAAATAAAGCATTATCCATAAAAGAAAGTTATTGTATACTGACTGAGACCACAGGCTCTGGAATCAAGCTGTATGTGCTTGAAATCCTATTCACCATATACTGCTTTCAAAAGCTTCAGTTTCCTCATTTTCAAAATCCCTACTTCCTAAGGGAGGGGGAGGTCATATAAATATTAAGTGTGAAATTGTATGGAAGCACACAGTATCATCCTCAAACAGAATAAGAAGTCACTTGTATCGTATGATACCATCGAGTAGTTGTAAGGATTAATGAGCTGATCCAAATAAGCGCACACAGTAAGTACTCCATAATATGTATATTTGCATGTCACCATTATTACTGTTGGCAAAACTAACACTCACAATACATTATTAAGCAGTATGCATTTCAGGCAATAATTTAATATACTTCACTGTATTTAGCATGCAGAATGAAAATGACCATTACAACAATTACAATTACCATTTTAATCCAATATAGTTCAACAAAAGATTAGATTTTTGTATGAACACTTAATGTTTGCAGAAAATTCATGAAAAAATTGCAGGCATTTAGAAAACAGGTCAAAGAAAGAACATAACACAGAACCTTTTGATATCATTCATTTTAAAACATACACTAAATATTTCTTGTGGCTGTTCTTCTTGCAACACACTGTTTACACTGTATTTATAGATGGAAATTTTTTACCAAAGTCATATAAAAGGTTATAAAATTGTCCTTTTGAACCACCCTAACCCCACTCCAATCACACCTTATGCTTAGGAATCAAGGAAAAATGCCAGTGGAATATTAGTTATAGTCATTTTTTTTTTTTTGGTGGGAATTTTTTTTTAATTTCCTTTTTTTTAAATAATTTATTTTGGATCATTAATCTACAATTGCATGTGCAATATTATGATTATTAAACTACCCCCTTCATCAAGTCCCCCCCACCAACCCCATTACAGTCACTGTCCATCAGCGTGGCAGGACCCGAGCCATCTATAGTCATTTTTTAAGTCAACAAATATTTAATCAGTTTTTTGAAAATATATATAGTAGGAATTATTTAGTTTTATCACATAATTGCAAAATCTGAAATACATTGGCATCTGGGCAAACTGCAATTTCAATACAGATGTTATTTTTTTCCCTTACAATTGGTTTACAATGATCAAGCTATCATTTTATCTTTACCTAGAAGTTCTAGAGATTTTGCCCTTACTGTCTATATTGATCACATTCTCTTTCCACAACTAATGACTATATTTGGTTCATTTTCAATAAAATTTAATGACTAAACTAAAGAGGTTAATCAGGTTTAAATAAAGATGAAGGTGACATTTCCTCCATATTTGTCTGGCTCCCAACCTACTTTCTGCTAACTGAATTCTGCCTTCTGTGAAAAATATGCCCTCTAAAAACAAATGTTGTGAAAAGGGCCATATGGGGCAAAATTGAGTTTGGCATCTAAAATGTAAGCATATTTTTAAATAAAAACTTTAAAACAAGTAAGGTAGCCATTTAATTAACATTTTAGGTAGGGGTCACTGCTTTTCATTTGGATGAAGAGAAGCTAAAAAGAAAACCTTGGGAGAAAAATATAACATCAGAATGCTTTGCTAAACACTAAAAAATGGGCATGAGACAGTAACATGAGGTCTCCACTGAATCCCATTGAAGGCTGTAATTAGCCCATGCTTTAGTATTTTGTACAATACAATGAAGCACTATTTTACCCAATATATCTTAATTAAAAGCAAAAACACAATACAACACAAAGCTACCATCAAAGAGGCGTTATTGGCACTCACATAATACAGAAGATGGGGAAGGATTTTGTTTTCTTTGTTTGGCAAGAAAATTGGAACTAGGCATTCTATTTTCCACACAGCTCTCAATATAGAAGCATTTGTGTACCAAAAATTGCATTTGCACTGTAAATTATATGGATGAAAGCCACACAGAAAGAGATAGTTTGTTGTTTTATAATTCAATAGTAATAATGCTTGGATTTCTTTTCTTTCTGTTTCACAAAGAAAATAATTATTGAAAGCTTGGTTTTTACCACAGTGAGATAGTTGAATATTCTAATGCATATGTTTTATATTCCTTTTTCACTAGGATGCATTAATTATGCAGTAACATTAAAATATACACACAAAATAATTTTCTCATCACTTCAATTTTGAATTTTGAATATCAAAGAAACCAGAACAGTCCACTGTGGTCTGTTCCTTATAATTTTCTAATATGAGGGAAGAAAAGCAATGAAGTAAATTCTAGCTTATAAAAATAATGAACAAATTCTCCTCCCAGAATCAGTTATTGCTATACAGAATAGACAAGAAAAAGAAAAGTGAAATGAAGGTGATTCAAATAGCATCAAAGATCCTTGATGTGACTATTCATATAAATATTTTGATCAATTTGAATGAGACCGTTGACAAGCAAAAGTGAAAAGAGTTCTAAATAATTCATATGGAGAAAGACAACCTAATAGTTACACCAGAGTCAACCATAAGACAGACCATAGGAATGTCTGAAGTTCTAACCTCTTTTATTTTACATCTAGTATCAAAGATGATATTGCTAGCAAATTCCTCAATGATTTGTATAACGGAAATGTCTTACTAATGAAGGAGCAAAATGGACAATGATATACCAGCTGACTGTTTCCACAGAGAGTGCGGAACAAATCTCTCTAAATTGCAATAAACCTTAAACTGAACTACAAGTGTTGGCTCATTCTAACTGCTTTTGAAAAATGGGAAGATGGAGATGAGTCAAGGGAGTAAAGCTTATCATTAATATAATCTAGAAGCACTAATTACAGATGAGGAAGCAGAGAGATGAACTGAATTTTCCCAAACCATATAGATAATACCAAAGTGAAGACCAGAACCCAGGACACCTATTTCCCAAGTCATTTTATTCAATACCAACTTTACAAAGATGAAATGCTTTTAATATCCAAGTCTACTAAAGATATGCCAAGTGATCAAAACAATCAGGAAGTTGTGAACTAGGATTCAGTGCCTATCCTGCACCTGTATATCATCATCCTTCTAGCAATTTCCCCATGTCAATTTCCCTTGTGTCTTCCATGACATAGTGGAAGAGCAGCTCCCAAAAATGTGTCTAGAACAGAAAAATAATGTTCTTCAGAGAACAGTTTATAATTTACCTGTATCTATTAGAAGAATTATTACTGGGAACTATACTAAAACTGAAGAATGGGGGGGGGCCTATATTAAGATAAGATGGACATTGAAGAACTGTAAAACTCAAGTTTACTGGAGTCTGCATGAATCTAGGTGATATATAGTTATGATTTTAGCAGTAACAGACTAAACCATCAAAGTGTTGGGTCTGATAAATGTGGCTGAAATAGCATAGATATTCACATAAAAATCAACTAGTACAATATTTAGATATGTCATAAATACCTAATCAGTGATTATTAGATATTGTTGTTGATTTTCTCATAGTGTTGCAAAAAGTATTTATAAAGTTACATGCTTCATTGGATTAAAATATTGATGATAAGAACTCTACTCAAACCAGGAAGCACCTTCTATAGGTGAGTAGGAGAAATTAGGTAAAGAAACAAAAGGAGAAGCAAATTGAGAAGTGAAGAGGTAAGTCTGAATACATAGTACTTATAAATCACATAAAACCATAAAGTAGTCTGCAGTGGTAGTTACATAAGCAAATATTCCCCCATTCTACAGGGAAAGAAAAAGGAATAGTGAAATGGAGAACAGAACCATGCCTCTCCATTCCTTCTAGCTCCCATCTATGTATAACACCTGTTAGTGGATCCATTGGGAGATCATCTAGAGGCAGAAAAGCGTAGCCAGTTTCGAAAAGTCCTGCAGAGTGACTTATATTGGATAATTTCTTTACTGGTGTTTTTAAGAGGCAAAATCTTCATGAGACAGTCTGAAGTTTGAGTTTGTAGCTAATAATAATCTATTACATACTATTTTTCAGCTAAATGAAGTATTGGTTTTTTTATTTTCATAATAGGCAATGTATATAGAAAATGCAATTATGCAAACTATAACTGAATTAATTTTGTAGCAATATTTTTGTGGTTCTCTTAAGTCTATATTTCCAATTATTGAATCTCAGAGTTATCAGCCATTATTTTTGTACAGAAAATTTTAAAAGCAGGGATGCCATTTTGTATTCTTTTTATGCCCAAAACAGACAAGTTGGTACCTAAAAGGTACTTCTAGTATATGACAAATGAATATGTGTTTAAATGTGGGGAAAAATTTGTGTGATGAAATTTAAAGGGGTCTGATTTTAAAATGATTTCTTTTTTTACGTCATGATTTAAAAGCATGTAGTTTCTGTTTTAAACCATATTGTTTGTATACTTTTTCTCAGTCCATTTGTTGTATCTAGGATTGCTTAAAAATAGTAACAATTGGCTCTATTATTAATTTGTAATATCTACAAATTTTAATCTGGAGATTAAGCATATTTTACCTATCCTGGGTCATCTATTCAGTTTTAGATATATCTGGATAAATTTGGTAAACTATATCTTCTTTTCAAAGAAAAAAGAATTCTAATTCAAAGAAATCTCTGCTTTTTATCCTTAGAAATATATGTATGCATTTGGGTCTCTTCCAGATCCCAGACATAGCAAAACAGACATTCTGGGACTTGAGTTATAATTTAAGTAACTAGAGAATCTAAAGTCTGAAGGATAAAAATAAAATATTTATTATATTTATGTATTTTGTGCCTAATATTTCCTCCAATAACTTGATTTGATTCTAATTGAGATTGCTGAATTTCAAACTGGGCTTCTACCTTTGTTTATTTGTTAATCATAGAATCCCCATGTGTTCTAAGAAATTTGACAAATGTGTGCAAAATATTAGCAAATGCAGACTGAATAGTTTTCAGAAAACCTCTCTATGGGTCTGTCACCGCTATAGCTTCCTAAGCATTCAAGTATTGTAGAAAAAGTGAGGAAACCAAATGAAAGGTTAAATAATTGTCCTGTCATCTGAACATAGGTATGTTAAGAATGAATATGCTTTCTGTCTTAATCTGGTCAGACCACCATAACAAAATACCATACACTGGGTGGTCTAAATAACAGAAATTTATTTTCTTGCAGTCCTGGAGTCTGGAAAGTCCAAGATCACGGTGCTAGAATAGTCAGTTTATGGTGAGAGCTCTCTTGTTGGCTTGCAAACTGCTGTCTTCTCACTGTGTTTTCACATAGTGGATAAAGATCTCCCTCTCTTTGTCTCTCGGTAATAAAACCAACAATTCTGTCTCATTAGGACTCGACACTGAATCACCTCCCACAATCTCTAGATACATAGTCACAGTTTCAACATATGGATTTCAGGTAACACAATTCATCCATAGCACTTTCCCTTTAATTTCACTTGCAAAACCGTATAGGATAAATGAATGAATACACAGAAAGGAAAAGGCAAAGTCAGAACCCACTTCAGAATAAGTAAAGTTTCTTAAATTGAAATTTTGTATCTTGAGCCATTGTTTTTGCCACAATCCGGATCTGACAATGACATATACTGGGAAAATGTGACCTAGTATATGTACTTTGTTCCATACAAAATTGTTGAAATAAGTCAACAGGTATTTTCTTTAATTTTCAGTAAGTTTTAATTTATTCTTCATGTTATCCCTTGTGAGAGATTCTAAGCACCTGAAAAGAGCCATCATACTTTTTCCCATTTTAATTTCCTCCTCCTACATCTGAGTGCACTCCAGTCCTTCCCTTCGTCCTGCTGATGGCTGCCCTTAGCGCTGCCGCCCCGTAACACCAATACGGTGCTCACTTCACTGAGAAGCCTTGTGCATACTGTGCTTTCATTTCCTCCTCTATTTGCTATAAACATAGTTATTTCCATTCTGTTGCTTTCAGTCACATATGGCATTTTGAAACAGTTAAATGAAGAGATTATCAATATTAGGTCTATCTCAGCTGTAAAACCTACATTTATGGAGAAATATGATCTATTCAATTTCATTTCTGAAAGCCCAGCATCGAAGCAACGGTCATAAATTCACATGATTACCCTAAGCATAAGATTTTGCATTTGGATCACTATTTAACTAGAAAAAGAAATCAAACATCCATGCAAGCAAGGAAGCAGCTCCCTGTTAATGACATGTAGAAGGAAACTGCAAAATATAAATGATCCTGACTAAGATCATCAATAAAACTTGACACTCAAACAGAATGACTCCATAGTATCTCCTTCTGGGACAGAGAGCATGAGAAGAATGTTAATATTTTGCTAATTTCAAGACTTTTCAGGAAATAACTCTCTTTTATGAATTTTTCAGGAAAACTTTGAAATAATAGTAAAAGTGATACATGCTATTGTCTGTAAGAATGTTCAATACATATTGACTAATATTTAATATTTAGCTTCAGTAATATCAATTATTTAAAATATAATATTATTATCAAGTCTGATTCAAATCCTAAGGAATTATATACCTATTACAGTCACTTAGCAAATGAAACGTCAAAAAAATTATTTTAATGACTACAAAAAATAACCTCATTTTGAACATTCCTTCTGTGAAAAGGAACAAGGTTTGTGTATATGAAAAACACATAAGAGAAATTGGGAAAAATTCTGAAAATTATTATCCAACTGACAAACTACTGCATTTGATTCATCTTTATGATAACCAATGGCTTATGCTTATCTCCAAGTTCAGTCCTTAGCTGTCAAATCTATTAATTACTTCCAATGACAAGAAAATGTAAAATATGACATCTTGGCGTCCCCTCTGACTTTCTCTGAGTCCTGTTCTTCAATGCGGTTCTCTTTTCTTCTGTTCAGCACCACGACACTCCCTTGCTATGCATTGGTCATCATTCAGCTCCTCTCCTAACAACAATGGTCCAGCTTACCATGAATGGAAAGGAAGTCATCAAAGAGAATCTCTTCCCTGGCTATTTGACTAACTTCTCCATGGCTACTCTGATAGTATATCCCTTAGAAATGTTTGGGGGCTAAGACATATAGATGTTATAATTGAAAACTAAACAGGCTAATGTAACAGATAATTACAAAAATCAGGTATTTGACTACTGTTGTGAATGATAATCAAATAGAGCTCTATCATTTGATTGCAAGCTTCATTCAGTGCAGCCCACATTTTCTCAGACATCAGTGATTAAGCAGTAAACATGCTGAGCTACTTGTGTGGGACAGAGGGATGCCAGAGACAGGAGGGATGATAAGAGAGTTTATTAGCATAGCAAGGGAGTGTCGTGGCGCTGAACAGAAGAGAACCAATTTGAAGAACAGGACTCAGAGAAAGTCAGAGGGGACGCCAAGATGTCATATTTTACATTTTCTTGCCATTGGAAGTAATTAATAGATTTGATAGCTAAGGACTGAACTTGGAGATAAGCATAAGCCATTGGTTATCATAACTACTAGCTGTGCCCATTTTCAAATTCATGCCTACTCCAATAAATGAGAATCTCCTGTATTGGAGTCTTGCCTCTGTTAATATATTTCTAGTAAAGTCTTACCTGCCAGGTTTGAGAATCTCTTGCACATGTAAACATAAACACCTTTGGAAAACTAGCACTGTCTTCTCTAAAGCAAGAGATATCTGAGCAAGACATTTAGGGATAAGAGCAACCTGGGGCACATAAAGTAATGTTCAGAGCAGATAAACAGACATACATGTACATTTTGTTCACCACACACTTAAGTGGGCCAGAAATTGATATTAAAATCCACTATATATTCTTTATAGCACATTTAAATGTTAACAACTTTCTGAATCTAACAACTTTTGAATCTCAATTGAAGGAACATTTCAAGGAACTTGTTTCCATTTTTGACCAAATGTAAACTTTCATAACTTATGTAAGGACTCCTCTGGTATGAGTTTGAGAACAAAATAAAAGACTAGAAAATCTTTGGCCAATTCTCACATAGTATATGACAAAGATCCCTTTGAAATTTGTTCCAGCATATTACATATCTTAGTCTAATTTCTTAATGTTTTATCTAATTACCACTAAGGTAGTTTATGCTTATTTCTTTATTTCATCTCTTTATCGGATGCCTTTTGTATGAGTGAACCATATTCCATACAGTGTCATCTATGTGGTGAGTGAATCTGGTTCTGAAGTTTTTGCAACATTCTATCAAGTAAAAACCTACTTCCAATAATCTTTCAGACTCATATATGCTCATCTTCAGAAACCTCAGGTTAGAATTCCTTAACTAGTCAATCATTAAATTAAGGGAGCATATATACTTTTTATGGCCACTAAGAATTCTATGAATAAATACAATGAAAATGCAAGGCACCCTAACACTTATGCAGATGATTTCGCCATCAATAGGTATAAAACATAGTACAGATTCAAGAATATGAAAAATTTTCCAAGCATTGTGCCCTACAGAAACATGTAAGAAAGTGTTCTTACTTTCAAAGAGCAAGCCTATGGAGTAATTTTGATAACTGATAAATGTCTGGTAATCCTGACTGCACAGATCCTTTGGAAAACATGTTTGTCATATATGCTACGAATAAATGTGTTCCAATAGAGTTAGCTGTACATTAGGTTCTTTATCTCACATTGGATATTAAAGGAGATAATTCTTTAAGTTGCAGTTATTTGAGTTATGTTTTAAAAAGCTACGGTTTATCACTTTATATATTCATTTAGAATGCTACTATAGCCTATATTCACAAAATGAATAGAAAATCACACAAAACAATGACAATGAAAGAAAGTATATATAATTATATTTTGATTGAGTTAGGTTTAGGTATTTTTCCTATGACCCTTGGACTTTTCTGAATCTACATTTACATTCAAGTCTCCAGTGTGCTCTAATGATCTTATGAGGAAGGCCTAGGAAATATTTTGAAATAGAGATCTAGAGTATATGACATCACTATGTCTCTATCACATTTAATTTTACTATTATCAAGTTATATATGTTTGATACATTTTTGGTAACAAATGAATATTGTAGTTGACAAATGCGTTGTAAAAGAATAAATATGTCCATGGGTAAAACTGAGATTTATCATGTTCCTCTCTCCAATCAAAGATGACGTGAACCCTGTCTTCAGGCTGTGATCCGCAGACCCGTTCTTTGGTGCTCACATAGACTTGCCAAATGATGACCCCTTAAAACTTTAGCTTCTTTACAACTCTGCTTTAATACCACATTTTCTAAACACTATAGTAAGATTAAAATAAAATGCCAAACTACCCAGCATGTTAAACTACTATTCCCAAAAGTGGCCTACAGGATTATATGTGTGATAATAAATAAGTCTTTCAAAATTTTAAACTTATATAAATGCTGACTAAATACAAAGGATTATTAAATGTAGTCTCTCTACAAAATTTTCCCAATATTTGCAACAAAGCAGTTGTTGAATTTTCAGTACAAAGGTGGGTACTTACATTAGTCAGGTTTCGTCAGAGAAATAAAATGAATAGGATGCATATACATAGAGAGAGTTTTACTTTGAGGAATTGACTCACACAAATTGTAGGGTCTGGCAAGTTCAAAATTGGCAGGGAGGTCCAGCAGGTTAGGAATTCTGGCAGGAGCTGATGTTGTAGTCTTAAATGTGAAGACAGCCTGAATGCAGAATTAATTCCTTCTTCTTCGGAGGATCTCAATCTTTTAAGGCTTTCAGCTGACTGTATGAGCTCTCCTTCCACCCCTATTGCAAAGAGTGACCTGTTTTATTCGGAGTCTATTGATTTAAATGTGAATCACATCTAAAACATATCTTCACAGTAGCATCTGCAGACTGATAATTGCCCAAACACCTGAGCACCGTAGCTTAGGCAAGGTAATAAAGCACAGGGATGAAAGGTAGAACGTGGGGAATACATCAATAATATTTTAATAACTTTGTATGGTTACAGATGGTAACTACATTTATGGTAGTGAACATTTTGTAATGTGTATAATGTCAAATCCCTATGTTGTACACCTGAAACTAACATAATATGTCAACTACATAACTTAAAAAAATTAACCATCACAATACCGAAGTTAGGATCTTTCCCGTCTTCTTGAAAATCACATCAAAGCAACTAGGAAAAGTAATACCACCCTGTAACCTCAATTTTCAGGAAAATTAGGAGGCAGTGATAATAAACTGCTTTCATCACACATGTGAGGGCTGCCAAAAGGAGCTTACAAAATGAGCAGAAGCCATGAGGAAATCAAGATAAGAAGGCAGATAGTTCAAAAGGCACTATAAGGCAGTCTCCGACAGCATCAGTAAAGGGGAAAGCCTCACCCAGCAGTGCAGGAACTACATGTCTGACCAGGACAGAATATGGCCTCTGGCCCAGGCTTCATGAAGAGAAACAGAAGATGTGGGATGTTTGGGGAGTACACAAAGACACACGAAAGAGATACATTTGTATGAAGCAGGCTGTCCCTGTGGCAGCAGGAAGAGAGCTTTTTAATCTGTGAAGTCTGGAAGGCTGCCTAGGATCCCCTAACACCCCACTTCCATAGGAACCATCTACAAATAGCCAGTGTAGGAAAATCCAACTTACTCAGTGATGTGTATTAAAAAAGGATATGGCATAGCATCAATATATAAATAGTATAAAATGTAGTAAAGATCACCAAATTAACCAAAAAATTAAAAATACTTGTACCTTTCATCTTTCCCTCCATATTTTCCAGGGCTCTCTCCATCTCACTCAAGCAAAAGCTAAACTTTTAAAAAGCCTACAAGCTCCTGTATGATCTTGCTGATCTTGCTTCCTATTACCTCTGACTTCGAAACCTCTCTATCCTGTGCCTTCTTTCTTTTCCAAAAAAACATTCCAGGCAAAAGTCATCCCTCAAAGCTTTTTTACTTGTTCTTTACTCAGCTGGGCATATTCTTGCCCAGATATCAATATGGTTCACTCTCTTAGTTCCCTCAACTTTTAATCAACTGTGGCCTCCCAAGAGTGATTATCACAGGTCACACCACTTAAAATTGTCACCAACATGTCAACATTCCTTATTCCTCTTCTCTGAGTTCTATTTCCCCAAATAACACAATTCACAGTCTGAACTAGCATATATTTCCTCAAATTGTGTTTTATTCTGATTTATTCACTGCTTTATCCTCAGTGCCTACTACAGTGAGGAAATCAAAATATATTTGTTAAATGATGGATTGAATGAACAAATGCACATTCTTCAGAAAATACTTCCACAGAATAGATAAAGTGCACGCCCAATCATATCATTAAAAATTAAGAAAATTAAGTTAAACTATCACCTCTATGAAGGAAAGTCAAAAAGGTTACATTTAAGAACTTAAGTCATGGATGGGGGACAATAAGGAAAGATACAGTAAGAACTGGTGGAAGACAGTAATAAGTGTTAAAAAAAACATTATAAATGAAAAGATGAAATTTAAAGAAGCACGAAAGGAAAGAGAGCCCAATAAGGAATAAGTGAAATAGAAATAAGTAAAGCAAGCCAAAAGTAAGGGGAATTAACTGTTTGTACTGATTAGAATAAATAAAATGTGGTATACCCATATAATGAAACACCATTCAGAAATAAGAAGGAAAAATATATACACAGTACAGATCAAAGTAGCCAGATATGAAGTCTACATACCATATTACTTGATTTATGTGAAATTCTAGAAAACGTGGAGCTGCAGCAGCAACATAGACAAGAGATTGCCTGGGGCAAAGGGTGACAGCAGTAATTGACAGACAGGACAAATGTTTGGGATATTATAGAAGTGTTCTAAATCATTTGACTGTAATGGTTATTGTACAACTGTATACATTTGCCAAAACTGATAGAACTCTTACTTACACTAAAAAATATACCTTAATAATTCTTCCTGTTTTTGTTTTTGTTTAAGGAGTAGATAGGAAATATTAGACTTAGAAGACAGGCAAAGGACATCTAACACACACACAGTTAAAATTCTCTAAGAAGAAAATTCAAATAACTTATGCACAAAATCACAAAAACTTCTCTGAAAGAAAACTTTTGTTTATTAATTTTTTTGAATAAATGATGTCTTTTTTATATATTAAGCACAGTATTAAACATTTTTAAAACATTAACTCAATTTTATAACAACCCTCTTAGGCAAATCTAATTATTTTCCCTATTATACAATAAAGGAGACTGAAATGCAGAGAAGTTAAGAAATTTTATCGTCTCAGCTAATAAGTGGCAATGCCCTTTGTATTGACATATTAAAAAGACACATTATATGCCAACAGAAACTGAGTAGGATGCTCAGTAGCCAGACATGTAATTAGTAAAGATACTAGAATTAAGCTATAAAACAACCAAGGGAAAATATCAGATGTTTACATGGGGAAAAAATAAGTTTGTCTTCAGACTTCTACCCAGCAATACTCAATGTCAGAACATGACAGAACACTTGTATGATAATAAAAAGAAAAGAGATAATAAAAACTAAAGTCAATTTATAAATTTTATAATAAGTGCAGGTGTCATAAGTCATAAAACTATAAAAATTAGCAAATTCAGAAAATATCATTTATATAAGCTCCTCTTAAAACTAAAAAATTCAGCAAACAAAACAAGGGAATTTATACTAAACTGTTGGGGAGGTATATTAGGGTTCTCCAGAGAAACAGAAGCAATAGGATGTGTATGTATGTGTGTGCACATGTGTGTGTGTGTGTGTGTGTGTGTGTGTGTGTGTGTATAGGTATGTATACACATACACATAGAGACACTTATTATAAGGAATTGACTCACATGAGTCTGGAGGCTGGCAAGTTCAAAATTTGTTGCAGGAGGACAGACTTGAGACCCTTGGAAGAACCAGTAATCTCGCTCAAGTTCTAAGGCAGTATGCTGTAGAACAAGGAAGGGCTATAAGCAGACAAACAAGTAAGAAGGCAGTCTGCTGGAGAATTCTTTTACTTGGGGGAGGCTAGTCTTTTTGTTCTATTCAAGTCTTCAACTGATTCATGGATTGATTGAGACCTACCTTCAATGGGCAATCTACTTTACTTAAAAACTACTGATTTACATGTTAATCTCATCCAAAACACTGTCACAGAAATACCAGAGTATTGTGTGACTATGTATCTGAGCAGTCCACGGCCCAGGCAAGTTGATACATAAAATTAACCATCATAGGTAGTAGAGACAGTAAAAAAATGCAATAAAACTAGAAATTAACAAAACAGTAAATATATTATAGGTAAAATTGCAATATTTCCAGAATCTCTCACCTGGCTTAGTGCATCTCTATATGAATAGGTGTTTCCAAGGGGTGGGGAGAAGTAGTCCATCTCCACTTCAGTAGGTGATTACAAAGAGGGTGGAGAGCAAGTGCACACTGGAACCAAAGGTATTTTTGGTTTCTTCTGAGCCAAGACTGGGAGAGACATGGCTGAGTGAGAGTAGACAGCAGAGCCAGGGGTCTTGTAAGCAGTAAAAAGGTTGTTCCCACTTTAGTTGTTCCTTTGATTGATTTTGGTTTCAAAGGTCTGTTTGCCCTGGGCTGGGAACACATTTTCCCCCTGGAGTTACATATCTGTATCTATAAATCTAGATATAGAAAAAATGACCTTAACTTGAATTAAACTAATCAAAATTAGTAAAACTCCTAAAATACAAAGGTAATAAAAAATACTCCATATTTGAACATATTCAATATAGAGTTGTGTTCAGAGAAAAATGCACAGTCTTAAATACTTTTATCAGTTAAAAAGATAAAAATGGATTAAGTAACTGATTCAAACAGAAGTACAGGAATAAATTGAAAGCAAACATAAGGAAAGAATTAATGAAAATAAAAATAGAATTTAATGATATAAAAATATGTAAACAGCAAAAGTGATCAAAAAACTGCTTCTTTGAAGAAAAAGTAAATAAAACATAAATCATTAGTTAATCAAGTTTAATCAGAAGAAAGCATATAGTAGAAGTTATAATGAAGAAAAAAATCACAGAAGTAAAAGAAATTTTATGACTAATGGGTACTATGTTAATACTATGAATATAAGTTTAGAACCTGGTAAATATAGATATTTTTTCCTAAAATAAATAATTTGTCAAAACATGTTGAAAGCCAGAAAATCAGAAAAGATTAATTTCCATAAACCAGTTGAGAGAAATATAGTCAAAGATTAATCCTCCCAAACAGCAGTAGGGTCAAAGGGCTTCACAGGAGAAATTCCAACAAATATTTAACAATTATACCATTGAAATGCTATTAAACTGCTCCAGGCATAAAAACGAAAGCAAGCTTATAAAAATAATTACACTGATACTAAAGTCTTAAGACAGCAATTTGAAAACAAACTATAGAACGATTCCACTAATAAATATTAATGCAAAAATAAGTAACATATAGATAAATAAACTAGAGAAAAATTTTTAAAGTTTTACCATGACTGACAAGTTTTATTACATCAATGCAATGATGATTCAACATTAGGAAATCTACTAATATAAGTAATATAAATCATCACCACAGATGATAAAAAGCATTTGAAAAACTTAGTAACTACCCTTGAAAAACATCTAGTTGAGATATATGGAATGTCATTTTTATAGGTAAAAAAAATCAGATATTTTTCAACCTAATAACACCACATGAAATAGAAATCATAGAATTTATGGTAAAATTATATCTCAGTTCACAAGCCAATGAATTTAGAGTGAAAAATCAGAGGTAAAACATTTTAGAAGGAGGACGTAAAATTATCACTATTTACTGGGATATAATTGCATAATTGTAGAACCCAAGAGAATGAACAAGAATATTATTACAAATATGCAGAAACTAAAAGGGTATTATATATTCTCAAACCAACAGCTTTCATTTATGCAGATAACAACCAGTTCGAAAATATAATACAAGGAAAAAAAACTCTATTTATAATACAAGGCTAAATAGAAAGAATAAGAGTAACAAAGATGAAAAAGATCTCTTTAAGAAAAACTTTAAACCATCATTGAAGGACAAGATATAGACATGAACAAATGTAGCAACATACTCTGTCATTGTATAAGAATGCTCAGTAACATAAAAATTTTACCTCTCCCTGTTACTTTACAAATCTGATACAACCTAAATAACAACTGCTAATTAGAAAAACTAATAGTAATTAATCATAATCATAACTGATCATAATATGTAATCTGGGAAATAAAAAATTTCCAGCAAAATTCTGAAACAGAATAAGAAAGACAACAAGGAGGGCCAGCCTTATGAGGTAATAATTCACTGATGATATATTTGTAATAAACATAATATAAATATATATAAATTTACATATATATGTATTTATATGTATACATATATATGTATATAAAATAAATATACTAAATAAATATTTAGTAAATCTTCAGCATTAAATCAGTCAGGTACATAGGCTCATAAACAGAACAATGGCCCAGAATAGAGAACTCATAAGTCTATACAAATAAATAAAAAATTGAAAGATGATAGAGTTAGCATATAAATTTTTAGGGAAAACACGAGCTGTTCAAAAAATGGCATTGGAATAACTGGACAAAAGTAGTTGTATCCATACCTCACACCAGACACCAAGATAAATTCCAAATGTAACAAGTAGTTAAGTAACATATAAATGTACCAGAAAAAAACTGGGAGAATTACTTTATAAAATTGGAGAAACAAAAGACTTCCTAAGTGCAAACTTAAAGATGGGTAGATTTAACTACATAAATTTAAAGAATTTCTATAAGGTCAAAAAAAAATACAAAGGGCAAATTAAAAGTGAAGAAATAACATTTACTATATAGGTCAAAAATGTCAACTCTAATAATAAATTATCTAAATATCAATGTGAAGGAATATTAATGAGAAACATTAAATAAACTCGAGAATAAAATAAATGCACATTAACTATACAGAAATGCTATTTTTTTAACCTATCAATTTGGAAAAAGAATAAAATTTTGTTATACACTGTTGATAAGGCTGTGTGAAAGACAGTCTCATATATTTTAGTGTTTTGCAGCTTTTATGATAAATAATTTGATAATATCTATGAAAATTATATGTTTGACCCAATAATTTCATTTCTGGAAAGTCTTCCATGGATATTTATGTATTTTAAATAATATAAGTAATAGGTCATTAATTTCATTAAAAAATTCATTTTAAAATAATAAGTTCATCAACAGGGAGTTTAAATTATTGTGCTTCCATATAACACAATACTATGCAACTATAAAAAATTAGGAAGTACTTACTGTGTGCATTTGGAAACACCTGATAAGTGAAAAAAATCAGGTTCTAGAAAAGTATGTTGAGAATGCTACATTTTTGTGAAAATAGGAAAATGAGAATACATATTCATATTTGCTTATTTATATATAAAGAAACTGCTAATATTAGCCCTCTGTGGGGCAGAGACTTTAGGGAATTGGTGCAAGTTATATAAATATAAACTTATATTTAATATATTTTATAAATTTGCAGACATGTAAAAATATTATCTAGTAAAGTAATTAAATCTTTTAAAATATATATAAATTTTGATGCTTAATATGTGAATATCTCTGAAACAGCTTTCTGGTAAGTTTACATAATAGAGTTGTGTCTTCTTTCTATTTTTAAGTAGTCAGGCAACAGTTCCAATTCTGTATTTATTTTTGCATTGTTCTTACTTAGTTTAAATTGTATATATCTCACATTACACAGATGCCCAAATGTTTTATATTTAGCATAAAGCATGCAATTTGAGTTCATATTGACTAAGAAGTGTTTTGTTAAATATTTGTAAACACTTAGCAAAAAACATTAATAGAATACCTATGTTTTAATGTCAAAAATACAACACTATTTAAGTCAGTGAATTTACAGCCCTCTATCTGTCCCCTTCCTTCCCAAATAAATAAGATAATAGCAGCACATAATATTGGAAATTCATTGAAAAGTCAGCTCCAACCAACCCCATTCACTACTTCCCACCACCATCATCATACACACCCAACTGGAAGTGGAGCCATAAGGCAGAGCAATCCAAGTAACTGGCTCTTAGATTTGATGCCTTCCCAGACAGTGGACCAAGATTAAAATATCACCACGCTGACCAAAAACATTTGTTGAAACTTATATATTTGATAGTTGAAGAACATCCATAGTTTTGATACCCTGTTGAAATTAGAGCAGGAGGTATCATTGGATCGGTGATCACTGAATCACTAGCATGCATCAACTCCAGCAATGGTTAATCAGCATATGCTGCTGGGCATCATGGCGGGATCGAAGATGGCCCGAAGGAGAGGCCCTGAATCTCCAGGGAGAAGGAAAAAGTCACAGCTTGGCCCAAACTTCACTTAGCCCCACTAAACACCAGCTGTCTTGAATTCCCTAGACCAGATCAGCCATCAACTAAATACCACCAAGTAACCCAGGTCAACACATTGTGAAGCAGAATTACCTAGCTAAACCCTACCCAAATTCCTGATCCCCAAAATTTTGATGCATATTAAAATGTTTGCTATTTTAAGATACTAAGTTTTGGGGCAGTTTGTTAGATAGCAATATATAATGGAACGATAAACATAGAAAAAAATTAACTGAACTTATATTTCGTTTAAACTTTTGACATTCCATCATCAAACAAGCAAAGTATCATTTACTAACAAAGTGCTACTTTACTAAGATCAATTTTCATCTCAATTTTTATTAAAATTATGTGTATTAATAATTTTATTAAGAAATTATTTACCCAGTATTTGGGTAGTTATACATGTCATGGCAACATCAAAGATTCACACTGAGCATATTTTACTAGATATTAACTATCTCAATAATAATGATAATTTTTCAATTATTCTAGTCCCTTTTCATTTTTCAGGCTATAAATCCAATATTCCTAAGACTGAAGATTTGGCAGGCCTCTGGCAGCCTGACTGGGTCCCTTTAATAACTTCTGCTTGCTAAGAACAGCAGTGCTGACATGGACTTACCTAGAGAAGGCCTGTTTAATGTTAGCTTTCCATTTCAGGCCACTAGTGTGACCAAGACTCTGAGCTACATTGCTTTAGGCCTGTTGGCAAGAGAAAACCTGTTTAATTACCTGCCCCAGCTGTACTTACTAAGTGGAATGATTATTAAATCTGTCTCTCTATTTCACAGTTTCACTATACAATTCAAATCTGTGTCAAGAGGAATAGAGGGCATAGATTCTATAGGAGTAGGCGAGACTAAAATCCTCATCCTGACAGGTGTCTTAAGAGTGTCGTTGCCGAGGGCTCAACCAGCTCTCTGTCCTCTCATATAAAAACAGAAGGTTCTTAGATGCTCTGCCAACCTTGTAACTGAATATAACCTTTCATCATCTATCCACCTTGTTGTCCAGTTCATGTTCAAAGGAAGGTAATTCTTGGCCTTTTCTTGTTTTTACCTGCTAACGGGTAATTTGAATCCTTTACTCTGAGGTCCAAAGATATGATAAAACTACAACCTTGTGATGCTCAGATTTGAAAATTTCCTCCATCAGTTTCTCAGAGTTTATTGCTATCCTGCAATTAATAGCAGAGGGAACCAACACACATCTTCAGTGAAGATTAAGTAACCCACTTCCATTAAAATTCCTGCTCTTGCAAAATTCATTCAAGCTATGATTCTATCCCATAGTATATTCATGCTTATAATATAAAAATAATAATCATTAGATTTTCATTAAAATACAGTCTTCATGAAGATGAAATATGTTTATTTTGTATTTTACCATGTACCTTTAAAAATATACTCTTTGCACTCCTCAGAGGTCAACAACAAAGATTGGAAAGTACAGTCGAACTTTCATTCATGCTTTCTAAAAGCATTTCTTCATTCACAAAAGCCTTTGGTTGTCTCATTTCATAATTTCTCTCTCTTTTTGGTGTTACTTATGTATTATATAAATCACTGGTGAATTAAATCTCATTCTTACCTGCAGATTTTAATATAGTATTTGGGAAATTCCATGTCTTGCCAATGGGTTTCAGCCCCAGGCAAATTCGCTATGGATTCAATGTGACCAAAGAAATTGACAGCCAAACATTCTTGGGGTGAAAGGGTTATACACAACTTTATTTACAGGTGGCAGGTCAGTCACTAAAATCCCATTCACCCAGGGGGAGTGTGTATGCAGCAAGCTGGTCTCTGCCTCTGGGCTTCTCTGTCTCTACAGCCATCCCACACAGCCATCCTCTGGGCCTCTCTGCACAGTCATCCCACACAGCCGTCCTCTGGGCCTCTCTGCACAGTCATCCCACACAGCCGTCCTCTGGGCCTCTGTCCTTGGCGCTACCACCACTCCAGCCTCTGCTCTGCTCTCCTGCAGCCTTGCAGCCATACCACCGTGCCTCACTCAGAGCACTGGGAGGAGCTCTTTATATAGAGTCAACAGCCATGAATTGCCCACAGGTGTGCAGTGAGCTAGTCAAACAGGGCCAGGTGAGAATCCTGACCACAGGAACTCTCATTTTATCCACACTCCACCCCTCCAGGATTGTCTCCTCTCAATCTAGGTGCCCTCAGTCCTCTGCAATGGTCCCTGTGCAAGGAAGCTCGAACATTGTTCTCCAGCCTCTCCAGCAAAAAGTCTTGCAGACACACAGGCCAGAATTGTGGCTCTGTCTCTGACCTCTGCCTCTTTGGTCTTAATGGCTGGAACTGCTGCTCTGGTTTCAGTTGTTGCCATAGCTCCAGTCAGATCCTATTTGGCTTCCCATCTAATTTCCTTCCATCTACTCTTGCCTGTATCAAATCAACCCACATCTGGGTCCTCGTAAGCCTCTGGGCCCCTCAAATTCTTCCTGTGAGTAATAGGTCTTATTTCTTTCCAGGTTCTTGTTGCTTCAGCTATGGTACATTTCCCCTCACATTTTGTAGTTGCTGCCTCAAGGTGGGCTGCACTGTCAGGGAAGATAGCTTTCCCATCTCTGTTCCAAAAAGAACAATTCCATCCACCCCTAAGTCCCACAACCATCAGCTCAGCCTGAGTATAGGGGCGGACCACAGAGTGCTCCATGACCTGGGGAGGGAGCTGCTCCTCTCTTCTTGGGGAACTTTCAGCTGCTGGGTCTTTATTTTCTTTACAACCACTGGGTGTGCTTTGAATACAGGAGACGCCAGTGCCTCCAGCATCACCCCTTCATCTTTCTCAAGCTCCTCCATTTCTGGGACTGGTGTCACCTTCCCCTCCCCTCCCGAGTGCCTCCTCTGTTACAGTGCCTCGCAGCAATGCTCCTCAGTCTTCAGAAGCTCTCTTACCTTCACCTCAATGCTTCGCAGCTGACGTTCTCGTACCACCTCAGCCTGTGTTTTCTTCCCTCAGGAGTTTGTCTTTTTCCTTGATGGCTTCTTCCTCCTTCAGAACACCTGGCAGCACTGCCGTCTCATCTCCAATGGCTCCTTGCTACCAGCGCTCCCGTGCTGCCTCCTCTCACATCAATGCCATCTCCTTCCTCAGGGAATCCTCAGGAGTTTGCAGCTCACATTCTCATGCCGCCATTTCTTGGGTCTCTTCTGTAGACTTTTTTAATACTGTGAGAAGCAGCCAACCCACAGTCCCCACTGCCTCATGGGCACTCTGCTTCTCAAAGGATCTGCTTATTATACCTACAGCCTCAGGTGTCACCTCCACTTGCCTCCAGTCTGGGGTGGGGCCCAGTCCTCTAGGAGGCAAGCCACCTCAGACCACACACCCAATGGGGAACAATCTACTGTCTCCCCATTCACAGGGGCAGCCCGCTGAAGCACCCCTCCCATAAGGGAAGCCTGTTTTTTTCCTTGGTCAACAATGAACCCTGCTGACTTTCACCAACTGTCTTGCCAATGGGTTTCAGCCCCAGGCAAATAAAGAAATTGACAGCCAAACGTTCTTGGGGTGAAAGGGTTATACCCAACTTTATTTCCAGGTGGCAGGTCAGTCACTAAAACTCCGAGCGAGTCTGTATGCAGCAAGCTGGTCTCTGCCTCTGGGCTCCTCTGTCTCCACAGTCATCCCACACAGCCATCCTCTGGGCCTCTGCACAGTGTCATCCTGCACAGCCATCCTCTGGGCCTCTGTCCTCTGCTCTGCTCTCCTGTAACCTTGCAGCCATACCACCATGTTGTGCCTAGAGCACTAGGCAGAGCTCTTTATATAGAGTCAACAGTGTATTGCTCACAGGTGTGCAGTGAGCTAATCAACCAGGGCCAGGTGAGAATCCTGGCCACAGGAACTCTCATTTTATCCACATTCCACAACCAGAAAGTAAACTAGTTTTGCATTTAACTCCATTTGATCAGTGATTTTGTATCTCAACTTAAGTGCCTGTACTAAAATAATGCAGTTAATCTCTTTTAACAGTTTATCATTAAAATTAATTCCTGCTTTGTAATTATGTTTGGAATTTTAAATAAGGAAGTTAGTTAATACAATGATGGGACAATAATTAGTTTAAATAAATATAGTAGGCCATAGATTTGGCTAGAGTAGTGCTATATTCTCCTCCTGTCATGTATACTAGACAGACTTTAGAATGACAACTAGTGTCAAATGTGAGAATTCATCAATAAGAATTGTCTCACCTGAGGGTTTCAGTCCTGGGCAGGTTCATTACGGATTCAGTGAGACTGAGGAATGAAAATGGAATGTTGTTGGGGTGAAAGGATTTATACCCAGTGAAACTCTGTGGGGGAAAATATGTTCCCAGCTCAGGACAAATTACCTTTGAAGTCAAAATCACCCAATGGGAGAAATAAAGTTGGAGAAACCGATTTACTGCTTACAAGCAGTCATCTACTCCTGCTTGCCTCTGTCTCTCAACTCAGCTACAAAAAGGGACCGTACCCAACCTCTGTGGTCCAGATATGCCCTAAAACCACTTGTAATCACCTGTTGATATGGAGATGGTCTACTTCTCTTCACTCCTTGGAAATACCCACTGATACAGAGATGCAATAAGGCCAGGTGAGAGATTATGGAAATACTGCAGTTTTACCCACAGCCCATCAATCCAGAAATCTCACCTCACAATTTCCTTGCTCTGCATTCTCAGCATTGGCCCCTGTGCAAGAAAAATGGAGCACTGTAACCACACTAATAAAATAACAAACAGCAATAAATTCGTGATAATCCTCTAGCCAGAGGATTTAGCTAGGTTCAAAGTTCTATGCAGATTAAGTCCATAGCTTGTCCATTCCACAGGATGCCAGTAGCTGAACCAGTAGGGAGTTCAGAGCAATCATCACCTGGCAGCTGCAGCCAGGGGATGGGTCCAGACCACAGGGACTGTAGAAGGAAATAGCCCTAAGGGTGATAAGATACATGTTTCCATGATACCAACATAGGCAAATCTTGTCCATCAGGTAGAATACATGCAAAAGAGTGGTTCTGTGATAGGACAGTGGCAGGAATGGGATCTCATACTTGTCTAGTATACTAGACTTTCACCCACCTCCCTGTGTGAGATACAGGGCTACAGAAGGTACATGCAGTGGCCATAAAGACAAAATAAAACTTCCCCATAAGATGTTCTTACCTCCTAGCCATATTGGGTACTCTACCATGATATTTGGTGGCTACTCTGCTGTTAATCTAGGAACACACAGGAGGCCAGCTTCCAGGCCTTTTCCCCAGGGTGCCAGAGGGCCAGCCATCGCTGGTCAATGAGTAGAAATGTCCAGGGCCACATCCACTCAAAAGAGTCTCTAGGGTTTAATGCAGCAGGGGCTGGCAGCAGGATGTTGCCCTGCTGGCCATAGCCTGGTTTCAATAACTCCTCTTTGGTTTGCACATACAGTTGTATAGGAGAGGTAGCAATGTGTGTTAGCATATCCACAGGGCTCAGGGCTCCTTTTCAGGGCTTCTCATTCAAATGCTGTAGCACTATCCATATGCAAACTGACCAGCTCTGTAGACTGTTGGCTGACTTCAGGACAAATTTCAACAAACCATTGTACCTCTCTGTCATGCCTTCCCCAGGTAGGGTTATATAGTGTATGAAACTTCCACTTTATCCCTAACTGCTGCTCCCATTGTTGTAATGCATGTCTAGTAAAGTGGGTGCCTTGATTGTTCTCAGTCACCTGCAGCTGACCATAGGCTGCAAAGAGACCCTCTAGACTCCTTTTGGTGGTTTGCTGATCTGCATGATGTGCAGGAAAAGCAACCAATAGTCCAATAGCTGTGTCCACACTAGTCATGGCATACTGATACCCTTCTGTTATGGGCAGAGGCCCAACAGAGTCAATCTGCCACCTGACAAGGAGTATTGGCCCCTTTACTATAGTCCCATATTGCTGCGTGACTCAGTGTAAGTCCCTCTTAGATCACACAAGGCACTCCTTCTGGGCTCTGCTAACTTCTTCAAAGGTCAATGGCAAACCCCACCAACCGGCTCCAGCCCACATTATCTTTTGACCTGACTGCAGCAAATGCTAATGTAAACATTGAGCTACATCATAGGCAGGCTTTCCTTCTAGCCAACGTACCTCGGCCAGTGTGATTATTTCATCATTCCCTTGGAATGCCAAAGGCAAATAGCCAGTCACATGATATATGGTTACTGTCTTAGTCTGACCAGAGGCCCATAGGTCTTGCCGCAGCTTTTGCCCCCAAAGGGGCCAGTGACCAACTACCCAGTTGGCATGTCGGTAGCCACAGGGTCAAGCCCCAATAGATGGCCCAGCTGTCCGTGCAAACAACTATAGTGGAGGGCTCCTGGGTGATTATGAGCCATACTTCCCACAACTCAGCCCATTGACTGTTCTTCCCCTCTCTATCCTCCAACCATATTGTCTCAGTCATAGGAAAAGCACAGCCCTCCACTTTGGAGGCTGCCCATGACTGGAGCCATCTGTATACCAAGCATCTTCAGGTACAGGGACTTTTCCTTCCTGATAAGGACTTTTGGCCACCAGTGGCTCAAAAGCAAGGTCTTCATGCTTTCCACTGGTATAGGTCACTGGCCTCAATAAGCATTGGAGTACTCCACTTAAGGGGCTATGGGAAAGGATGCTATGCTGCTGTAAATCTGTGCCCCATTTGGCCAGCGTAGGTCTGTTCCACGCCACTCTGTGGCCTTTGGGTCCAGACTTACACCCACCCTGTGACTGAATAGGTGGTTATTACCTTGGTCAGAGCTGTTCCAGTGATGGGCTCCATAGCCAGAAAGGCATGATACGCAGTAGCCAGTTGCTTCCCTGTCAAGGTGTAGTGGACCTCTGCTCCTTTCCATAGTTGTAACCAGAATCCAATAGGTTGGTGTGTCTGTTCAAGCCGCTGCCAAAGACCCCATCCATAACCATCTTCTGTTACGTGCACATCTAGCTCACAGGCCCTTGATGAGTCCATTACACTCAAGGCGTGTACAGCCCTGACTGCTCACTTGGCAGCAGTAAAAGTAGCTGCACGTTTCATCCTAGTCCCAACTGAAGCCCTTTTCTACCAACTGGTATAAGCGCTTCAGAATTTGTGCCAAGTGTGGGATAAACACTCTCCAGTAGCCCCAAAGTCCCCAAAACTCTTGCAATAGTGCCACAGTGGTGGGGGTGGGGAAATCCTGGACCTTGTTTATGACTTTAGTTTTACCCAACCAGACAACCCCCAGAAATCTGACTGACAAACCAGGTCCCTGAACCTTGGTGTTGTTGTAAGCGCATCCTTTCTCCTGTAGATGTTGCAGTAATCTAGGAACTGCCCCTTCTAAATCTGCAAGAGAATAACATGTGAGCATAATATCATCAGTGTAATCATATAGCTGCACCATTTTGTGGTTTCTTCCATGTCGCCAAGTACTAGGCTACAAGTCCATGACAGATGGTGGGACTGTGGAGGTATCCCTGTGGAAGGACAGTGAATGTCCACTGCCAGCCTTCCCATATGAAGGCAAACTGTTCCTGGCTTACCTGTTATGTGTCAATAGAGAAGAAAACATTAGCAAGGGCCACAACATAATGATACGTCTCTAGTTCATGACTAAGGGTTTCCATAGGGATGCTATAGATGGGACAGCAACATGCAAAGGGGGTGTGGCTATATTCAATTCCGTGTAGTCCACGGTCATACGTCATGAGCCATATGGCTTTTCACTGGCCACACCAGGGAATTAAAAGGACTATGAGTTTGCTTTATGATGCCCATCTTCTACAACTCCTGTAGAGTTTCTCCAATTTCCTTGTTCCCTCCAGGCAATTTATACTTCTTAGTATTTGTCACCTGCCATGGTACAGGAAGAGCTACAGGTGGGTGCTTAGCATGTCCCCTCTGAAATGCCTTTACCCCATGTACCCTCAGTCTGAACTCACCTGCAGTGGTCTGTAACCACAGACTTTGCAGGATATCTACCCGCAAAATATATTCTGGAATGGGAAAAATGTACACAGTATACTCCTTTGGGAGTAAATACCCTATCCCCAGTGGGATTTTGGTTTTCTTCACTCTAATTGCCTTACTGCATAGCCATCTGTCACAGTAGAGGTCGCAGGAAAATGCTCAGGGTTGCCATAAATCAGAGAACATTCAGCTCCTGTGTCCATAAGTGCCAGGACATACTGTACATTCATGAGGGACCAATGAATTGGTCATTTTACATGTGGCCTCTGATCCCACCTCATCACCCAACATGGGGGCTTTGACCCCCACCTTGGTCAAACTGTAGTGCCCAAACTGCAAGTCCTCCTGTTGGGGTGAGGGCCTAGGAGGAGCCTGAGTACTGTTCCCAAAGAATCCTTGCACGGACACTAGCTGGACATGAGGCTTTGCCTCTGGCTTCTGTTTTCCTGGAACTCAGTGGCTGGAACTGCTGCTCTGGCTTTATTTGGTGCCACAGTTCTAGCAAGATTCTATTGGGCTGCCCATAAAGTTATCTTTCACTAGACCCACCTTTATCAAATCAACCCACATCTGGGTCCTCGAAATCTTCACAGGAATCTTTGTACCTCTCCTTTCAGTCATAGTCCATATTTCCTTCTGTGCTCTTATTATTTCAACGTCCCCCAGATCTGCTAAAGTATGAGTAGCCTCATTTATGGGTTGCCCTCTGTTGGGGGGCAAGAATAGCCACCAGGGACCCAAAAGAGATGGGGGAGCTGTATGGATCACCATATTTCTCATTCCTACAAAGAACAACTCATTGGGGTCCTGGGGGTCCATATTATAGATGATGTTTTTATGCTCAAGTCCCATAACACCTGCCGGAGCTCTGCATACATTTTCAAGCTTGCGAATAAGTACAGCAAATCAACCTGAATAGGCCAAACTACCCTGATGGCTGCTTTCAGCCAGTCCAGAAGTGCCTGATTCCCTGAGGTGTGATGGGCACTTTCCAACTGCTGCCGGAGGGAAGGGTGAGTTGTCAGGGAAGCCAGTCTACCCATTTTGGAACCTGACATAAGAATGTTTTCCGGGAGGGGGCTCAAGATGATAGCATGAGTAGGATGGCGGAAATCTCCTCCCAAAACCATACATATTTTTGAAAATACAACAAATACAAATATTCCTAAAAGAGAGACCAGAAGATACAATACAACAGCCAAGCTACATCTTCATCTGTGAGAACTCAGCATCTCACAAAAAGGGTAAGATATAAATTCATGATGCAGCGGGACCCAAGCACTCCCCCCACCCCAGCTACTGGCAGGAGGAAAAGAATCAGAGTGGGGAGGGAGTGGAAGCACAGGACTACTAAATAACCAGCCCTGGTGATCTGCACCAGAAGCACAGACTAACATTGCATGGTGTACTAGATAATAGAGAAACGGAAAAGTAAAATCCGAGATGGAGACTGTGAGTGGGTCCCCACAGCTGGCTCTCTTGGGAGCAAAGAAAATTGGGCACTTTTAAAAGGCTTAAAGGTACAAGGGCTCAACAGCTGGACAAAATCATTCCAGCACACTCAGCCCAGGAGGCTGGGAATCTTGAGGAACTTCAGGCTCCCTAACCCCCTGGGGGGAAATGCAGCCCTGAGGCCCCTCACAGTGATAAGCAGCCTGCCATTCATTCCCCCCCGGCTGGCACTGCAAGCAAACTGGCTGACCTTTCACAGCTGCAGAGCAGCTGGAGAACAACCCCGCCCACAGCAAGCACACAGAATCTCCTCTAAAACCGTAGCTAACGGGAACAGGAAGCCAGAGCAAGGTCCGGAAGGCATGAAGGAGTGCCGTTCTCGCAGGAGTACACACCTGGTGCGTCTGCCAACCCCCACAACGTGTTTGGCTATCCCAAGGGCTGCCCCGCCCATGGCAGCTCAGGAGACTATCCCAAAGACTGCTCCCAGTGTGCAGGTACACACGGCAAGCCTGCAACCAACTGCAGTGCACAGGGCTATCCCAAGAGCCGACCCACCCACAACAACTCAGGATATTATCCCAGAGACTGCTCCCGGTTTCCAGGTAGATGGCACAGGCAGTGAAAAAGGGCAAGGTGACCAAACAAGCAGGAAGGGACTTGTTCTCCCAGCAGACACACGTGACACCTGCCTGCGACCACATCTATCACCATGAAAAGACAAAAGAATATGGTCCAGTCAAGACTCACCCAGACAACCCCAGAGAGAGGGCCTGGTGGGATAGATTTAAACAATCTTCCTGAAAAAGAATTCAGAACAAAAGTCATAACCATGCTGATGGATCTACATAGAGATATGCAAGAGCTAAGGGAGGAAGTGAGGAGAGATATAAAGAAATGAAACAATTGATGGACGGACTGAAGAGCAAACTGGACGAGGTGCAAGAGACTGTTAATGGAATAGAAATCAGAGAACAGGAGTACAGAGAAGAAGCTGAGGCAGAGAGAGATAAAAGGATCTCTAGGAATGAAAGAATATTAAGAGAACAATGTGACCAATCCAAACAGAAAAATATTCACATTATAGGGGTACCAGAAGAAGAAGAGAGAGAAAAAGGGATAGAAAGTGTCTTTGAAGAAATAATTGCTGAAAACTTCCCCAAGCTGGGGAAGGAAATAGTCTCTCAGAGCATGGAAGCCTACAGATCTCCCAATGCAAGGGACCCAAGGAGGACAACACCAAGACACATAATAATTAAAATGGCAAAGATCAAATACAAGGACAGAGTATTAAAGGCAGCCACAGAGAGAAAAAAGATCACCTACAAAGGAAAACCCATCAGGCTATCATCAGACTTCTCAACAGAAACCTTACAGGCCAGAAGAGAATGGCATGATACATTTAGTGCAATGAAACAGAAGGGCCTTGAACCAAGAATACTGGATCCAGCACAATTATCATTTATATTTCAAGGAGGATTTAAATAATTCCCAGAGAAGCAACAGGAGGGAATTTGCCTCACACAAACCACCTCTACAGGATATCTTAAACGGACTGCTCTTGATGGAAACACTCTTCAGGCTAAATAGACGTCACCAGAGAAAATAAAATCACAGCAATGAAAGCAGACCAACCAAACACTAACTAAAGGCAAAAAATAAAATCAACTATCCAAAAGTAGTCAAAGGAAACATGAAAGAGTACAGAATAAAACACCTAACATATAAAGAATGAAGGAGGAAGAATAAGAAGGGAGAGAAATAAAGAATCATCAGACTGTGTTTATAATAGCTTTACAAGATAGTTAAGTTAGATTGTTAGATAGTAAAGATGCTACACTTGAACCCTTGGTAACCACGAATCTAAAGCCCGCAATGGCAATAAGTACATATCTATGGATAATCACCCTAAATGTAAATGGACTGAATGCACCAATCAAAAGACACAGAGTTACTGAATGGGTAAAAAAGCAAGACCCATCTATATGCTGCTTATAAGAGACTCACCTCAAACCCAAAGATATACACAAACTAAAAGTGAAGGAATGGAAAAAGATATTTCATGGAAACAATAAGGAGAAAAAAGCAGGTGTTGCAGTACTTGTATCAGATAAAATGGACTTCAAAACAGAAAAAGGAACAAGACATAAAGAAAGACATTACATAATGATAATGGGGTCAATCCAACAAGAGGTTATAACCATTATAAATATATATGCACCCAACACAGGAGTACCACCATATGTGAAACAAATACTAACAGAATTAAAGGAGGAAACAGAATGCAATGCATTCATTTTAGGAGACTTCAACACACCACTCACTCCAAAGGACAGATCAACCAGACAGAAAATAAGTAAGGACACAGAGGCACTGAACAACACAGTAGAACAGATGGACATAACAGACATCTACAGAACTCTACACCCAAAAGCAGCAGGATATATATTCTTCTGAAATGCACATGGAACATTTTCCAGAATACACAACATAGTAGGCCACAAAAAGAACCTCAGTAAATTCAAAAATATTGAAATTCTACCAACCAACTTCTCAGATCACAAAGGTATAAAACTAGAAATAAATTGTACAGAGAAAACAAAAAGGCTCACAAACACATGGAGGCTTAACAACATGCTCCTAAATGATCAGCGGATCAAAATCAAATTAAAACAGAGATCAAGCAATATATGGAGACAAATGACAAAAACAGCACAAAGCCCCAACTTCTGTGGGATGCAGCGAAGGCAGTTCTAAGAGGAAAGGATATAGCAATCCAGGCCTATTTAAAGAAGGAAGAACAATCCCAAATGAATAGTCTAAAGTCACAATAATTGAAACTGCAAAAAGAAGAACAAATGAGGCCCAAAGTCAGCAGAAGGAGAGACATAATAAAGATCAGAGAAGAAATAAATAAAATTGAGAAGAATAAAACACCAGAAAAAAAATCAATGAAACCAAGAGCTAGTTCTCTGAGAAAATAAACAAAATAAATGAACCCCCAGCCAGACTTATTATGATAAAAAGAGAATCTGCACACATAAAGAGAATCAGAAATGAGAAAGGAAAATTCACAACGGACACCATAGAAATACAAAGAATTATTAGAGAATACTATGAAAATCTATATGCTATCAAGCTGGAAAATCTAGAAGAAGTGGACAACTTCTTAGAAAAATACAACCTTCCAAGACTGACCAATGAAGAAACAGAAAATCTAAACAGACCAATTACCAGCAATGAAATTGAATCGGTAATCAACAAACTACCCAGGAACAAAACACCCAAACCAGATGGATTCACTGCTGAATTTTATCAGACATATAGAGAAGAAATAACACCCATTCTTCTTAAAGTTTTCCATAAAATAGAAGAGGAGGGAATACTTCCAAACTCATTCTATGAAGCCAGCATCATTCTAATACAAAAACCAGGCAAAGACCCCACGAAAAATGAAAATTACAGACCAATATTCCTGATGAACATAAATGGAAATATACTCAACAAAATATAGCAAGCCAAATTCAAAAATATATCTAGAGGATCGTATACCATGATCAAGTGGGATTCATCTCAGGGATGCAAGGGTGGTACAACATTAGAAAATCCATCAACATCATCCACCACATCAACAAAAAGAAGAACAAAAAACACATGATCATTTCCATAGATGCTGAAAAAGCATTCGACAAAAATCAACATCCATTCATGATAAAAACTCTCAACAAATGTGTATAGAGGACAAATGCCTCAACATAATAAAGGCCATATATGACAAACCCACAGCCAACATCATACTTAACAGTGAGAAGCTGAAAGCTTTTCACCTATGTTTGGGAACAAGACAGGGATGCCCACCCGCCCCACTATTATTCAACATAGTACTGGAAGTCCTAGCCATGACAATCATTCAAAACAAAGAAATACAAGGCATCCAGATTGGTAAAGAGGAAGTCAAACTGTCACTATTTGCAGATGACATGATATTGTACATAAAAATCCCTAAAGACTCCACACCAAAACTACTAGAACTAATATCTGAATTCAGCAAAGTTGCAGGATACAAAATTAATACATAGAAATTGTGGCTTTCCTATACACTAATGATGAACTAGCAGAAAGAGAAATCAGGAAAACAATTCCATTCACAATCGCATCAAAAAGAATAAAATACCTAGGAATAAACCTAACCAAGGAAGTGAAATACACTGAAAACTACAAGACACTCTTAAGATAGATTAAAGAGGACAGTAACAAATGGAAATTCATCCCATGCTCTTGGCTATGAAGAATTAATATTGTTAAAATGGCCATCCTGCCTAAAGCAATCTACAGATTCAATACAATCCCTATCAAAATACCAACAGCATTCTTCAACGAACTGGAACAAATAGTCCTAAAATTCATATGCAACCACAAAAGACCCCCAAATAGGCAAAGCAATCCTGAGAAGGAAGAATAAAGCAGGGGGGATCCCGCTTCCCAACTTCAAGCTCTACTATAAAGCCACGGTAATCAAGACAATTTGGTACTGGCACAAGAACAGACCCACAGACCAGTGGAACAGAATAGAGATTCCAGATATTAACCCAAATGTACATGGTCAATTAATATATGATAAAGGAGCCATGGATATACAATGGGGAAATGATAGCCTCTTCAACAGCTGATGTTGGCAAAACTGCACAGCTACATGTAAGAGAATGAAACTGGATCAGTGTCTAACCCATACACAAAAGTAAATTCAAAATGGATCAAAGACCTGAATGTAAGTCATGAAACCATAAAACTCTTAGAAGAAAATATAGGCAAAAATCTCTTGGACATAAACATGAGCAATTTCTTCATGAACATATCTCCCTGGGCAAGGGAAACAAAAGCAAAAATGAACAAGTGGGACTATATCATCCTGAAAAGCTTCTGTCCAGCCAAGGACACCATCAATAGTACAAAAAAGCATCCCACAGTATAGGAGAATATGTTCATAAATGACATATCCGATAAAGGATTGACATCCAAAATATATAAAGAGCTGATGCACCTCAACAAACAAAAAGCAGATAATCCAATTAAAAAATGGGCAGAGGATCTGAACAGACACTTCTCCAAAGAAGAATTTCAGATGGCCAACAGGCACATGAAAAGATGCTCCACAACTCTAATCATCAGAGAAATGCAAATTAAAACCGCAGTGAGATATCACCTCACACCAGTAAGGATGGCCACCATCCAAAAGTCAAACATCAACAAATGTTGGTGAGGATGTGGAGAAAGGGGACCCCTCCTACACTGCTGTTGGAATGTAAATTAGTTCAACCATTGTGGAAAGCAGTATGGAGGTTCCTCAAAAACTCAAAATAGAAGTACCATTTGACCCAGAATTCCACTCCTAGGAATTTACCCTAAGAATGCAGCCGCCCAGGTTGAAAAAGACAAATGCAACCCTATGTATATCACAGCACTATTTACAATAGCCAAGAATGGAAACAACCTGTGTCCATCAGTAGATGAATGGATAAAGAAGAAGTGGTACATATACACAATGGAATATTATTCAGCCATAAGAAGAAAACAAATCCTACCATTTGCAACAACATGGAGGGAGCTAGAGGGTATTATGCTCAGTGAAATAAGCCAGGCAGAAAAAGACAAGTATCAAATGATTTCACTCATATGCAGAGTATAAGAAAAAAGCAAAAACTGAAGGAGGAAAACAGCAGCAGACTTACAGAACCTAAGAATGTACTAACAGTTACCAAAGGAAAGGAACTGGGGTGATGGGTGGGAAGGGAGGGACAAGGGGGAAAAGGGGGCATTGCGACTAGCAGACATAATGTAGCAGGGGGGTGCACAGGGAGGGCTGTACAACACAGAGAAGACAAGTAGTGATTCTATAGCATCTTACTATGCTGATGGACAGTGACTGTAATTGGGTATATGGTGGGGACTTGATGATGAGGGGCGTCTAGTAACCATAATGTTGCTCTTGTAATTGTAGATTAATGATACCAAAAAATAGAAAGGAATGTTTTCCACCCCCATATCCAAAAGACGCAAAAGCCACATAGGCAGAGGTTGCAACAGCTTCTGCCAAAACTGGACCCTCATGTCCATCAGCTCATCCTGGGTAGGGGGCAGAGCCTGGAGTGCTCCACAACCTGAGGAGGAGGGCCGCTCCTCCTCCTGAGGAGCCCACAGTTGTTGCATTTTTATTTTCTTAATTACAACTGGTTGGGCCTTTAATACGGAAGGGCTGGTGCCTCCAGCAGTGGCCTCAGGAAAAGTTCAGTCCTTCGCCCCATCCCCTCATCCTTCCCTGACATCTCCTCTACCATCTTGGGGGCTGAAAGCACCTCTCTTTCCTCTTATCCCCCAGGGCTTCCTGCAATGAGGATTCTCCTGCTGCCTCCTCCCTCACTGCTTATGTACCTTCCAGGAGCATGACCTGTCTTATAAATAACTGTCTCTCTTTCTTAAGGGCATTACATAAGTCATTGCCCAGATCCTCCAAGCAATGTCAAAGCATCTCTGTCCTGCTGAAGTGTGTCTCTCTGCTCAATAACTCTTTCCACTGTCTTGAGAAACAAACATTCCACAATCCCAGCTGCTGCATGGCCACTCAGGGCCTCTAAGCAGTCTTTTATCTCATGGAGGGCTAATTCCACAGCTTCCTGTGTCTCCACCTTTCACTAATTCTGGGGAAGTCCCACCCATGTAGGAGATGCTTTACCTTATACCAGTTTCCCACGAGGGGCTCCCCATGTGGAAGCTCCACAGATAAGGAGTTCCCAGGTAAAGCTGCACCCTCCACCAATGCCTGAGGGGAGGGTGAGTCATCACCCCCCACTGCAGCAGCCACTGGGGCCTCTCCACCACCCACAGGGGGAATTCCAGGTATCTCCTCACCATCTCTAGGGTCAGCCTGCCCAAGCATCACACCCATGAAGACAGATTTTGGGTTCAGAGGTTCTGATGACTATGCCAGATGTAACTCCAGGTGGGAAATTATGTTCCCCACCCAGGAAAAATTACCTTTCAAGCCAAAATCAGTCAAAGGAAGAAATAAAGTGAGAGAAATCCATTTATTGCCTACAAGCAGTTGCCCACTTCCACTCGCCCATGTGTCTCACAACCCAGCTAAAAAAGGGAGCCCACCCAACCTCTCCAGTCCAGATATTCACTCACTCCCGTTGTAATCACCTATTGATATGAAGATGGACTGCTTCTCTCCATCCCTTGGAAACACCTATTGATACAGAGATGCACTAAGAGCAAGTGACACGTCCTGGAAATATTGCAATTTTACCCACACCCAGCTTTATTCTCACAGCAGTAGGTTGAACACTAGAATCAGATTTGCATCCAACTGTCTTCAGGTCTATAATACTCCTGTCTCTGTGTAGAGCTCTTTATATAATCAGTCAACAATAGCTCATTGCCAATGGATGTGAAAGCATTACCCTAGCAATTAATCATCAAGTAGTTTAGGGTCAGGTGAGGATCCTGGCCATAGGAACTTCCATTTTCCCCATTTTCTACCCCTCCAGGATTCTTGCCTCACAATCTATACATCTTTAATATTCAGTGATGGTCCTTGTGCAAGAAAGCTTCAGCATTGTAACAGGATTTCACAACAGAGGGTAACAACATACAGATAGCAACAAAAATTATAATAATCCTCAAGCCTGAGGAGATCAGTTGCCTCCACACAGTCATTCCTGCTGTATTCAAACCATTTCAACTCAGATGGGTTCAGGAGTCACCCGTTTTACAGGAGAAATCAATCTTCTGCTGTGGTCCCTTTGTGAGAAAGCTAGAACCTTGTAACAACAAAAAATTATAATAATAATAGTTGTCCTCAAACCTGAGGAGATTGAGTGATACCAAGTGTTCATCCCAGCTGTATTCAAACCAGTGCCAGTTCACAATTTTCACTTTCCATGGATGGCCAGTAGCAGTAATGATAGGGAGCTTCGTGCACACCCAGCAAGCAGCAATTTTGACTCAGGTGTGTGCTCAATCCACAAAGATGTTAGGAGAAATTAACCTTAAGGGCAACAAGACACATGTTTTAATGACACTAACATAGGCAAATCTTGTCCATTAGGTAGGTTGCATGCAGGAGAGTGGGCCTATAACAGGCCCATGGCAGGAAGAGGGTCCCATCCAAGTTTAGTATAGCATACCTTTACCCCTTTCCCTGTGGAGGTTACTAAGGGGTCTATATATAATGCTACTGGAGGCATAGACATTGACCATAATGAAAAAACAAAACCCCCTGGTAAGATGCCATTACCTTCCAGCTATTTAGGATATACTACCGTGATCTTTGGGGGAAACTCTGCTGTTACTCTAGGAATACACAGAAGGCCAGCTTCCAAGCCTCGTCCCCAAGATGCCAGGAAAGCCAGCCATCACTGTTCTATGTGTTGAAATGTCCAAGGCCACATTCACCGCATGGAGTCTCCAGGGTTTACTGCAATTGCTGCTGGCAGCAAGATATTCTTCTGGTGGCCAAACTTTGGCTTCAATGATTCCTTCTTGGTTTGTACTTGCAGTTGTATAGAGAAGGCAGCAATGTGTGTTAGCCTATCTATGGGGAATCAATACCCCCTTCCAGGGCTTCTCATTCAAATGCCATAGCACTGTCCATAAGAGGACTGACCAGCCCCATAGACTATTGGTGACTGACTTCTGGCCAGATTTTAACAAACCATTGTACCTCTCGATCATGCTTTCCCTGGTAGGATTATATGGTATGTGAAATTTCCATTATATCTGTAATTGATGCACCAATTCTTCTTTTTTTCTCCTCCTACACTGCTGGTGGGAATGTAAATTAGTTCAACCATTGTGAAAAGCAGTATGGAGGTTCCTCAAAAAACTCAAAATAGAAATACCACTTGACCCAGGAATCCCACTCCTAGGAATTTACCCTAAGAATGCAGCAGCCCAGTTTGAAAAAGACACATGCACCCCTATGTTTATCGCAGCACTGTTTACAATAGCTGCACCCATTCTTACAGTGCATGTCTAGTACAGTGACTGCTTTGATCACTCTGTTACTTGCGGTAAGCCATAGGATGCAAAGAGATGCTCCTGGCTTCTTTTGGTTGTCCACTGGTCTGAAAAACATGCAGGAAAAGCAATCAAAAGTTCAGTAGCTATGTCCACACAAGTCGTGGCATACTGATACCCTTCTGACATGGGTAGAGGCCCAATATAACCTACCTGCCACCTGACTAGGGGTATCATCCCCTTAGCTACTGTCCCATTTTGCTATAGGACTTGGTGTAAGTCCCTCTTAGAGCACACAGTGCACTCCTTCTGGGCTCTGATGACTTCTTCAAAGGCCAAAGGCAGGTCCCACTGACAGGCTACAGCCCAGATTGTCTCCTTCCCCTCATATAACAAACACTGATGTAACCATTAGGCCGTATCAGAGGCAGGCTTTCCTTTTAGACAGTGTACCTAGGCCAACTCATCTGCCTCATCATTTTCTGGGGATGCCAGTGGCAAATGACTGGTCACATTGTATAATATTACTGTTTTAGGCTGACCAGAGGCCCATAAGTCTTACCACAATTCTTGCCCCCAAAGGAGGTAGTGACCAACCAACAAATTGGTATGTACCATGTCGGTAGCCACAGGGTCAAGCCTGATAGATGGCCCAGCTATCAATGCAGACAACTATTGAGGAGGGCTCCTGGGTGATCACAAGCCACACTGCCTACAGATCTGCCCATTGACTGTTCTTCCCCTCTCCATCTTCCATCCATATTGTCTCTGTCTTAAGACAGAATGCTATGGCCTCCATTTTGGGGACTTCCCACTCCTGAAACCATCTGTGTAGCACACATCTTCGGGTATTGGGGCTCTTCCTTCTTAATAAGGGGTCTCTTCAGGTATTGGGGCTCTTCCTTCCTGATAAGGGGTCTCTGCTACTAATGGCTCAAAATAAAATTCTTTCAGCCTTTCACTAGTATATATCACTGGCCCCAATAAGCATTGGAGTTCTTCAGACAAGGGGCTAGTAGAGAAGGCCCTATGCTGCTGTAGGTACACCCTCCACTTAGCCAGTGTAGGCATCGGTGCCATGCCACTCTGTAGCTTTTGGGTCCAGTCTCATACCCACCTCGTGATGGCATAGGTGGTTATTACCTTTATCAGGGCCATTCTTGTGATGGGCTCTATGGCCAGGAAGGTGTGGTACATGGCAGGCACATGTTTGTCTATTAAACTGTACTGTACCTCTGCTACTTACCAGAGTTGCAACCAGAATCCAATAGGTTGTTGAGTTTGTTCAAGCCGTGCCAGAAACCCCAGCCATAACCATTATGAGTCACATGAACATCTAGTTCACAGGACCTTGATGGGTCTCTATGGCCGTGACTGCCCATTTTGCAGTGGTAAAAGCAGATGCACATGTCTCAACTCTTTTATACCAAATGGTATAAGGGCTTCAGAATTTGTTCCATGTGCAGGATGAACATTCTCCAGTAGCCTAAAAAACCAAAAAACTCCTGTAACAATGCTATAGTGGTAGGGGTAAAGAAAGCCTGGACCTTTTCTATTACTGCTTCTGGGATAATTTTAGTCTTATCCGACCAGACAACCCCCAAGAATTTGACTCACAAATCAGGTAACTGAACCTTGGTGCTATGCACAGCCCACCCTTTCTCCTGTAGATGTTACAGCTGCACCTTCTATATCTGAAAGAGAAAAGTAAGCATGATTTATCAATATAATGGCACAGCTGCACTGTTGCAGTTTCTCCCATGCTGTCAAGTCCTTGGCTACAAGTATGTGATGATGGCGTGACTGTGGAGGTCTCCCTGTGGAAGGACAGTAAATGCCTACTTCCAGCCTTTCCATGTGAAGACCAACTGTTCCTGACTTTTCTGTGTTATATCAATGGAAAAGAAGGCATAAGCAATATCCACAAATGTTACATATGTAGATGTACACATATACACATAATATATGTTTCTATTTCATGACTGAGTGTATCCATCAGGTCTGCAATAGAGAATATGGCAGCATACAGAAGCGATATGTCTTTATGCAGTCATACACCAGGAGTCATCTGGCTTTTTTACTGGCCACACCAGGGAATTAAAAGGAGTATGGGTAGGCTTTATAATGCCCACCTTCTCCAGTGTCTGGAGGGATTCTCCAATTTCTTTATGCCCTCCAGGCAATTTGTATTGTTTTGTACTAGTCACCTGCTGAGGCACAGACAAAGCTACAGGCAGGTGCTGAGCATGTCCCTTCTGAACTGCCTTCATCACATGCACGTATCCTCAGTCTGAACTCACCTGCACTAGTCTGTAACTATAGGCCCTGAAGGATCTATCCCCAAAATATATTCAGAGATGGGAGAGATACATACAGTATACTCCTTTGTGGGTAGACACCCTATTCCCAATGGGAGTTGGGCTTGTTTCACTCAATAGCCTTAATTTGATATCCATCTATGAGAGTGGGGATCTTGGGAAACCACTCAGGGTTGCCATAAATCAGTGAAAATTCAGCTCCTGTGTCTGAACATGGCACAAGTTCACTCGGGACCAATGAATTGATATTTCAACATGTGCCCTATGGTCCCTCAGGGAGGGTACCTCAACCCTCCCCTCAGTCAAACCATATCTTTCAATCATCTTCCTATGTGAGTTCAGGCAAGGTCAGCTCACTGTCCAGCAAGAGGCCTGGTAGACACACAGGCCAGACTTGCTTGTTCTGTCTCTGGCCTCCGCTTCTTGATAATCAGCAGCTAGAACCACTGCTCTAGTTTCAATTGTTGCCACAGCTCTTGTGAGGTTCTGTTTGACTTCCCATCCAATTTCTCTTTGTCTACTCCTGCCCCTATTAAATCAACCCACATCTGGGTTCTCATAATCTTCACAGGGCCCTTTAAACTCATTCTCTGAGCAGCAGACCATATTTCCTTCCATTGTTTCAGCCTTTCCCGAGTCTGCTACCATACCGGGTATAATGCAGGGGTGCATCCTTCTACTTACGGGCTGCTGAAAGTAAGGGGCAAGAATGGCCACTAAGGTCCCAAAGAGGGACAGGGGAGGTATTTGAAGCACCACATTCCTCATCCCCACAGTAGAAGGCTCTTCATCTGGGCCATAATTCTCTGGATGATAAATGGCATTTTTCATGCCTAATTCCTATAACACATGTTGAAGCTTGCATATGGCTGTCATCTAGCATGGAAAGATGTTAAATCACCCTGACTGGGCCATATAGTACACAGTGAAGCCATGAGTCAATCGTGAAGAGAGTAGTTCTCTGGGGTCTGATGTGCATTTTGTAATTGCTGCCTCAAGGAAGGATGAACTGTCAGGGAATCCAGCTTTCCAATCTCTGATCCAGACAATTTCATCCCTTCTACATCCCAAAGATGCAGGAGCCAAACTGATATCAACTATAAGGGCTTCTGCCAAAACCAGGAGCCCAAATCCACCAGCTCAGCCTGAGTATAAGGGTGGACCATAAAGTGCTCCACAACCTGGGGAGGGGGCTGCACCTCTACCAGAGGAACCTGTAATTGCTGCATCTTTATTTTCTTGACAACAACCAGGAGGGCTTTCAATAGAGGAGGGTCGGTGCCTCCAGCACCACCCTTTCATCCTTTCTTGACTCCTCCATTTCTGGGGCTGACAGCACCTTTCTTACCATGTCCCCAAGAGTCTCCTCTGCTACACCCTTTACCTTTTCTACAGTGCCTCATGTCAATGCTGTGTCAGTCTTCAACAGCTCCCTTACCGTCATCTCAATACCTCACAGCTGGCATTCTCATGCTGCATCTTCTTGTACTTCTTGCAGAAGTACGTCCTTCTCCTTCATGGCCTTTACTCTTTCACAGTGCCTAGCAGCAACAACATTTCATTCTTCAACAAATCTGTTACTTCTCCACAGCATGTCATAACACATGTTCTCATACCTCCTCCTATCATGTAAATGCCATTTCATTCTTCAATAAATCCACAGCATTTTTCAGCTCACATTCTCATGCTGCCACTTCATGTGTCTCTCACAGGAGCGTGTTCCTCTCATCTGTAGACTTTCTTAATACTGTGAGAAACAGCCAACCCATGGTTCCTGCTGCATCGTGGGCACTGTTTCTCAAAGTACCTCCTTGTTTTGCCGTGGGCCAATTCTACTGCTTCAGGCATAACCTCCACCTCACCCCAGTCCTGGGGTAGGGCCCAGTCCTCTAGGACACAAGTCACATCAGACCACCTGCCCACTGGGGAACACTCAAATGTTTCCCCATCCATAGAGGCAGCCTGCTTAAGCACCCTTCCCATGAGGGCAGCCTGTTCCATTCTTCAGTCTACAGTGAATTCTGCTCCATATGCTAGTTGTCTTGCCTCAGGGTTTCAGTCCCAGGCATGTTCACTATGAATTCAGTGAGGCCAATAAATGACAATGGAACATTTTTGGGGTAAAGGGGTTTATACATGGCTTTATTCTCATGGTGGAAGTCGAGCAGTAGAATTATGTCTTCATCCAACAGACTGCAGGTCCATGGTCCACCTCCATCTCTGCCTCTGGGCGGACCAAATTAAGTAGCGACTCAGTCAATAATAGCTCATTGCCAATATGTGGAAGCAGTAGTCTAGCAGTAGGCCAGTTACATCATCAAGTAGTTTAGGGTCAGGTGAGGATCCTGGCCATAGGAACTCCCTTTTGCCCCACAAGCTTATGTGCAGTTAACAAGGGAAAAACTGCATGCTTTCCTCCCACCATCAAACCATAAATATCCAGTTCTAATAGTAAGTTGCCATAGTTCTAGATACACCACACTGATTCACACCTCTCTGAAATCTCATGCTATTTTATCTACCTAGAATGACCTCCCACTCATTCTTCATCTGTCTCATGTAACTCCGGGTGTGGCGGAGGGGGAAAATCCCTCGGCCAAATACCTTTGAAACTGAAATCTTTCAAAGGGAGAAATAAAATGAGAGAAGCCCATTTATTTCTTACAAGCAGTCGTCCTGCATCACTCTTGATCCAGCTGCAGGAGAAGACAGCCCTCAACCCAACCTCCCCAGGCCAGATAAGCCCTGCTGGCCCTTGCAATCACCTATTGATATGGAGATGGACTTCTTCTCTCCACCCCTTGGAAACACCTATTAATATGGAAATGGACTAAGGCCAGCAAGAGATTATGGAAATATTGCAATTTTACCCATACTCATTTCTACACATTCTTCAAGATTCAGTAATAAACATCTTTCTTGAAACGCCAGGCTGTGTATTCCTCTATCTTGCTCTAACTACTTTGTGTATACTCTCTAAGTCAGTCAGAACTACTTTCTAAGCCTGTTTTTATCCTATTAATAATGAAACTGTTTGTGTCCTTTTTACATACAAGATCCAGAGCATGGAAAGGCAAGGATTTGCATTTCGTGTATCTTTGTATTTCTCACCTGCCAACACAATGCCTGCTATTGTTATGGGTTGAGTTCAGCCTTCTCCGTAGGTCCTTGTTCCTGCAGAAGCAAAGGATTGAGAGGCAGACACACAATAGTGAAGCAGAAGGAGTTTTATTTGAATACACTCCAGGGGAGGAGCAGGCTAGAGTCAAGGTAGGCAAAGACCTCCATCTGTTAGGCAGGATGCTTATATATTTCATTCTGGTTAGGAGGTGCCTCTTTGACTGACAGGTGGGGTTATTTGATTTACAGGTCTTTCTGTATAGCCATTCCTCTCAGTGAGCATGTTCTTTCTCCATGCTGAGGTGTGATTTGGGCAGTTCTTAGTTCCTTCTATTGGGATCTGGTTGGGGAGGAAGTTATCTCCCTGAAAATCCTCTGTTCTCACCACATGGGACCCCTACCTGGGCAGAGTTTAGGTGGCTTTTTCTTTGAATCTTATCTGGGAGGTTTCTTCTTTGAGCCTTATCTTCCCCTTTTCCAGCTGCTCATGTCTATCTTTCTACTGAACGTTCCTAACACTAGTACTCTGTGAATGTGGGTGGAATATTCCTAGCCCTGAAGGTCAGTGTTCTTAACGCCCACAAGTCCCATGCTGTTCTTTCTTATTCAGCCTTTACTTGCCTTCTTTTCCTCACATTGCTTCCTAACTGAGCTGCCTTTCCAACTGGGCTTCTGTTTCAGCTTTCCCGCTGAAACCGAGCCATGCCATAGACCAAGCCACTTGACATAGGCTAGCCCTACCTTGCTGTCGTCATTTCTTTTCTTTGGGGATAACCTCTGTTCCACATACACCCTACTAAAGGGAGGGATCACACAGGGAACAAACCCATCACTTGTTATTCATGTCACCCTCTTTCTGATGTCAAGTATTATCCCTTTTCTTAGACCTTCCTGCCCTGTCTTCCTACTGGATTAAACTTTTCATACCTGGCTACAACCCCGGTCAAGCCCAAAGGGCCCTAGTTATTTCTTCTGCTTTTCACTGTCCTGCAACAGAAACACCATTTTTGAACATCTGTTTTTGCTTCTGTACTTTACAGAATACTTTAGGAGGTTGGAACCCAGTTCTAAAAGATCTTTCTACTTTTTTTGGAGGGAGAATCAGTTAAAGGAAAAAAATGGCAGTTTAAATTGAAGTGACATGGTGATGTGGTGCAGAATAAAAGGAAAGTAGTTTGAAACAATAAGACACCAGTGCATAGAAAAGCTGAGGTCAGCTGCAATAGTACCTGCATTGTACCTTTTCAAAGTAAAGTTTTTAGAAATATGGATAATGAGTCACACTATTTCACACCAAAACTTTTACAAAAAGAAAATAACAATGTTTTAATTAATATAATTTTATAATTAAAATACATTCATACTTAATTTCATACTTATGATTCATTCTACAGAAATTGTACCAATAACAGTCAGGCACCACTGCCTCTACTCAGAAAGGTCCGGAGTGTTCTCCAGAATCACTGGGTGTGTCGGTGGTCATTTAAAGCCCTTGTTTTAGGGCTCACCCCAGAACTCTTTGAGAAGCTCATCCAGTCCTCATCGGCGTCTATTCATGAAAGTGGAAGGACAAGTCCACCCTACTGGGCAGTGGCAGCATTTCAAGAGCAAATGTAAAAGCTCCAACTTCATGAGTGAGCTGCTCAAAACTCAGTATTTTTGAAAAAGGGGCCACATTCTCGCTGTGCATTTGGTCCTGCAAATTATGTAGCTGAACCTGGTCAAGGCCGAGGCGGAGTTTGAAGTTTCTCATAAAAACTGCATTAAAGTGCAACTGATCATTCACGAATAGTCTATAGCTCATGAATCCGGGGCACACATGGAGAGTGAGTTATTATTCCTTAGCTATATTCCTTGACCTTTTCAAAAGTCCCAGGGAATGTATAAAAGTGAGACCAAAAAAAATGATCCAGAAAACAGCTGTGCTTATCAACATACTCTATGCCAAATATTTAGCTTTATGTGTGTTAGAAAGGAAAAATAATTTTCCCTCTACCCTCTTCCAGATTCTTGGTTGAAATCCTCTATAATAAGAGAGTAACAGGAGAAAAACAGAAGTTTAATAATATGTATACCCTGTATATATGAGAAATACCCAGTAGAACTGAGACTCCCCCAAATGACTCAAGCCACTACCTTAAATACCATCTTCAGCTAAAGACAAAAGGTATTGGGGTGTCAGGGTGGGGGAGTGAGAGGGCCAGTTATTGCAGATTATCAGGCAAAGCACAGTAAAAATTAGTACGCTCATCATGCACATTTAAATCCAAGCCTGCTCCATTGATGAGTCTCTAGAGTCTTAGCCATCCCCCTCTTCCTGGTGCAGAGAGGGAGACGTACTCACAGACGGAGATCTCCCTCATAAAAGGAACTGTCTCTTAGAAAAAGGCAACTTAGTTTTCAGAGCTTTTTCTCTGTCTGCTGTTCTTAGAAATAACCAACCTAAAATAATGCTTATGCCAAATACACATATTTAAGGTGCAAATTCTGCTCCCCTTCATGTACTATTGACAGAAGATTTAATAAGGAAAAAATGTCATTTCTAAGCTCTAAGTCTCCTGCCTGGAAAACCTACTGATGAAAAAGTAAATAATTATCTTGACAACAGTTAATGTGCTTGTCCTTGGTAATCCAAACTGGAAGAAATGCTGTTAAAACTGTAGTTATCATACCAATACAAAATTAAATTTAAACTACTTTATAGTTCATCAACGGGCAACCCAGTTAAGAACTGTTGTGTTGCAAAGACCTGCACTATGTTCACCATTAATTCACTGAGGCTTCCTTTCAGTAGTCTTGATCAGAACAATTTCATTTGTTATTCATGCTGATTTACATAAATACTCCACAGAGTTTTACTATTAAAGGACACTTAAAATGAAGGGCGACATTTACTTCTCTCCTCTTCCATGCAATTCTTTATTTCACGTTTTCTTTGAAGAAGGTTACTTTGATCAACAGACAAGAGCTAGTGAAAACATGATTTTAAGTCTTGAGTGGTGAGCATTTCCAGTCTTTTAAAAAGTTCTGGCCTTAATTGATTTGTCTCCAGTGTGATCTGAACTGTTATATCTGAAGAGAAGCTTCCTTTAATCGCTGTTAGACTCTAAAGATCTAAGTATCATTAATAACTTGCTTTAAAAAGTGATACTATGAACCCATTCATTCATTCGTACAGCCACTCAAAAAGTACTACTTAGGTTCTGTTATGTGCAAAGTACTGCCCTTAGGCATAGGAAATATAAAGATGGGGAGAAAAAGATAAGATCTGTAACCTTGAACATAAGTGTACTGGAAGAGAGAGCATTTAATAAAGTAATTATAAAAACAAATGCAAATAGCATCTGTGGCTAGTATATGAAAAAGAAGTACCCAGAGTTATGACATATATGAAGGATGTCAGATGAGTTCTGCAGTAACATGTGAATGAAGATCTGAAAAATAAGTAGCATACAAAGAGCAACCACATTTATTTACATCAGAAACAAACATGTAGAAAACACATTTTAAAAGAAAATATCTCCATGGTTGTCAAAACTATGTGCTAGGAATGTTTCTTTAAAAAAACATGTTCAAGAAGTTTATGGAGGAAATTAAACAGTGGATATGAAGACATAAAGCATAACTTAAAAATGTGCATGCACTAAAAACTCAGTATCAAAACTGTCAATTTTCCACAAATTAATCTCTAAATTCCATACAAGTTTCATCAAATCCAAATAGAGGTTTTCATTGAATTTGATAGGCTAACTCAAAAATGCATATGAAAGAATAAAAGACCAGGAAGAGTAAAAACATTGAAGGAGAAAGATTTGCACTATCAAATATAAAAACTTATTTATACAATAAGTTCTAATATGTTGAGTGTTGATACCTGAGTGAATAAAAACAAATGGAATCAAACATAGAGTTCAAGAGGTAGAACACATTTGACAGTATATATATGTCTCTGGGAGAAACTTGTTCCTGGCCCAGGGTGGATAAACAGGTGTGACCGAAATCTGTCAAGGGGAAAACTAGATTGGAGGAAATCCTTTTATTGCTCACAAGAGGCCAGCCGTTAGTCCCCTCTAGCCACCACTCTTGCCTGCACATCTCTGTGGACTGGGTGCACGCTCGCCTCCCCACCTGCCCCTTCAAAGGGAAACTCAACAGGCAGATCCCCAGTGACTCACAGGCACCAGACCAATTACACAGCAGAGGGGAGGAGAGAACAGCCTCTCTCCCCAGAAACTACGGGAAGAAAACACCTATTAATATGTAAATAGACTAAGACCAGGTGGAGGTTTCTGGAAATATGCAATTTATCCCATATCAGTGGTGGAAAGTATGCACTACTTAATAGATAATGCTTAGATATTTGGCTATTTATGATCATAAAAATAAAAATATATCTCTATTTCACATATTACAAAAACATTAATTTTAGGTCTAAATACATTAAAGCACAATAAATATGGGAATCTTTAAAACTTTGAGATGCGTGCATGAGAGTATTCTTAGTCTTAGGATAAGGAGACATTTCTGGACAAGAAGCAGAAAAAGTAATGTGTAAGTGAAAAACTGCTAAATTCCATTGTATTAAAATTAAAAATATTCAATAAAAGACATGAAAGCTAAGTTAAAAGAGAAATAACATAGGAAGAAGCTATTTAAAACACATGTAAAGACCAAATTTCAATATATAGATATACAGTATTTCTATGAATTAATAAGAAAAAGACAAATGACTCCAAATAAAATGATGTAAAACAGGTGAATGGGCAGTTCAAAAGAAAAAGAAAATTAGCCAACAAATAGATGAGATATATTTTGCCTCGTTAGTGGTCAGGGGAATGGAAATGAAAGCATAACATACACTGACAGGGCCATATTTCGGGAGGCAAGTCAGGATATGGGAAATCCAGTATACTGCGGGTGAAGTGAAGGGTGAATGGTAAATCTATATTAAAAGGTAATTTTAAAATATCTTGCACAATCAACAATGCTCAAGCCCTCATCCCAGAAATTGTACTTGTAAGTATATATATCCTAGAGAAATTTTTATGCTTAGGCATATACAAAATATGAAAAATGTTCACTGAATCATTTACCTGTAACACAAAAAAGGAGAAAATGAGAGTATGCATAAATTATGGCATAATTATACAATATAATGTCATTAAGTGAATAAACCAGGTCAACATGGGTAAATATACAAAAAAAATGTTGCTAAAGTAGCAGAAATTGTACACCATATGAATTCATTCATACAAATTTAAAAAATGCAAAAAATTATACACACACACATTCAAAGATCCCTTACTATCTGAATTCTTGCTATTCAAACATAGAAACTATTGGATTCAGATAAATTTTCATATAAACCTCTGTCTAAACTGTCACTACTTGCTATTTGAAGTTCCTGAATCAAATAGATTCAGATAATTTGTTATTCTTTGCTCCATAATCCTTTATCCAAACTCATATTACCCAAATTCAGATAGAGATTACAATTGTATACAGAGGGGAATTTTTAGTATAAAACCATTAGTGGAAATGCACCAGATTCAAAATAGTGGTTGATTTGGGGTTAAGAAGGAAGACCATGAAGTAATAGTTACACAAGTTACTTTCAATGTTTCTATAATACATTCAGCATTTTAAAAATTCTGAAACAAATTTGACAAAATATTTAATTGAGTAGGTAATATCTAACAGTTATCTTTGCTATGTTATTCTATGTATGTTTCCTAATATTTCCAATAATTCAGACTTCAAACCTGTAAAGAAATCATTATGATATGAGAACAGCTAAGGACATTTCAGATGCAGTAGCATATGAAAAGACTTTTGGCAGGTTGGAACATGGTATATGCAAGAAAGTTAACCAGTCCCTGTGTTCTAGAGTGGAGGGGCTGAGACAGGAATGTGAAGATGACCATAGGGCCTCTAAAATGTGTTAGGGTCTGGTCCTTCATTCTAAGAGCAAAGAGAAGCTAATAGAGAATCTCAGATATGTGTGTTAAGAGTGCTAATAAGATTGACATTTTAAAGGATGTAATTTTGTTGTAGTCTTAGAAATGGATTGGAGTAGAGCCAGTGGATGTAGGTGGGTATTTGGAAGACATTCCAGTACTCCAGGTGATTAAGAAAAATAGTAAGAAATATGACAACTTTAGCAGAAAAAAAAAATGAGTAAGATATAGATGTCAAATCTGACCCACAAATATACTCATCAGACCATGGAGAGAACTATGCAAAAATAAATGGGTCCAATCCACAGACTTGGTGATTCCTGCATCTACAATTGGAAATTATTATGAACAGCTTCTGGTACACATTTCAGTCCCTTAATTCTAAAGGAAAAGATAATAGTATAGTGTAGTGCCTCCACCTAGAGAGTATAAACCAGAAAGTATCAGCTGATAGTTATCAGACTATTTATTTAGATATTTGAGGATTCAACAACATTTTTTTAATCTGATTTTTACAGGGATTTGATATCATCATTCAGGTCTCAGTTCAGTTATCCCTTCCCCTAAGAGAACTTTTTGATCACTTTCCATGTCACATCAACTTTATAGCATTTTCACTCTATGAAGTTCTCGCGTGTGTTTGTCTTGTTGATCATCTCTCGTAGAGTGTAAGTTCCATTAGAGCAGGAAAATAATGCTTTTCAAATGTTCTTCCTCATCACCTAAAGCAGTACCTGGCACAGAGTAGGCACTCAATAAATACTTGTTAAATGTATGAATGAATAATTTCATGGGCACAAGAGAAGAAAGCACAATGGAGAGGTCTTTGTTCTCTATGTCTCCAAATTTGAAGAAAAAAATAAAGCAGAACCATTTGACCCAGGAATTCCACCCCTAGGAATTTACCCTAAGACTGCAGCAGCCCAGTTTGAAAAAGACAGATGCACCCCTATGTTTATCGCAGCACTATTTACAATAGCCAAGAAATGGAAGCAACCTAAGTGTCCATCAGTAGATGAATGGATAAAGAAGAGGTGGTACATATACACAATGGAATATTATTCAGCCATAAGAAGAAAACAAATCCTACCATTTGCAACGACATGGAGGGAGCTAGAGGGTATTTTGCTCAGTGAAATAAGCCAGGCAGAGAAAGACAAGTACCAAATGATTTCACTCCTCTGTGGAGTATAAGAACAAAGCAAAAACAGAAGAAACAAAGCAGCAGCAGACTCACAGAACCCAAGAATGGACTAACAGTTACCAAAGGGAAAGGGACTGGGGAAGATGGGTGGGAAGGGAAGGATAAAGGGGAAAAGGGGGTATTACGATTAGTACACATAATGTACTGGTGGGAGGGGATACGGGGAAGGCAGTATAACACAGAGAAGACAAGTAGTGATTCTATAACATCTTACTAAACTGATGGACAGTGACTGTAATGGGGTATGTGGTGGGGACTTGATAATAGGGGGAGTCTAGTAACCATAATGTTGCTCATGTAATTGTACATTAATAATAACAAAAAAAATCCAAAAAAAAACAAAATCAATGGACTGGGTTATGACAAGCCTTTTCAAAACATAAGAGCAGAATAAAATCATATATGGTTAAGGTCAAAAAAACATAAAGCAGAGAAAAAAAGGCTAAATAATGTCTTTCAATATATTTATACATTCTTCCCTCAAAAGACCTTACAGTCACTTTCAGAGATGTCAGCCTTATTATCCATCACACACCAATGTGTACACTGGCATTCAGTATGGAAATTCTGTGTGTGTGAAGTCCATCTCATAAATTTTGGTGTCATGCTTTACAATTAATAAATATTTACTACCACCATTGTCTATTTCAAATGCTGAGAAGCATATTTAAGTCTCCTCAGGAGGCATAAATATTTCATGTTAAGCATTCTATGTGACAAGTACAAAATATAACAACAAAATTCAACGGGTGGAGCACATTTCACATAATCAATCATGTTCTAAGACAAGAGTTACAAATAAAATGGACTAGTTCAACATTACTGGGTCAAATATAATAGGTACCATACACTTACATATTTGATAACAGTGAATAGAAACATTAGGTAAAAGACACATTTTACATAAATATAATAACGTATATGAAGAACACAATTGTTAAATTATCGTATTATGTATATTGAGAAGGAATTTTTTTCAAACAGGCTCAATCACAAAAGTATCTGATAGTTGCAAGCATACATTCATAAACTCCCTAGTAGTACATAAAAGCCCTGAGTTGGCAGATTTCTTGATGCATTTGTCACAGATTTCTTGCTGTATTTATCACAATGACAAATACCCAAAATTTCAGTGGTGTAAGGTAACAAAAGTTTCTGCCTCATCCATATAGAGTCCATATGGGTCCAGGCCACTTCCTGGGCCATCTGTCCACCATGCAGGACTCAGGTATCTAGGATGCTTTAATCCTGATTCTGACATCTCATCTACAGTCACTACAGGCAAGGAAGGAAGACACTGGCTAATCATTAAGAGGCTTGTAGTGTCACTACCCTGGTAGTTGTACAGATCATTTAACACACATCTTATAGGCTACAACTAATTACATGGGTCCTACCGAGCAGCAAGGTGTTAGAAAGTGTAAGGTTTTGTGTGCTCAGGAAGAAGTGTCGACTACACTTGATTTCTTAAAATCTAAAATGCTTCATAATTAGCATGATAACATATTATAAATCCATCAGAGATTAAATAAAACAGAGTCCCATCTAAAAAATATATGCTTCGTAATCACGTTAAATTATCATTCAAGAGTTTACAGAATACAGATGGCAAGAAATAGTGCTAACATCTAATTTGATGTATTATAGAATTTAGTTGGCAGATGTGGGAATTACTTTTCAAAAGAACATTTGGTCAGCAACATTATAACCAAATAAGCAGGCTTTTACTTTGTGGCACAACTAAATCAATCTCCCAGCAAAAATTTTTACTGTCATTCCCTGAGACTAAGAGGAAATTACCAGTAAGATATAGAAAGATGATAGAGAAAAATAATCTTTTTGTTCAGAGATAGAGCTCAAACTGTCATCTCATTACTATAAGATACTGAAGATTAGGCATATTTCTATTTTCAACATTATTTGCTCTTCTTAAAATGTGATTCTCTCTTCAAATATGCTATGAAACTTTTGAAAATTGGTAATAATTTGTCATGTTTTATCAGAAAAAATGTCAATACTCAGCAAATACTTAATACAACTTTTGAACAAAAAAATTACAGAAATATATCTAGAAAATTATTAAAATATGTATTTGACTTTCACATTTTAATCTGGACTTTTGTTTTTAGTGAATTCCAAAGTGCATACCACTTTGAATAAACTATACTAAATAATACAGTTTATATAATATAACAAAACTATAATAACACCTATTTAGGAATAATATGTAAGGCAGGGTAAAATGTTAATTTTGCAATTTTCCATTTTAAATGCATTTTTATCTTAAGAATTCTTTCAAAATACTGTCTTTTTCTGGACATTTATACCACTTAAATTTGTCTCTTTTATGTTTTAATGTTGATGGTATTAATTACAACCTATTATGGCTTTCCTACCTTTTCCAACAATTGTTGTCTGAACTTTGCTTTATTCCCCATTGCCAGTAGACATATGAGAATAAACTATGTTCTGTTAGAAATAGGTGGGTTGAATAACATTACTTAAAAGAAGATATAGAAGAAAAAATTAAGAGAAAACCAATTATTGTGGTTTTTAAACCCATATAATATGACAAAATATATAGAACAATAAAAATAAATGAAATAATACAAGAAATAAAGTTTAGTTGATAATACATGTACATATACATCCTGTAAATTGAGAATACAAAACTTTTCAGTTATATGAAACATTTTTTTAGTTTACGATTTACTGTTCACAAAGAAAAAACTTGATGAATCCAAGAATATAAAACATGTGACATTTTTATACCATAATGCAGTAAGCTCAGAAGTTAATATCACAAATATAAGTGAACACTAAGAAAATAAAATTGTAAAATTATTCAAGCAACTAATTAGAATGTGAAGGTAATACACCTATATATTTATAAATATAACAATTTTAACATATTTTTCAAGAAACGTTAAAATAGGAAATGAGTAAACAACTGTGGAAGATTTTTAAAGTTATAAAATGTTAGTGTCCATAAATGTATGTTAATAAATTTTATATACTAATCTAGTGGGTTGTGACAAAATTAGAATTCCCATAATTATTTTAAGTAGAAAATCAAATCAGGCCAATGATAATAGAAGAACTAGAAAATCTAAGACAGAATTATCTCTAAAATAATAACTTGGTCATACTTTACTGGTGAATTCACTCAAATATTAAACATTGAATAATCCCCACTCCTTATAATCTCTTTCAGAATATATAGTTGGATTAAGTGTTATATATACGCCCAATATTAAAAATAAATAAATAGACAAAGGTAGTACAAAGAAAAAGTATAGAATGAAACACAAATCACATTTTAAAATGCCTAACAAAACACTACAAATCACAGCCAAATTGGGTTTTTCCCAAAAATGCAAAAAGTATACTTATATAAATCATAACACAAATAGAACCTAGGAGAAAAACTGTATTATCATCTCAAAATATGCCCAAAAAACATTTAATGAAACTTGACCACCATCCAAGAAAGAGTCTTAGTAAAACAACAATAGATGAGTATTCCCTTAAAAATGCTATTGAATATTTTCTTTAAATGAACAAACAACTATATATTAATGGACAAGCATTAGAGGATTTTCCAATAACATTTTGTGTCATAATAAGGATGACTAATGTGCTAATTACTATTTAACTTCATTCTATCCAATGTAATAAGATATGAAAGAGAATTATGTTTAAGATGTATGGTTTGCCGAGGAAACCTAAAAAAATTCATTAAACTACAATTAGATTTAAAAAGTTTATTAAGGTAATGGACATAAAAACTAATCTGATAAGTCTAAAATATATCTAATAAAGATTCAATAATGCACAAAATGTAATTAGGAAGATAACTTAAAAATATAAATAAAAATATGTGAATACTATACAGAGAAAAGTATCAAATTTTGCTAAGAAATAAAGAAACAGGTTTGACTATATTAAAAATATAGGAAGTTATCGATGGGAATAATAAGTTATGAATATGGTAAGTTCCTCCAATTTAACATAATTCCAATTAGCATTTTCATTAAATCAGTTTGAATTTGATAAAATTACACTTTAAAATGATTATGTAAAACAAGAATTTTGGAAAAGAAAGTCATGAAGGGAAATAAGAATCAAATTAGATTCCCATGAATTCCACATATCTCATAAAAGAATGTAATTGAAAAGCTTTTAATTAAAATGGGTCTGGCAAGAAGACCAAAAAATGTTCTAGGTCTTCTCTCAATTCATCCATTTTGCAGCAACTTGGTTTACTTCTGAAACATGTCAGTTGCTTAAAAAGAAGCATTGGCAAACTAGCATGCAGGGAGAAACAGGTTCAGAATTCATTAATGCCTACAGAGATTTTAAGAACCTGCCCACAGAAATGAAAATTTAAACTAAACATGACAGTTTTCAAAATTAAATTGTATATTCCTTCACTGAGAAAAGAAAATACTGTTTCTCTCAAAATGAAGCTCTTTTTAAAGACAATTGCTTAATGGTTTGTCATAAATTTAACAGGATTTTAACCTTTAGCTCTCATTTAAAATAAGATTAACACAAACTTTTATTAAGTGTCCATAAATTGTAGTCATCTTCTTTTATAAAGTCTGTATACTTTTTTGTAATTAAGCATGAATGAGGAAGAAGTTCACAGGTCATCACTCAAAGGGAAGCAGGATTTAACCCTCACTCTCCAAGGAATGTGAAGCATTATTTCAACTCCTACATTTCTCCCTTCATTCTGAGAAATTATTATTTCACAAATATGTATATAAATTAATACTTAGTTTATCATATATATGAATATAATTTAGAAAAATAAAACACGCTGCGTCTACACAATTGAAGTTCCCCTCTGTCCTCTCACCAACCCGTCTTTCTTAAGAGAGCAGCCACTTTCAAATCTTACCTATTACTCGTATGTAATGCTGAGATGGAGGTAATAGAATCTTCATTATTTTGCATTTTCTCAGTTGTGTATTTCACTCTTACAATCTAATACTTGGTGTTTTATCTTTAGCTGCTACACTGTTGATTACGTCTTCTTCCTCATTTACACTTTTTAATGTCCCTCTTCATCTCTGTGGTGTTTTTATTTGTAAATTCCACCTGGTTGGACAATAACTTTACTACTTTTATTTTTTTCTTTCAAATACCTGGTATCTCTTTGGTTTCCCCTTCTCATTCTCCTCTTTCTCATCCTCCTTCCTCATTATTATTCTTTTAAGTGTATTCCTTGGAAGCAGTATGTATCTGGGTTTTGCTTTCTATTCTAATTTGTTTTTAGTGAATAGTTTTAGTCTATTCACAGTTAGTATAATTAATGATCCCTGATTTTACTCATTCTAACTTAGACTTAATTAATTATTTTAGATCTTACTTTTCTCCTTAGCCTTTTTTTGACAGCTGTTTTACTGATTTATATTTGAGGTTTCTCCCAGTTAGTCTGCATACTTTTTCCTTTCTGTAGCTATGATTCCTCTCATTACTTTGTTAAACACACATGCAATTCTACTGTTATTTATTCTACTATTATATTTCCAAGTATTCTCTCACTAAAACCCACTGCCTCTTTCACCATCATGTTCTAATTCCCATCCTTTTTTGCTTTATGCTTTCCTCCCATAGGATAAAATCTTTAAAATAGGGTTCCTCCTCTTTTTTCCTCATTTTTTCCTACCTCTTCATGATGCGTAAAACATTTGGAACATTTTTACCTCCTTCCTTCCAACCTCCAACTGGTAGGATTTGCAGGGGTAATTTGTAGTTAATATTTCTCTCATAAAATGTCTCTTCTATTTTAAACAATCTTACTTAGCATTTGTGTAACATATTCCCAGGCAATATACGCTTAATCATTACTTTTCTATCTTTGGGTTGACATCTACATCTTCTTCACTATTAATCATTCATTAATATTTCCTTTTGGGAGTTTCTGTTCATTACATTTTAGTTAGAATCTTTTCTCTGACTTGAGATGGTGCTGGCAACTCTCATTGCTCCCACATGGGACCTTCTCTCTTCTTTCCAAACATATGACAGGATCTACATTTCCTGTCCTTTACAGTTCAGTGGGACCCTAACACTGGTCTGGTCAGTGAGCTGTAAGCAGAAGTAGAGTGTGCCACTTAGTTCTGCTGTTAAACTCTAGTTTTCTTTGGTCAAGAACACAAGTTTCAGTCTTAGCAATGATCAGTCACTGATTTGACTCATAATAATTTTTTTAAATCACAAAACATTTTTATAAGTTCCAGTAAGTAGTGTTTGTGGTGCACTTGGGTTTTCCCAATTACTATATTAATTCAGGTGTCCAGGTAACTCCTCAGGGATTTTGTTTTATTGGGATTGTATCTAGGACTTTCAACGTGATTGTTCTCTATCTGCTAGACTTCTCAGATGGAAACTGCTTTTCCGTGTCAGTTCAGTTGGGTTTAGGTATCATTGTTGTAATTACTTTTATTGGTATATAAGTGATGAAGGGTGTAATGTCATTCATGGGCCTTCTCCCATCCCAAAGCCATAGAAATCAGTAAGAAACTACCTGTTCTCCAGTTTCCCTATGCCTCAAAACTTCATGGGTAAGTGGGACTCAGCCCACCAACTCTCTCCCAGTTCTCTTGGAATCTACACTGCCTGGTTCACTTACATAACTCAACAAACAACTATTCCATGTGTCCATAATTATCTTAAGCAAAGCACTTCCTATGATCTGCTACCCTCAAGGCCTGATCCTTGGTCTCCAACCCTGCTGTCCATTTCACTGTTTGGCTCAAAGAACCCAACAGTAGGCCACTGCAAGACCTCAACAAAGCCAGAGACCTCATGTGCAAGGATGTCATGATTGTGGAATTGTGCGATCTCAGAAAAACAAGCAGCTTGGAACTAGAGAGTAGGGGAAAAAGCGGGAGGGAAGGCAGAAGCCAATTTCAGACTATCAATTCCAGAATTCTCTTACTAATAGCTTTCATCTTTATTCGCTGTTCCTTTTGGTATTCATCACCATTTTTCTAAGTAAAACACTTAAGTTTGGAAGTCTTAATCTGATTTTGGCAGGAAACTATTGACTTCCTGTTTTAGTAGCTGAATCTTAAATTGTGTTATTCCACCATAACCACTCTTGAATTCTTCTCCCACTACATTCTAATATTGTAATATTTTAATGTTTGGTTAAATAATTAGTCAAGTTTTGTGCAATCACAGTCTTGTAAAGATTGTTTATTTACAGCTATGCTAACTAATTTATGTTTCCTTCTCAACAACAACTTTCCTTCTTAGAGTATATTTCTGCTTTTTAAATTTTTCTTTGCATTTTATGTATCTGTTTTTGGTATTTGCCCAAATATTTCATCAAGGCTGTGAAATGCCTAGTAATAATTTTCCAAAATACCAAAATACTTCAGAAAACGTGAAGTTCTTCCACAGAGACCTCTCACCACCTGCTCTAATATGAAGAATTACTTCTTTCTGTGCCTGAAATACAGCTGTAACTCTGGAATTTTAATTCCTCATTCACCTATATTAAGCAGTCTTTTTCCTGAGTAGCATACTTTTTTCTGCATGTGTGGATTTAATATTTATTTTTCTTAGATACATTCTCTAGAACTTTCCTAAGGCAGATTGAATGAGAGGTAAATTACTGAATCCTTACATTTTTGAGGTTACATTTTTTTCTCCACTCACAACTGACTGGCAGTTAGCCTGACTATACTATTAGGGGATGAAAACCATCCTTTCTTAGAATATCAGAGGCAGTGTATGGGTCAACACTGAGAGATGAATGACATTCTGGCAGTCTAACATATCAAACCTGTTTCCCCCTCACCCAACCTTCTGAATCTTAGAAATGCTTCTTTAGTCGTAGTGCGCTGGAATGATACAGTCATGTGCCTTCGTATGAGTTTGGTTTTTTTCTTCATTTCATTGGACATTCAGTGGAAACTTTATCTGAGTATTGGTGTCTTTCAGGTCTGAGGAATTTCTTGTATTATTTATTTGATACCATCCCCTTATTTTTATAGTCCTCCTTTCACTATAACTATTATTTGTAGGTATATCAGCTTTCTTTTCCATTTTCCAGAATGTTAAATGGTCAATTCAGTGACTGTTAGAGGAGGCTTGAATTATAGAATTAATAACTATGATTATGGGAAATAATTCACTTTAGGAAGTCTGAGAAAATAAAGCATAAAATTATTGTTATGGGTGAAACGTAAGGTAATTGAACCAATGTTAATTAATTAACTTTAGAATTTAGAGCTTGAATAACATAAATCAAAATAAATATATATATATACTTGTTATAATTAGTCCTTAAGGACACATGAAGTGGAAAAAATGATTAATAGCAGGTATCTGTGACATAAGAAATACATATTTGATCTCTGCCCCAAATTCCTGAAACAGTACTCCTAATTACCCTTGTAATTTCCTGAGTGATGAGGGTGATTGGAGCATCTCACAGAGTTCCTATGTCCCTTAGCATTTCTGGGTGCTAAGAGCATCGTCTGTTCTGGTGAGGCAACATTTGGTAGGCTCCTGGAGAGGGGCTGGTGAACAAAAATTCTAAGCTTGATTAGAAGCTTGGGACTTTCATGCCCATACTCTGGGGAGGGAAGAGAGATTAGAGCTTAGAGACTGACCATGCCTACATGATAAAACCTCCATTAAAAAAAAAATCTTTAAACTACAATGTGCTGAGAGCTTCCCGGGTTGGTGAACACATCCATATGCTGAGAAGCTGTGCTCAGGACGCTTTGCAGACCTTGCTGTATGTACCTCTTCAACTGACTGTTCATCTGTATCCTCCATGATATACTTCATATGTATAAACACTTTATATGTTTATATGTATAAACACTGCTAAATGAAGTGTTTCTTTGAGTCATTATAGCAAAGTATCAAACCTGATGAAGTGGGGTAGAGGAACCCTATTGATCAGAAGTACAGTAGACAACCTTGAACTTACAACTGGCATATGAAGTAGGGGACAGTCATGCCGGGACTAAGCCCTTAACGTGTGGAGTCTGCGCTGAGTAGTTAGTGTTGTAATTGAATTGTGGACACACAGTTGGTGTCATGAGTTTGAAGAATTGGTTGATGTGAGAAAAAACCCACACATTTGATATCAGAAATTCTGTGAGTAGAGGAAAACCGGTTTCTCATTAGTAGGATTTGGACATTCATCATGTCCAGGTACTATGCTCAGTTCCTTACATGCATCATTTACTTGAATTCATCTAGCCATTTTAAAGATCAGAATATTACAAAGAAAGAGTTTGGAGAGCAGTTGCTTGTGCACACCAAGTAAGAATGGAGCTGGGACTGTCACCGAGAAGATCTGCTGGCTTAAAAGTTCTTTGTCCCACACCCTCCTGCCTCTCCGGTTTCTGTGTTTGCTGTAGTTCAGTAGTTTCTGACATCTGGGGATGGCCTTATGAGTAAAATAATATTTCACATGTCACTACATGACAGAAAGACAGCAGCCTTGTATTATTTTAAGCTTGCTCTAGTCATGAAATATAGTGTAAAAAAAAGTACACTTTCAAAATGAGATGATCAAAGGAATTAATTTGAATAGCTTGGTAACTCCCCATCAACCTGAACCTTCAGACAGGAAAGGTGAAGAACTGTTTCTCTTCTCACATAGTTGATATTTCTTCTTTTCTTTCTTCCTAACACATTTCCTTGGAATGCACATCCTATGCCTCATGGAGGATATAAAATGAATTGGATAATGAATTCTGCCCTCAAAGAACTTAAAAGGCTATAAAGTATCAACTCTCATTATGAGGGTTCAGAGAAGGTGAAATGACTCCTGGCTGAGATTACTTTGAGAAAGTGTGTAAGCTGGGCATGGAGATGAGCAAGCAGCTCCTTCAGTGTAGCCAAAGTGCACAGAGCATGAAGGAAAATTATGATTGAAAAGCAAGTTGGGTCAGATGACAGAAATCCTAGTATATGAAAAGCAAGGTATTTGACCTTGTTCTGTTAATCAAGAGACTACACTTTTTTTTTAACCAAATACCCTCTATGATTTAGAAAATAAACAAACTAGCACAAAATCAGTAGCAGAATGAAATTTTAGAAATCAGTAAAAAAGTAAAATAGTGTGAGTGAGTGTAGTGTGAGTAATGAGAGAATTTTAGATACCGCTATAATTATCATTAGCTAATTTCCATAGGCAAATATCCCCTTAGAGTGAGGATCGTCACTAAAAGTAGTAGATGTAAATCCGTAGTCCCACTAACCTTCTTGATTATTTTTTAAACTATTTGGCCACATCTCATTGTGTAATATCAGAGTATACTTGTTTTATCTTGTAGCAAGACAGACAAAATACCCACAAACAAAATGGAAAACACTAACACCACTATTTCCACCTATGTTTATATTATTTATGATTTCTTCAACCAGTGATTTCTTCTTGGAAATATCTAACTCCTGTAACTTTTGAATGTTCATGTAGTTAAAACTAGAGACTATAAGTGACTGGCACAAACAGACTGCATTATTAGCCGTATGCAGCCAACAACAATAAAGGAGTCTCCACTGTACCCATCTATCTAATGTGTCGTTTTCATTCTTTTTTCAAGATAGCTTTCAAATTACATATGACATATGACTTGCTGGTAAGTGGACCACATTTGTACATGAAGGTCAATCCACATGTAACATTGTTAATAAAGATTTGTTTCCTATTAGTAGATAAAAAAATAGTAAGTTTTAGTATTTGTCTCTGTGCCTCAATTTATCATCTTGGAAACAGCCTGGAGTGCACCTGTTTCTACTTTGAAGACTTCTATAGGCAGACAGGAAATAATGAGGCAGACAAGAAGCAACGTCTCTTGCGGAGACACAGGTCAAGCTATGGCTGAAGCACAGAGAGCTGAGAGCAGGGTCTGCAAAGATTCTGAGCAAAACTATGGGAGTGACACTGGACGGGCAACTACTAGGGTCTCACTCAGGAATGTGGCCTCCAAATCTGATGATAATCTTATTGGTGGACAAAGAGATTGCATGTATCAAATTTCATAACATTACTGTAAACAGTATTTCTATTTATCCCAGTTTTTCCCACTGTGTTAAAAAACAATCCTCAAGTAGAGGAAGGATGTAACTAAATTTTGAAGATGGACACATACTATCAAATCAACTTCATATTCTGATGATGATTTTCACATATGGGTGTATTGAGCAAAGTGGTAAGTTCTTAAACGATTTTTATTAACTAAATGCTAAGTTCAGTTATTTTTAACTGCAGGATTTTAATTGTGCTGTCAAAATATATCATCAAAAATAAGTACTGCTTTTTAATCATAACTTTAAAGTGTCCCAACCTCATAATGCAGTTGAGATCATTTGAATTACAATGAACAGAATAGCTGGCAAAACGTAACTTAACACAGTAGTGCTTACACTGTGGTATGCATCTGAATTACCAAGAGGGCTTGTTGAGACACAGAATGCCTGTCTCACATCCAGTGTTTCTGATTCACTAATCTGAGGTAGAGCCCAAGAATTCCCTTTTCTCACTGACGCTAATATTGCTGGACCAAGAATCACACTTGGAGAACCATTGCTTAACTTTCAAGATTTCTGGAGAGGTAGGTGATTTCAGCATTGCTTAATTCAGCAACAAAATGGTTTTGTCAATGTTTCATGTGCTTTCCATCTTTACTTTCTTCCTTGCCAGGGCTTTTCCCTCATTCCCACATTTTCTGCTGTAGCTACATACATCATATGTCCCTACAACCATATTTAAGGCAAGCAATATGGGTAAATTTCTCTTCTCTTTTTATAATCAAAGAAAACCTTTCCTCAAAGCCTCCAATAGAACTTTTCCCTCAGTGCCCATTAGCCAGGATTTGATAAATGTTGTTTTCTGGCTTTAAAGAAAGCTTCTGAAGGGAGTATCTGGCATTTGGGACCTTATGTAGTTAAAGACTGACTTTCTCAGCCTAAAAGGCAGAGAGATGGGTAGAAACAGCTACCTTCAACAAGGTGACTACAGCCTTGCCTACTCAAGCCTCCATCATGTTGACCCCAAGGGAACATTCAGGTTTTAAAAATTAAATTTAAAAAATAAGACTGAGGTTTAAGATAGTCTGTGTTAAGTTAACCCATGCCCTAACAACCCTCATTATGAAAATTAGTTTCCTAGAAAAACCATAGGACACTCATAAAAGGAAAAAAAAAAGTTTCAGTCTAATTAAATAAATGCTAATTCTGTAAATTAACTTTAAGCATCCCTAATGTCTGAAACACAAGGTTATAGAATATGAGAGTCATTACTGCTATTAAATGGCTTTACACAATATTTGGTACATTGGTTCAAGGCTGGAAATATGCCTAAGACATTTGATTGGCAAATACTTCATTATATTTAACTCAGGATTTGGGCTAAATTAAAGAAAATGGAATTTTTCTATTCAGGACTGGCTACATAATTTTCAGGTCCAGTGCAATATACAAATGCAGCTTTCTTGTTCAAAAATCATTAAGGATTTTAAGATAGTAACAGGAGAACATTAAACCCCTCCTGGAGCCCTTCTGATTGCAGCCCCAGGGCTGCTGCACAGGTCACTAGCCTGTGAAGCGAACTCGCTGCTGCCCTCTTCCTTAGTTCCTGAAGTACTTTTGATGACACCAGATTTTTCTTACTTTCTTACTCATTTTCTTCTTATATGCCCCACTCAGGGATGGGGAAAACAGTGAATCTTGTTGAGATTAGATACAAGTCATCCCACTCTCTAATATGTGGAAGGAAATGTACATGACTAGTTTAAATAGCAATATTTTTTCCATCCCACTGCATATGGATAAATAGAGGGAATAGCTGGATGGACCTAGTAACTCAGCAGATAAAAAGATTTTGTCAGTTTGAGACAACAGGATGTGTGTATGTAGGAGAAAATTTTGGACCTAGAATCAAAGATTAAAAAAAAAAAGATTTATCTGCATTTGAAATGTAGATATCAACGAGGGTCATCAATTATGCTGAGAGTTACAGAACAGAGTTTTCAAAGTTAAAGCACTCCACCTCTATGTCAAGTTCAATGTGGGAGCAAATTTTATCAGCCTGGTGTTCTTGTAGCATCAAAAGAATATTTGTCTCTTCCCCCTTGTAGCAGCCAGGAACAGGGCACGTTGTGCCTTTGTAGGGAAGATGAAATGCTGGACTGATGAATCACCTGCCAAGTGAGTCCATGTAGACAGCTAATGCAGCTAAGCTGAGAAGGAAGGAGAGCCTGAAAGGGAGGGCAATAGGAGAATAGGGGTTTAGCTACTGCACAAAAAATGCTCTTACTTTTTGCATTAGGAAAAGACTACGGCAGTGAACTCTCTGAAGTGCATTTTCTCTTCCTCCCACCTCTGCCTTAAACAACATCTCTTAATGCATCTTTTGTATAAACTATAATTTGCATATATAAATGGGCTTTCTTGAAATGAGGTAGCTTTATACACTATGCCATATTCCCACAGTCTGTCTGCTTTTGAAGAATGAGTAATATTACCCTATTTTGGTGCATCTGTTACCTCACAGCACCAAACAAAGCATTCAGTATACCATCTGAATAGTTATAATGTTCCTGAAGTGAATTATGATGAAATTAATCAAATAACTTGTTAGACTCTAACTCTATTGTTTCAAAAAATGGATTTCCAATCATTTTAACTGAGTGAATGTTCTTTCATTTCAAATAAGGCTAATTGGATCTGTTAAAGTTTCTCTGGAGGAACTGAGTTGTGTGGGACTCCAAACTGGCGGCAGTTGAATTAAAACAGAAGTCATTGTATCTGCTACGCAGGAAAGTCAATGCTCCCTAGACAACCAGTGAAACTGGAGAGGCTGTCAGTTGATCAATCTGACCAGGATAATATCCACAAATAATTGTTTGGATTTGCTGTTTCCATCCCTAGTGACAAGGAAACATGAAGTTTAAAAATGGATTGTCTTTTCCTGTACAAGTTTGTGAAAATATTCTATGCATATATACCAAAGATACCATTTCTAAATTTAATGTTTAATATTTGACATTATAGTTTTAGTTAACCTTAAAATACTCAAAGGCAGGAACCCAAGGCATCTTACAATGGCTGCAAGCTTACAAACTTGAAATTGGCAAAAGCTTTAAGATAGATGATAATTGAATATATTTTCTTAAGGAAAGAGTTCAATATCAGTACATATAGTATTCTTTGGGATTAATGCTACACCATATTATGTGAGGAATACATGTGCTATGCTGTATCACAGAAACCCATTCTTCCCCATGTTTCCCTAGAAAATTCCTTCAAGCCTGAGATCAGTCATTGCCTTCCCTTGGAGGCCTTCCCAACTCCCAAAGGCCAATGATCCTTCATTATGCTACCATGACACTAGTACAACTTCTAAGAGGTAATGGTTTCTGAATTTTTTAAGTAATATTGGAAATTAAGCCTGGAAAATTAGATTGATCATAACGTTGAGTTTAGTTTTTATTCTATAATAAATAGTATGACAGGGAAGAGAGTTATGTTTATATTTAGATGAATAAAAACTTTGGAAGACTTGTAATTTAGTGGTTTGAACTTTTTTTTGAGGAGCTATCATTTAAGAAACATTCACTGAATGTCTACTACATGAAAAAAATCACATTGTATGGAAGTGAAAAGTTTTTATCCCTAAAAAACTTATAATCTAGCTGAGAATAAAAACACAGAAAAAGTAAACATAATGCAAGAAAAGAATTGAAAGTACATCAACTTTGATGTTAACTAAATTATACAAGCTGAAAGATGGTACTAGGCAAGGACTAAATTCTCTTTACCTCCAGAACACATACCAAAATTAGAGAAATAAGAGAAAAAATACTCTGAAAAAAAGTGAAAGACCAAAGATAATTTAGAGAAATATAAACTACATTGGGGGAACCTTTATTATAGTTAAAATATGATTCTGTAGGCTTAAGGGCTATTGACAGTCAGGTAAAGAAATATTAGTTAACCAATTTACACAATCGTTTCAAGACTTCCAAATCAAAGAAAGGAAACACACACACACACACACACACACACACACACACACACATATTTATGGGCATGTAAGTTATAAAATAATTACCAGTCAAAATAGAAAGTCTTTAAAGAAACTTATTTACACAGAAATTGTAAGCACTTGTGGTTTATAATGTATAAGCATGGTCTTAAGAAAATTACTCCACCTAGAATCTCAGAGGCTTTTCTGTACAGTAATACTCTTGACTTCTCTAAACTTTATGAAAGGCCCAATGTGTCTGTTGAGACAATTACTTGTTTTTTATTCTGTAGAATTAAATTGGATTTAATCATCACCTCATATATAACACATCCCTTTCCCCTTCATCCCCCCACCACACACACTCTAAATTTAATTAAAATAACTGAAATGAAACTAGAGATAATTTGTTTTTTAAATAGACTGCCACATGCTCCATTTACATAAAACCCATTAGTTTGCATTAAATACAAATTAGCTGCTGATATGAATGAAATCACGTATAAATAGTTCAGAATAGCCTCAGAATCAGGCATTTTAATTAATATAACTGTTAACCAGATTTATTTGTAAGGTAATCAAGACTCTTACTCGTTTATTTTTCAGTACAATAGGCTAGGCAACACTGGCTGTCCTGTAATAGGGCATCATTTCTATAGGAATACAAATCCAGGAGGAAGATTGATTAGGTTCTCTGACTTCAAAGTGTACAAATGATCAAAGCATGCCAGTTTAGAAATTATGGCATCCTGGAGGATAAATGCAGAGTCCCCTCAAAAACTCATAGTTTATTGGTCACCTGAAATATCTGGGTTTTTTTTTCCTTCTTCCATACTTTGTCATGGTTTAATTTAAAACAAGATTTTTTTTAAGTATGAAATAATTTTGCTTTGTTGTTATTCTTATTTTGATTAATTCATGCATCTTTACTAAGTATTACATTTAATAATTACTTTCCAGACTAATTAGAAGAGTTCAGCAAAAGCGTCTATTAGTACGGACTGTTTTTGTTCCAAGTAACTGAACCTCAAAGTGACTTAACACACATAGATTCTCATAGATCAGTGCACAGAAATGAAACCCACACGCTGACTTCAGGCACAGCGAGAGCCAAGGCTCTAATTAGGTCACCAGAATGACTACAGCTCTTACTACATCTGAGGAATGCTTTTCTATAGCTTATATTCTCTGGCAGGCTCTCCTGTCCTGGTGGAGAGCCCAGGACTTAAAACAAGCAGCAGTTCCAGGCTTACTACAAGCTCTCAACAAACCAAATATTTTCCCAATTGTCCCAACAAATGTCACTCACAATAAGTCTTTATTTGCTTCGATCTTGTATGCTTCTGCCCATGATAATCTCAGTGGACGACAGAGCAGAGTGCTCCGACTGGCCTGAGTTACATGCTCACCCCTGAAACTGGGAAAAGGCCAGCCCCACCTGAATCATAGGAATTAAGAGTGGGGGTGGGGGTGTTTCAGTAAAACAAAAGGTTGATTGCTTTCCTAGAAAAATGATGGGGGAGGGGTATTGACATGGTGAGTGTGAAAAAGAACATGCATCCGTTAAAATATTGTGATCCTTGCTTTGATGCTGAATCGCCAGCCTTCTTCATTCACCTCATTTAGGCACTGATTTATCAATCAGTAAAAAATCAAAGATACACGATCAATATTTACCTGAAAAAATCCCTGATGCAGCAACCACAGGACTTGTAAATGGCAGCCTGGAGATTCAGCAAATAAAATACCCATATAGAAAAGCCTTCATCAGCCTTAAAGCATGCTATTAGACATACAGTGTTAAATATGAATGTTATGTTATGTGGGCATTCTGACTGGAACTTAGAGTGGATTGATGAGTCAGGTTTAATTGACTGTAATAAAAAGTCCTCAGCATTTGTAAAAGAAAAATACTACATAAGTCATAATATTAAAATATTGACATAAAAAAGAAGCATCTTATAGTAGCTGATGAACCTAGGTAATTGCTTATATTTTCTGCCCATTTCTTTTTTTTGCTATTATTAATATACAACTACATGATTCTGCCCATTTCAATAACAATATTTCATACCATTGTATCCTATTCCTCTCAGTCTTAAGTGTTTTACATAATGTGTGATAAATATTGAGACACCAAAGAACAGGCATTCTTAACCTATATACATCCCTTGGGTAATTAATGAAGCCTATGGACATCATAGAACCTTTCTAAAAATATTTTAATTAAAAAAAATTGTAGTTTGCGAAGGAAACCAATTACATTGAAATACAGTTATCCAAAAAATTGAAATTGTAATATATGGTCTTCTGTAATAACACATTAAATAAAAAGCAATACCATTGAAGTATAATAGATTATATGACTAATATTATATGAAAATATCTAGTATTTCAATTGGGTAAAATGACATAAGAACCCCTAATACTAATGTGGTTTGTGGCCCATATTCACAATTGAAGGAAATGTAAATTTCAGTTCAAGGTTACTGAAAATAAAGACGTAAATTTTCCCATCTTCAAACATGGACTTCTGCCAAAGGACATTTGGTCATGACTTGAAGAAAAAAAGAACTGCAAATCACTGCAATAAGGCATGCTATCCATCAACTCTTGGACCCTTATTGCAATTTTCTTATTCATCTCTAGTTGATTCTCTGCCATATTTTCAGAGTAGCAATTCCAAATTTTATTACCCATTTCTATCCCAACCTTTTCTCTGTGTGGTCATCTTTGCCTCCTACATTACTTAGAGAATCAAAGCAAACTGTCATTAATTTCCTTCCTCTATACCCTAAAAATTTTTTAATCATTTTCACTTTTTTCTTAAAAGTCTTAGTGATTACGGAAAACCAATGCCTGCCAGTTAAATGGAGCTTAATGAAAGAACAGAGGACTATAAAGAAAAGAAGAAACTATTTTAGCAGCCCCATAGCTAGGCCTCACAAGGAGGGAAAGATGCTGTTAAGGATGAACAGGAGCGCTAGTGCTCTATTCTTTGCCTGAAATCCTGAGGCTGAGAATGCAGGGCCTTGCTCTCTCCCATAAAAGATAATAAAGGTTGGGCTTGGGCGTGAAGCTGACAGTTCATTTATTTAAAGATAGAAGATGAGAATGTGGCATGGCCTAACTCCATACAAGCCTAGACACCATCCGGGATGAAAAGGAGAAGAGAGCATCTGGATGGTGTTCAGTGGGTCCCGCAGATGAGATGACCTTCCAAAGTCTTGCCTCTCCGGGTTTGCCACCTTGTCACACAGCATACACTGTGGGGGTATCTCTTCCTGCCTGACGTTGTCTTTGAGGAACACTGTTCCGCAGTAGGGTTTTTTTTCTTTTTTCAACAGAATATTGATTTTATCATGAAAGAGAATGGATTCACTTAATAGCCCTTTTGCTGAGATATATGTACTTGCCAAGCAGAATGCCTAGGGGCTTTGGGGGCCTTTCTTTCCCTTGTAGGGAAAAGGAATTGAATGAGATGACTCCACATTCAGAGTTATGATTATCACATAACCACAAGGGTCCTTTGTTACCCAATTTATTGGATTCTAAAGACAGGGACACTTAAGAAATCTTGGTAATTTGTCAAAGTTTAGGCCAAAGATTACTTTTACAAATAGAAGTTTTGCAGATATAATTAATCACAGAGAAAAGATTAACCTATTTTGGAGACGCATTTTCTCATGTGATTTAACTTTTATTCAAAGATCTATTTCTCTTAAGTGTGTGTGCCTGCTTTGGGAGAAAGACTGTATGAAGTTTTCACTTCTGTAGAAACCCTGGGTATGGTAATCATAGCTCATGCTTATTTCTTAATTAAAGTTGGCACCACCTCATTAGTTGGTAGACACGTGAGGTTCGGCCTTCGCAGACGTCCCTTGCTCCCTTCTCCGGAGTCCTGCAGTTAAGATGATTCGGTTATGCTCTTTCTCTGCTGCTCCGCTCCCACCTCTACCCAGTAACGTTAGTCTAACGTCTTTTTCTCTATTTCGTGCCTCCTGCTTGCTTATTGCTCTACCACCTCCCACACTTCACAACGTTCTGGCATAGCAGAGCACAAGAAGCTGCCCGGAATGGATACGGGGTTGACACAGGTGCTGCATATGTATACTTTCCTATAATTTCAGTGGACGAAGTATGTTCTGTCCTTCAAGGTTTGCAGTTCTCCGTGCCCACAAGTGAGGAATTTATATCTCCCTAAGCATTTGTTTTCTATTGAAATTAGAAAGACTCATTTGCCAAATGTGTCTTGGAAAAAGGGCCTTATATGGCCCCTTTTAGGGACTCACATCGTCTGTTCTTCTATTTCCTCAGTTCTTTCAGTATTGATACTGAGCCATCCTGATAAGTAAATATAGGAGCTTTGGAAACTATCAAATTAAGTATTAAACTGGCAGTTGGTTTGATTGTTCATTTGTTTATGTTGTTTTGCATCTCAGAACAGTCACCCTTATCTCCCAGTTAGATTGCCTAAACATCTCACCCTCCTGCTCTGCTGCTTTGGTTTGTCCATGTGAAAGGGCTGAAACCTATTAGAACCAGATATTGTCTCTTTTCCAACATTTTTATCTCCAAAGTCTATATCATTTGTGATACAGAGAACATTCATAATAAATATTCCATGAATGAAAATAAAACTAAGTAAAATGAATTAGGATGGAATACTGTTGGCAGAAAAATAACAAACCCAACTGTAAATAACTTGATTGCCTGCAGTTTGGGATTATCCAACTAAGTAGGATATATCCACTTAGTTGCATATTCTCTGTTTTGCCAGAGAGAGATTGTAAATTCATCTGAATAGACATGTTTATGTTTGCGTATTATTTTGGTGCATACGTCATTAGTCCTTGAACACACACTTTCTCTATCTCTACTTTTCATGCAAATTACATTGGAAGTATAATTGATGTAAAACAGAAGCATTATTTTTTAACTGGCTGAAATAAATTCTACCTGTGGGTGAGGTCACTGTATTTTTTAAACAGATGATTAACATTTAATTACGTATGTATGTGTGTGTGTGTGCATATCCATATCCATGCTTATATCAAAAAAGGAAAAGATTGGAAATACTAAAAAACATTAATACAAAATTAGTCCAGGAAGTAAATTAGCCTATCTCTTTGATGCTTACACAAAATACTATCCAATGCTGGAATAACATGTTTCCCACTGTGTAACAGGGCACTGTATCAATAAGGAGCTAGATACAAACAGCAGTACCTAGAAACCTCAGTCCTTTCACAGCCAGCTGACCTTACGAGTCGGAAGGAAATCAGTCCAGTTACATAAAAATTTGGCAGAGCATGTAATAACTGAAGTGGCACTAATAGTGAAATACAGGAAATGCTCCAACTCCTTTTAATCTCAAAAGGAGGTCAAGCTTCCAGATGTTTCCACTGATTCATAAGTAATTGACTACTGTTACAGTTACACTTCATTGTAATGGAGTTAGACCATGTGGCTAATATTAGTGTGAGTTGTATTAAATAGTTCAACCAATATTTAAGAAAAACTTAAAATCAGCTCAAATATCATGTATTGATGTCTACAATATCCTTTTTATACCAATTTATCTTTCCAATCTAGCATTAAAATAGAAAAACCTTTCAAGTAGTAAGGTTATTAAATAAATACTAAACAACATGTCATTCTTGATCCCAAAGATCAAGAATTGTCTCTGAACATAATTAGTGTCAAAAATGTTTATTCTATTAACAAATTCATAAAATCCACATGTAATATCTGCCCCCACTCTCTGAGCCTCACATTTATTTACTGCATGTCTTCCCTTTTTTAATCTAACTGTTGTGCAAAGCTCTCTGGAGACAGCAAACATTTATTTCAACAAACTAACTGCTGTTGACTTTTTAAAATCTGTGCTTCACTGAACAGTCCTGCCCTAGCATTTATCTGTCACACCTCTGACCACATCCTTCTCCAGTCAAGCCTTAATTAGCATTTTGATACTTTCTCCATAAAGAATCAGCAAAGATTGATAGTCAGTGAGTGCCTGGATTGCTATTTTATATAAAATGGCCAAGAAAACCTGCATTAAGGTGGAAACATTTAAGCTGATGTCTACATTAGAAGCCATGCAAGAGCAAGGAAGAAGTAAGCAGAGGGCCTAAAGGCAAGAGTGACTTTGGCATGATCAAGAAACAGACAGAAAACCAGTGTCACTGAAGAGTGCTGAGCAGGTATCATAGTGGAGAGAAATCTGGACAGGGCATGCGCTAGCCAACCATTACAAGCAGGAAAACCCAGAGTATAGCATTGGAAATTCACAAGTGATGGGGAGGTGCTGTGAATTTTATGCAGAGGAATGGCATGAAATACTTTATATTTTTAAAAGAACATTTTAGTGCTGAGTTGAGAATGGATTAATTGTGTAAGAATAAAAGTAGGGGTAACTATGTAGCAGACTAGTGTGGAAATTCAGGTCAGAGACAAAGGTAGATGGAACCAAAACAATAGGAAAATAGAAGTAGTTGGATTCAGGCAAATATCTGTAGACTAATGTGAACCTCACCAGGTAGTACTCCCAGTCACAGCTGCAATGCTAGATGTATCCTTACTAGAGCAGATCCACAGCCTCTGTCTTCTGGTATGTGGCCATTAATCTGGTGGAAATGTTTTCTTCTTTAATCCAGACAATAGGGAAGAAAAAAGCAATTTGCATTCATACAGCAGTCACAGAAGTTCAGATCCAATGTATTGACCTAGAGCTACTCTATCTTTCTTGTTTTTTTATAGACATATTGTTAAAGGGACAAGATCTTTACATTCTGCAAAGTGTCAAGTAGTCCAATTTATTTTATAACATCAGACAAATTAGACCTGGAAAGAAGGAAGTGGAAATAATCTGGATACCCTAATAAAATGGTTCTGTGTTAGTGAGGGAAATAAATCCCCCAAAGGCCCAGGGGTCTGCCACATGAATGAAGATTTGAGGGTCCAGTATCTGGTGGCATGCTGGAATATCCCTTCTAAAGCAAAAGACAATTGTTTCACTTCGCCCCTCCTATTACTAAGAAAGGAACACAGTGACTGATAGGCTGCTTTAGATTTTGAAAACAAACATATTATATTGTAGGGCACAGTCATGCCCTAGACATAAGGAATCAAGTCAGCAGATTATTATGACTAAATCCTGGGGTCTTTGTCAGAATGTTGAGCTCCAAATTATCGGTTAATACTCTAGTGTCAATAAATTCTCCACTACCTAGGTTTATATTCTGTATTCTTCTGTTGAACACTCTCATTTCCATTCTGACATGCATTCCATCAGTCCCTGCTGGTATATATTAGCCAGATGCTAGACTTCTTTAAGCAAATAGGCTTAATATAGCAATGGCTATACTTCTCAGTGTGGCTGTGCTGAAGATCTGACCCTGGTTATTGGCCTGAACACAATGAGAAGTGGTAAGAGCAGATCCTAAAAAGAACAGACATCATCTTGAGAGGCATCTGCCTCAGGTGAGGCTATTACATGGTTTCTATGGGAAATAATCTGCTTCTGCAAAGAAGCAGAAGGGAAAGGATTGCTTATGCTAGCCTAGAGGTTTCAGGGAATCTAGGACTCAAGAAACTCAGTCTGGCCCAATCAAATGGCTTTTTGATTAGTCTTAGAGTCCCTGTGTTTTTCTAGTAGAGACCTGATTTTGACAGGGGAGACTCGTTTAGGCTGTACTTTTAGTGTAGTCTGTGTTCTGGTTATACAACAAGAGTTTCTTTAAAGCTTCAGTAGAGATCCTTGGGCTTCAGTAGGCATTTGGTTTTCTTTAGTCTATTATTTTCTTCTGTCACAGATTCCAGTGCTATTAACAAAAGCCAGCCCACTCTGTAATTCTTATAATTATCTTTGCACCAGACCATTAAGGACCAACTGCCATTATAAAATGTAGTGCCTTACCTTCTACCTGAACCTTTTCCTATTTAACTGCACATTAAATCCTTAGTAATTACAAAGCTACTATATACCATGACATATCACCACCCTGTGTACCATCAGCAAATGAATCCTTATTGCCAATAGAACTGTGAGTTATGTCTCCAAGGGCGATTCCTGAACCAGTTTTAGTCTGAGTTCCCCAGAAAGTCCAACCTAAAGCCTTGAACCCTTACTAGAATTCAGTCTCAAAGAGAGGGAGTAAGGGAAATGGGAAGGAAGGAAAGAAGAAGGAAGTACCAGTAAAACAATGTATTATTTAGCTGGCCACTGCATTGGATCAAGTGAAACCGAGTGATTGATTTCAATGAGACCCTTTTCCTGGAGATCATATAAGCAACTGCTTTTCAGTATGGTCTCCACTCAGGAGGGAGAAAATGTATGGATTGGAACCTGTACCCCGTAGTTGACTCCATAGTCCCCATGTCTCCCATTGCTTCAACTCAAAGCTTGGTGGTTCATCTGCTTGTGTATGTGTAGACACCGAGAGGGCCCTGAAATGTCTCATGCTTGAGTGTGGCTAAAGAAGCTTCAGGCATAAGACTAAGGGTATGCAAAACAGACATGCATGAGGCAATCTCAGGTGGTACTACTGTGAAGTTGGTTGAAGCCCCTGCAGAGTGGGTTTGTCTCAGCAACAAGTAAAGCAAGAAATAGGAGAGGCCAGGAGAATATGAAAGAACATATATCAAAAGTATGTGATAGACAGGCCAAAATAATGGACTGGAGAACCTTTTAGGATATATGCTGCTATTTTTATTTGGACTTTCAATTTGCATATTAGGATTATAATGTAAATATAAATAAGGATTTTTCTCTATATATAAATATCTTCCCAGTGGTACAAAGTTTTTAAATTTTAAAATAGATATAAATCTGCCTATCGGTAAAAAGACTAAAGAAAAATAAAGCTTGTATTTTGCTGTCTCTGATTATCTACATGCATACACACACAAAGGCAGATAGCTCCTATCATACTATAAATGGAAGAGTATTAGTATTTAAAAAAGAAGTATGGCATGAGCCATTTATTTCTTCCTATAGACCTCATCCTGGACATCTTGGGTACATAGATTAGAGGAAAACAGGTACTTTAAGGAATTTTTTAAATTGCAGAAACACCCAAAAATATATAGGTACAGAGGTTTCAGCTAGATATGCTCAAAGATGTGTGTGTGAGTGTGTGTGCTTGTATGAGTGCATTCAGGCGTATGTGTGTATGGAAAATCTGTTTCTTTGATAGATCTTAGTTATTCTCCCACCTCCATGTTTCAAAAAACTCTAACAATTCTGATGTAAATTCACACAATTCTGACAATTTATAGTAGCTATGGATGGTGTCTATAAATAAGGATAATTGTTGATTCTTGTCTAAACAAAAATTGATGGCATAAATATTATGTATGAATGCAATGCGGAGTATATAATTTCCAAAGTATAATGCATGTGAAAAAAGTATGTGTTGTGTGTATTGGTTTGTATTGTATTGGATATTAAAATATTGTTTACTTTTTTACAAATAAACAAAAATATCAAGATATGAATAGATGATGTGCATGTGGGAAAAAGTTACAGAGAGACTTTTTTCAACTTTTTTTAGATAATGTTTTTAAATGTTTAGATTGCCTTTTAGACTTTTAAAATCAAACATGCTATGTTCAACAGGAACATATAAAGAATTTTAAAAAAGCTTTAGTGCAAACTCCTGATAAACTAGATTCTGCCCCAAGAGCTATAAAAGATGATGTGCTAAAGAAGTGAAAGTAAGCAAGTATCAAGAACAAGAGTTTGTTGGAGTCCTAACTTCAATCTAGGGAATTAGCAAAGTCTACATTATTAGGTACAATACATTTGGGAGGCACATGGGTATTACGATAAAATTTCAAACTATTATCTTTCGGGATTCCTAGTCACTAGTTATAGGAAAATTTAAAGCGAATAAGATGATAATTATGTGGTAAAATGGTATTATTCAACAGAGGTCATTTAACCTGAACATGCAAATAATTTGAAGGTCAATCTAAAATAAAACATACTTACTCTAGGGAAAGTTTTAAGCACTGATATTCTCAAGTTGATATAAAAGAAACTCTTTCTACATATTTCTTGGTGCATCTACCAGAAGGTCATTGAGGCACATAATTGACCATATGAAAATTTCTTGTAGCTGTGGGGAAAATTTGCCATTTGTCTCCCATGCAGTTACTGTGGACATGGAGCCATATTCTATATTCTTGCTTTTTCCAGAGAGCTAGAGAACATTAAACTCTTACTTTTAGAAAATTTTAATAACTTGTGGCTACAGGTGCCCAAGATAATATTTTATTATGTCATGCTATCAGATATACCAAAATCTGAAACCGGTTGATCATATGTACACTGTGTTTAACAAAATCTGAATGCATTTGTCAACAAACAAATCTTTATACAGGAAAAGCCTTTCAATGTGTTTTCAATGTTAAATGACTTTATATAGTTTTCTCTACCAAAAAGCAGATTTTTCATAGAATCCTTACTAACTATAATTAAATATTTATTCTTTAAAAAATTTAAAGAACCTATATTAGGCTTATTATAACAGGTGGACAAAGTAATCATCACATAATTAATTTATGCTGTACTCTGAATTGATAAGCCTTCTATCCTGTGTTCTCTTCCATTCAATATCTCATATTAGGTTTGCTGCCAACTCACTCACAATACAAACTCTTCTGGCATCAGTTTTCCTAACTGCGATTCATAATTTTATGAATTAAACAGATTTAGAGAAACTCGTCTTTAAATGAACACAAGTGAAGTTTATTATTATTAAGTTTTCTTTATAATTACTGTTAATGAATTGTTTGGAGGAAGTGTCAAGGCTGTAAAGGTGATATGTATAATGTGAAAATCTGTAGCCCACACAACTCTGTGAATTTATATATACCTATATAAGTGGAAACACTAACCTCATTTTGGTGCAGTCACAATTCAGTACAATATCATACTTTAGTATATTTACAGGTAACTAAAAATAGTGGCTGATTAAGTATTCCACATAAAATATCGGGGATTCAAGTACATCTTGGGCAGGAGATGGTACTGAGTCTTCTGTCTCCCAGATAATGGGTGCATTGCCTCCTAGTTCAGTTGGTGATTTTACTCATTGTTGGTATAACTCTTTCCCATCAAACATCAATGTTAGAGGAATCTATAATGTCTTCATAGTTCTATATTTTGGTATAATTGGGAGTTCACAAAATTATTCTTTGAAGGGAAATATGAAAACTTCTTCAACAAGTTTAAGCCAAAGTTAAGAGTACAATCCAGAAAATCAGAACCAAATGTTTAATTGCTAATGCTCACCAGCTATTAATCAGTGATGCCAGGATTCAGAAAGAGCCCATCCCTGTCAATAAGTTCACCACCTGTAAGATTTTTTGTTACACCCTAGTCTCCTTGCCTCTTGGCATTAACTCTGTAGTCTCAAAATGCTAGTCTTCCAATTGTGTCATAAAGCCTTATTGCTAAATTATTGCATAACATATAGTTGGACGCCAACAGTAACTCACATCATTAGAAACTGGCATGAAAGCACATACTTTAAAATAGAAATATCATTTGAGACTACCTCTCTGTTTTTTCTTCCTCTTTTTCATTTGTATAATGTTCTAGTAACCTTGAACTACAGAAGCACAATTATGTCTAAATGATTTCTCTCCATGTTTCTTATATATTACCCCACACCAAGTCCCAGAATATATATTTGAGATAATTTTAATGAGATGCTTTTTAAATTATTTTAAAACTCCTTTTTATTTTTTCCAGTTTTATTGAGATACAATTGACAAATCACTGTAACTTTAAGGCATACAGCATGATGGTTGATTTATATAAACTATGAAATGATTATCACAATAGGCTCAACTAAAATCCATCTTCTCATGTAACCAATAAAAAGAAAACAGAGAAGAAAAAAGAAAAACATTTTTTTCTCCTTGTGATGAGAACTTTTAGGATTTACTCCATTAAAAATTTTCCTCTATACCATACAGTTGTAGTAACTATAGTCATCATTTGTACATTATATCCCTAGTACTTGTTTATCTTATAACTGGAAGTTTGTACCTTTTGACCATATAAGGTGATTTTTAAGAAATTTTAAAAAGCAGAGGTGTTTGAATGAAGGAAATAATGGGAAGACATATCAGAATATAAAGATACTTTGATCTTACGTTGATCATTGGACCTTCTCTCTACCAAATATTTGTAATTCCCTGCAAGAATTCTAATTCAGTTGGCCTGTCACCACTCACTATTAAATACATTATCCGCATGCCATACAGCTATAGACATTGGAACACTGCCCATTCCCTGTGGTTCCTCTTCGAAAGAACAAAACAAAACAAAACTCTATCTCCCACTCTGGGAAGTACAGTAATTTACTCTATACAGGTTCTAATTCTTTTTGTTCAGCAACATTTTCTGATGATTAGCAGAAGAACCAGAAGTAGTACAGAAAAATCCAGCCACTCTTAAGTAATATTGTTCACCCTATTGGGCAATATTTCCACTCCAGGTTGCTTCATTATGTCTAGTATTTATTCCTCCCTGAGTCCTGGCTGAAATTTTTGCTCTTGGCCATGGCCCTTCTTCTACATAATATCCTACCTCGTGGGTCAAATTCAGAGCCCCTGCTCCTTCCTAGAATTCCTTCAGTTTTTTTTAATATGATGGTAATTAATCTGCATTTTTTCCTATTAGAGTTTAACACTTTTTTCCTCCCTAGCTATGAATATATTTTTAAGCATTTCTATTTTTTAATCTTAATTCATATAGAAAGCCTACTGTGAGGGCAGGGGTCCATTCCCTACTACTGAATTGGGGAAAGAATGAGGAGGGAGTATATATGTATGGAAGATTGGAAAAGCCTGTACTGTGGACCCAGCACTAAATCAGGCATCTTCACAGACAATAACTCACTTAATCCTAATGTCACAAATATAGGAGCAGGCATCATTATACGTAAGTGATAATTTCAAAGAGGTTAAGTACTTTGCCCAGGATCAGAGTAATAAATGAGTAGATTGAAGATTTGAGCCCCGTCTTCCAACTAAATCCTATGCTCTTATATTCAATACCTGGGCTTTAAGTATCCAGCGTAGTCCCAAGCAGATGATGCTTACTTGTTACATTCCAAAGACTTTTGCTGAGTCCTATCAAAAGCTTCTCCCATCAATAAGAATCTCAGAATGCTATGGTTTAATGTCCATAGGATTTAAAGTAATGGTAACTATGACACTACACTTTCAGTTACTTCACTCCCACGTTAGCATTACCAAAGTGCCCTTCTGAGCAAATCTGGCTCCGTAAAAATGACATTGTAGTTATACTTGCTTGGCTGTTCAACAGCAGTTACAGTGTAATTAGTGCCACTTAATGGAAAGCGTTACTGAAGTGCATATCGTTATTAATCAAACTCTAATATAAAGCTGGCTTCAGTAATAATGAGAGCAATTATGGGGTGATGAACTGTTAAACTTGAAAACTGACCCTAACCAAATTTTCTTTCTTCAGAAAGTAATAAAACTCAAAAGGCTGAAAATCACTTTATTTCTCTGGGCTCTCTTGCCACAAAAACAACCTGGGAGATATTTTCTCATGCTCCATGTTTTATAATTTCATGCACACTGACGCTTGTAAAGTGGTGTGAGGATTGGAAAATGTGACCCTAAAGATAGGGTCAACTCTAATCTGAACCTGACAAGATTTGATCCAGTCCAGACTCGTTACCTACCAGACAATGTGGAATTTTATGCAGCTACTTTGCAGAGTTTCACACACCAAAATCAAACATAAAAAATGTTCATTGAGCCTGAATTAGCCAGCAGGCAAATTCAAGTTTGGTATAAAAATACTTGTTCCCTTAAAAGTGTTTGACAAAAATCAAACATATGGAAATGAGAATCCCAAGTTGGTCTTCTCTAAATTTTGCCATGGCTTTTTGACAAAACTTTAATGGCACCTGCAGTTCTTAGTATTAGGAAGTGTGTTTAGAGTTTATATAATACTTGACATGTTTAAAGCATGGTTTATTACCTTGCCTTATTTTAGCTCCACAAGTCTTTCTACTTAAGCTCCTTTATAAATGAAATAACATTGCTTTTCTTCAGTAATGATTAGAATGTCTTCTTAGTCTTAAGGCTTCCTAAACATATTTTGCAGATGCATGAGCTAGCTGTCTCATATCTTCTAATCACTGAATCAGAAAGTTCCTGCTCTGAACCATGGGCTTGCATTTTATATGTACTGTTGGGATTGGAAATCTTATAAAGTTAATAAATACCAATAAACAGGATTGGGAAAATTCGCTAAATTTGCTGCATCAGGCATCCCAGATCCATGTTCAGTAATTGACATATGTAAACTGGATTTTAAACAAATGAAAAACACAGATGGGGAAGAAACAAAGAAAATTAAAGCCTAAAAATAATTGCACAATCTACTGAAGATGGGGATGAAAACAGTCCCCTAAAATGGAAGCAGAAGTGTAGAATAGGAGGAGCCTTGAGCGATCTGTTACTGTCACTCCTACCGATGGTTAAAGAATTAAGGCAAACTCTAACATTATCTCCTACAGCCTTCTGTGATTTGGCACCAACTTCAAGTTCCAGTCCTTTCTCCCACATCAGTGCACATGCATAAAACTGGATTGAAAAATATTCCTTATGTTACGTTCCTTGCCTCATTATCACACATTATAAATGTCTTTTCAGCAACATTCTTGAATTTAGTGCACACCTGTGATCTTGAAAATTCTGCAAGGGGTGGCAGGATGGTCAGGGCAGAAAAATTAAGAACCACCAGGGGAGAGAATTCAGCTGAATTCCCCTATTCAGTCTCCTTTTAACAACCTCACAATGACTAAGTTTAATCAATAATTCCAGATGCATTCACCAATAGTTTCCTCTATCCAATTGGCCCAAATGGGCACTATTTTTTACTGGATAAAGAAATAGATGAAAAACCTTTTAAAGACAAAAAAACGTTAGCTAAATTACCACTATTACAATGTAGTTATTTTTCTGTCATGTTTCAAAATATGATGTTTTCCACTTTATGTATTGAGGTAGTTTGACTCTAAAGTTATTCCTGGACAAAAAACCTCCCATTCATTTAAAGCACATTCATTTATGTACTCAATAATCATATATAAGTGATGCACTTAGGAGACTGTACTTTAAGAATAAGAAGAGTTATTGAAGTTTTATATGCACTTTCAGCCTTCAGAGGACTCTAAAAATTATCCATAGCTCTTTACAATCAAATCTTAAACAATTAAAAATAGTATCATAACTTTCCAATTGTGCATTTACCATTCTTATACAATTTTAAGCAATTTTAATAACTTTTAAAAAATTGGAGTGTTTTTTATTTCTACTAAAGGTTTTAGTAGATAATAATTGTAATAGTACATAATTGTAAAATAGTAATAATTGCTCTATTCTAAAGGCTCAGATTATCTGTGAAGGCCACCAGAAATCCTCCCTTTTTTGCATATCTCAGTAAGTCTTTACTTACTCCAACACTAGAATGCCCTCAACGGAAGATCATACAGCTAGGGTTTTCTTTATCTGAAGTGATGCATTGTGCCAAATAAATACATTTTGCTAATGGACATATAGTCTTCAAATATGTAGTAAATATTTTTTGTTGTCCCCTGAGCCCCACATACTTATGCGTAATTTCCCAAAAACTTTTTAACTGGATAATCTGTCTTTCCATTACATTTGAGATGCAGCAAAATGAAACTGCTATATTATTCAGAAAGACCAGATCGCTTAGGATGGAAAATAAAGCCAAAAATAACAGTTCAGTTGACACAGTTGTATTGAGGATTCCAGTCAGTGGAGATTATTATGTCTCATAAAGTAACCTCACCTTTACATAGGTAACATTATTTTCCCAGTATTTCCTGCCAGTTTTAATTAACAGTTCTAGCCTCCCAATTTTGAGGTTTGTCAAGTGAACACAAGATGAACAACTTTTACAGCACTGTCTTGAAAGTGGATTCCTAACTATAAAAGTGGAAGGAAAGTGGTAGAAATGTATCAGAGAGAAAGTAACAGTATAACATTTGCCAAATTATAAGTATCCAAAGTACAACTACACATGCTAAGAGAAATTCAATAGATCATTGTACTTCATTGCATGAGGTGAATCCAAGAGCTCATCCATTTTCTTTCGCACAGAAAGCCCTCTACTGAGACTGTAAGAGAGGAAGATAGGAACTGAACTCCCTCCTTCTTTAACTGCATCTGGAACTCAGCATATGTTATTCAGATAAAATATAAGGTATGCAAAAAGATGCATGTGTACATGGAAAGGATTAATCATTTCACCTTAGTTTCCTGAAACTAAAAAAATATATATACGTTCATGGGCATGTCTGTGTATATGTGTTTGTGTTACAGTCACTTTTCCATCTGTAAATGCTTATCACATTTAACTACTCCATATTCTACTGCAGGGCCAAGATGTGATTCCATATCAGGTACATCTCAGAAACCCTTTGAAATGTGGGCCTTGCAAAAATTAATAGCTCAGGACAGAGCTATTAGAACAGTTTCTATTAAGGATTCCAATTTTTTAAATATTCTTTCCTTTTCACGAGGGGAGGGGTCCTTGTATCAAATTAAGCCCAACAATCTAGGGCCCAAACAATTGTTAGAATTCATTGTAATTCCTTGTATGATCTTAACTGAACTCTTAAGAACTAGAAAGTATCTCAAAAATTGTGTGATCCAACTTCTTTATTTGGACAGAACTAAATACTGAGCAGAGAGAAGTTACTGGTAATGTCCTAAGTCTGCTCTGATTACTGCCAGAGTAGGAGCTGGAAATCATATCTCCTCAAGGCTACTTCACAGTACTTTCCACCATTTTGGAAATTATTATTCATATTACATTTATATGTTCTTCACCTTTGAAGGGTTCTTTGTGAGGTTCCTTTAAGCAACAAGTTTCTTTACCAGTTTTAAAACTGAGTTTGATATATATGCAGTCTACTCTCATAAAGCCAGTGTGGTCAAGGGTAGTGGTTTGGGAATCAAAAGAATCAATATTTCACCCTGGTTTTGCCAGTGAATAACTTGGCTTGATCTTCAATGTGCCTTGTCCTCAGTTTCCTTGGATGCAAAATTAGGGATCTTTGTTAGATTGCATTCATATTCATTCCAGTATGATTTATGTCATTGCTTGTTTATACTTTTTCAGGTCACTATTTGTTAAAGATAAAACACTAACTAAAACTAAAAGTAGCTCAGTCAAAATGAAAGTGTATTTGTGAAACTTTGTTGAGAATATTTACATAAAGACCACAATTATACTACTCTTTATGATATTTATGTATTTTTAGTAAAATACAAGATTTATTAGAGCAGTAAAATTCACGTTTTTCAAAATTTTTGATGACATTTCTACAAACCATGGAATCCTTTCCCTCTACTAAAATGTCCATGGATATTAAGGAAAAAAATTACCCTTAAATTTTCAGTCTTTACACCTTAGGGATAAAAAGCAAATACTGAACTTATGCAAAAATCTTTATAAATATAAGGTTCCAGTGCAACAATCCCAATTTTTAAAAATGCCTTGCCTATCTTTAAAATATTTTAGATTTTTCACAGTTTAAGCCCTTAGCTCTTTAAGCTTACAATACCACCTAAATTTTCCATTTCCATGAAGAGCATATGAAATAATTATTTTCAATGTTAGAGGGAATAATTTTTTAAATGACTTGGGGCTTTTTTGGTCTTTTTTTCCTTGGATTTATTTTTATTTTTTTGAGCTGTTTATTTTTTTCAATTCTTAATGTAGGCAATTTATGTAAGATTTATACAAGTAACATTTCTGTATCATTTAGTTTATATAAAATAATCTTGACTTCTCTACTTGTCCTATGAAAAACAAACCACTAACACTGGTTCGTATCTTGAGCATCAAATAATTGCCTGAGATAGCTATAAAAAATACTCCTGATAGCTAATATTGCAGGTTGTCTTTGATCAATGCAAGTCCTGCTGATTTGTAAAAACACCAGTGCTGTGAGAATCAGATTAAATCACTTGTCCTCTAGTTATGTTTCAAAATTTCATTGTCCCAATCAATTCAGGAAGTTGTTGCCACTTGATATAACACAAATTCTCTTAAACTATGCTTTTAAAACTTTTTAAACTATTACACCACCAACTAAGAATATTTTGTCCATTTTTGTTTTTGCAAATGTACTTCAGTTTTCATATGCAATTTTTGGAAAATTTATTTCAATTTTTCATATGTAAAAAATGGAATTGTACTTGAACACAAATTTTTGTGGATCTATACTGAAAGACTGTCTCTTAAAATACTGCCACCTCCTCTTCCTATTGAGTATACTTTTTCAAGTTAGCACTCCATGCTCATAGCAATTCTAATGCACAGGTTCAGTAAAATTGCTACTCTGTAATTTACTTTTCCTAAAATGTACAGAAACAAATTTCTGTTTTCTTGTTATGTGAATGCCAATCAGCTTCAGGGAAACTTCCTGTTAGAAGTTTTTTTCTATTTTTAATCAGACAGTGGCTCTGTGCTTTAATTGTGTTGCATTGTGACATTTAGTACTTAGGCAGAAAAACACCCATCTCACTGACTTGAGTCACACAGGTAGATGTGATTCAGTCCTTTTTATGTCAGTGCATGTTAAAATGCAATATCTCCGCTATTATAGTTCTTTTAATCAAAGTCTGCCAGTCACAGTCATTTAAAAATAAATGGTTATTTTAATTTTTTACCAACAAAATTATATCAGTTTGTATTTCTTTACATTTATTTACACAAATTTTTCACAAGAAAAATGTAAAATACATATGACTTCAAAAGATATATAAAAGCAAAAATGTCTAAAAAATTTTACTGTTTACTGTTTCCTATGTAACTATATCAACACAGGTAACATTTCAAAGTAATACTCTGGCATTTTTATCAGTTGCTAATCATTTGTATTTAGTAAGTACCTACTATACTTCCAGCATAGTAATGAGGACTGATACTCAACAGATAATCAAAAGACAGAACTTCATATTTATGGTATTACAGAAATTACATTAGTTTTGCAAACTGGAGATTATAATCAATTTTGTTTACTTCAAAATTGCTTACCTTATACTGGTTAAACTCAAAGAAAAAGTTTTTCATGTAAAGGAATAAGAAACATGGGGGAGGAGGAGGAAAACTTGGTAATCAATAGATAGAACTTATTAACTTTATAGCAAATAAATATTACACTGACTTACCAGAGAAAATAATTTTATAATGGGAAGAAAACACTGAGCTTGGAAGAGACTAAAAACAATCCCAATTAAGTATTTCTTGACTACCTAGCAAAATTTCTAATGAACCATTCACACTCCACAAATAGCAATGCCCTGGCAAGCCCTACTTCAGTTGTATTGTGCCATCAAGAAGTCCAACATCTCTGACATTTTGAAGTAAGCAAAGAACACCATTGTGTTCTATTTCACTTTCTGAGGTTTTCATACCAGGAATTATCATTTTCATTTTGCCTGTTTTCTCAACCAAACTCTGTGTTAAATTCAATTATTTTTAAAAAATCATCTTAATAACAGCATGATCCAAGAAATCAATTTGCATCCCTAGAACAAAGTGAGATAGTGTAAACATAATCAGCTGAAGAGGACAGAAACATATTGTGAAATGAAGTTTGAGATTCTTGTTTCTGAAATTTATTCTATTTACAATATAAAAACCACCAGTGGAGGAGATATCACTAAGATAAATTGCTAAGCTGCCAAAAATGCAAAAATATTGACATCTGAAGTTATGTTTCATATTACGTCTCACTCAGAAAAGTTTTGGGAGGCAGCCTCCCCACACTACCTACTCTTTCTTGCATGTCTCATTCTATTTTAATTTTCTAGTTGGGCATTTATTAAATCATTGTGTGCCAAGAAAATAGAGATGGCATTGAAATGCATTTGTAGGGATTGGCTAAAGGAGAAAAAGATAAATGAATTTTTAGTTGGACTAGGTATCCATATATATCCATATCCATATATATATTTTTTTTCTCTTCTTTGTTGATTACCATTGTTGCTCAAGTTAAATATTGTGGTTCTGCAAACACCTGCTAACTAACTCCTTACTTATGCTTCCAATTACTTCTTTGTGTATACTTGTAATTAAATGCATTCTGGGATTCATGTCAACCTTTCTGCACAGGGATCAATACTAAATTGTAACAAAGGGGAAGAGACGATCTCTGTTGTGAGTAGATTTTGCCTGTACTTGTATAAATAAGATTAGAAGCAGCATGTAGAGTGAGCTGAGAGTACATGACATTTTCCCAATAAGCTTTTCATTATTTTGAAATGTGAATGAAACTCCTGGCACCCTGGGTCTTCTCTCTCTCTCCGACATGCCACTGAGGAGTCAGCTTTGGTTTATCTTCAGCTCTCTGACACAAAGCAAGGGCTCCTCAGCTGCGGTCCCCACCAGTCAAAAGATTACTGTATTCCAAAACAATACAGCTTTCTGGGAACAACATAACCTATTTTCAATAAGAATATTTACATGAATTTACAGACATAACTCTAATTTTTGAATCACAAAGCAAGATACACTACCAGCTTGCTTAAAACATGGATCCAGAAATCAGTAAAGATAGATAGATGTCTATAAAGTAAAACTTACCATGTAATGCACTGAAAAATATCTCTTTCCTCCCTATTGTAGTTTTGTTTTACAAAGACATTAATGTCACCAAGTATTTATGTTATGTGGGAAAAAAAATTGCCTTCACCCAAGTATTAAATATCCTGAATTTTCAGAAGACAAAATGGCCAATAGCATACTCAAGATAGATTTACTCCCTTTAACATTTCCCCCCCCCCAAAAATGGAAAGTACAATAAAGTAGCTTCACTTTCAACTAAGAGCTTTGTTAAAATACTAACAGTGGTTATAGCATAATGCATGAGGTCAGTATTCACATTACAATTACTATCAGAAAGCATAGCTTACAATTCAAAAACCTTTTATTATCTATATTACATTATCTTGGGTTAAGAGCATAATGTCAGCTTCCTGAACTTCCTATTTCGTTGCTTTGTTGGTTTTCATAAGGCGAGCCCTTAGAGGTAGTGGTACTTACATATTGAATTACAAGGATTTATGCTCTTTCCTCAGTGCCTGAGATTTATATTCATCAATGTTAAAGGATGTTAGATGTATAAATCTCTGTGGATCAAGGTAAGACATACACTCAAAAGGGATTCTAATGTATTCTTTTTACTATTTACTATTAATGTCCTTGTTACCAGGGCTGTGTGATTTGAGTTCATATGCACACATATTAGAAAGGTAAACTATTAGATGGCACATTTCTTTCATTGTTCTTGAAACAAGATAAAAGAAAAAATTAAATATGAAATCTGTGCCTAAGCAAATGTTACAATATTTTCCTTTTCATCTGTGTGCTAGCTTTTAATTATAGACACCACTGAATCATATTCATGGCAAGAGTTGCACTTCTATCTTTACAAACTTACCTGACAGATAGAATAATGGAGCAATACATGCAACAATTCTGAATTCATTACTCAGTGAACAATGTTGCTGAACCTAAAACTGGCCCAGTAGTTTCCCAGCTAGGAGCAGCATATTTTTCTTATTTGAAAAAGTGGAAAACAATTGCTGAACAATTTATTGGGTTCTTTATCTATAAAAGAAACTAAAAAAATCCATAATACCTTTTCTTTTGCTGCATTCTTTTTCATACTAGCAAAATTTAATATAATTCTACTTTCAAGACAAAACAGTAGTTATTTTTTTCTCTTTTATTCTTTGTAAAATTTCAGTACTATAATAATGGTTTCAAGACATGATTGTCTCCCACAGAGCATAAAGTCGCTTTAGTATGCATCATAACACACTTTTATGAGCAACTTGCATGTCTTTGTGTTTTCAGTTACACAGAATAGTTTGAACTGTCCATTCTTTATTCATAGGGTAGCTAGATGAAATACAGGAGTTCTAGTTAAGTGAATTTCAGGTAAACAAAGAATAACTTTTTAGTATAAGTATGTTCCATTCGATATTTAGGTCATATAGGTACTAAAGAAATAAATATTCATTTATTCTGTGTTTTTATTTGCTAAACCTGGCAATTTTATTCAGTAACCTATAATTCTTGACACGAAGCAAGATTCTAGGGTTTTATATAGTTTAGTTTGATTTGGTAAATTTCTGTTGCAGTGGTATTCAATGCGATCCTAATAATGTTATACAAAATCAAAAAACTAAAAGGACAAACCTGCTTAAATTATCAGAATTTTTTGGTCATCTTAAACAAGGGTAGTTTTTAAATAATGTCACTTTTCTACTTGAAAAGGACAGTGCGAAGTGGGAGAATGGAGAGCTCAGGGGACCGATAATGAGATACAGGCCTTTCATTGGTTTGAATATAGCCCTAGGTGGTAGTGACTGAAAGTTTTTGCCATCTGGTACCTGATCAGTAGCTGATGTGAAGCTGTTGATTTCACTAAAAAAAATTAAAAAATGAAAAAAATAAAAGCAAATGGCAAGTGTTTAAGACAAAGGATAATTTTGCTGTCTACCACACCGCTATAACCTTGACCTAATCATTTCCTTTCTCCCTCAAATTTCTGCATCTCTGCAACAGAAAATATACTAGTCATCTATCCATCCATCCTTGAATTAAAATATTACCTGGTATTCTAATACAATTTAAAGATAAAATATAAATGTATTTCAGGCAGTAATTTTTCATCTCAATTGCAAAATAGCTACAGGTTTTAATTTGTAGTAAATAGTAAGAACCTATCCGAATATGTTTAAAGAAGTAATGATTAAGATTAATGATTAAGAGCCTATAGTACCCCAAAAGTTGAATAGTAGAAATTATTCAACTTACTATTTGGAAAAGCTCTTAGGGAAGCTGCTATATGAGAAAAATGAAAGTATTTATGCCAGTAGGATACAACATTCCTACCTTCCCTTCACTCATTTTCCAGTTCCCATCCACTTTCCCTTGCCTTGAGAGCATGTGCATTTTAGTTATGGTGAAAAAGGAATATTGGGTTTACATAAGAGGACCTGATTTAAGACCCAGGCCTTCTATTCCATTCTTGACAACTTTGAGAAAGTAAATGAAACTTTCCAAATCTAAAATAAATACTATAATTCTTGAGTCTTTTGTGATGAGGATTTTTTTTCATCCAAACATTCAAAAATGCCAACCCATGATTACCTTTTAAGGAAGTTGATTTAGCAATATGTGACAAAACCTTCAAGTTCCACTTCCCACCTTAGCCTAGGTAATAGAGAGAGAAAATGCACAGAAAGAAAAGACAGAGGCATGAAGAGCCTGGTGTGTTCAAGGAGCTGTGAATAGTTCAGAATGCATAGGGTTTAAAATATGAAGTACAGTGGGGAATTAAACTAGAGAAATTGTCATGGACAAACACAAAGAAAAGACTGATTACCATACTAAGGATTTTGTACTCTATTTCATAGACAATGGGAAAGCTTTTAAGAAATAGAGTAGGTAACATGCTCAAATTTGAGTCTTTGAGAATTGTCCAAATGGAAGCAGTTAGATGCAGTCAATAAAGAGTAGAGAAAAGGGTAACATGGAAAGTTATGATAATAATCTAGACCAATGTAGATAAAAGCTTGAATTAAAAAAATAATGAAGAGATTGGGGGTAGGGATTGGATATGGGAGCTATTAATGAGAGAGACTCTTTTTGACAGTGAAAAGTTGGAGGTAAGAAGTAAGAGAGATAACCCTTAGATTTCTATCTTGTGTTACACTACAATGGTGCCATTAAGTTTGGAAGTTCAGAAACAAGCATAGGTTTGTGCGGCAAAGAAAATGTATTTAGTTTTCAGCCTGCTGAGTCTACTCCCTTGCAGGTCGACGAGAATGAGCTGCCTAGTAGTGTAATATTTAACGTATATGGAATTTAAAGAAGACCAGACTATAGACGGCTTTGGAAGTTGAATTAGTCAAGGTTCTTAGTTGCAGAGCATAAAATCCACTTTAGCTAGGGTAATTGGAAAGAGTTCTATTAAGTGTTATGGAGCACATACAAAATTAGTATAAACATTGAAAGCCTATAGCATATTCTTGCACACACAATACCTCCAAAAACCTGGCACACCAATGAGTTTCCTATATCTGCTAAGATCAGGAGGCAATAGAATCAGAAATCTGCTAGCACGTCTGCAAGAATCAGAACTATGCCAAAGCTGATGAAACTCATCCTCTCAAAATAGATCCCTTTGCCCTGCTTCTGGACATGCATTAAGTTAGGGACTAGGTACCAGAACGTCTGCTAGGAAAATGAAAAATAGCAACTTTGCTTGACAGAAGATGGATGCAAACTCTACATCACATTCTACTTTGCAACTCACACGGTGCATTGGCTTCAGAGAAGCTGGAGTAAATACCAAGCATTGCAAGGGTATTTGAGGAATAGTTTTAGCTTTCTTGACTCTAAATAGAGCATCTCAAATAGGTGATTGGTATGGTACCCAGTGAGTCAGTTTGCCACATTTTCCAAAGTAGGCATGAAGATAAAAATGATATTTAAAGAAATCATAGTAGACATTAATAAAAGACAACACATAGCATTAGAAGAGAAGCAAGTGAACAGTGGAGAGAAAAGACAACCACGAACATAAACCAATGGAGTATCAGTATTTGAAAGGTCCACCAAGAGGAAGGAGGAAAAAAAGAACATTAGAGAAAAAACCAACAAACAAACAATTGGTGCTTTGGGTTTCAAAAGAAGAAACATTTTCTTGAAGGGAATTTCCAAGTTGTATGATCAAAGAGGTCTTAAAAGAATCATTATATTGGCAGTCAGTGTGCCATTGGTAACTCTTGTTAGAAGAGTATCATTAAAGAGGTGAGAGCAGAAGCTAGATAGCAGGGATTTAAAGAGTGAATTGGAGACATGATGTAGGAACAGTGATTCTAGAGGAAATAGAAAAAGTAGATAAAGTGATACGTAGAAGAAAGGAGGTACGTGAAAAGACAAGGACTTTCAGAGATGGAGAAAGACTTGAGAACATGCTTTTCTGCCTATGAGAAAGACATATTTAAAAGACTGAAAAGATAGAGTAATGGTGGAATCACTGAAGAAGTTAGGTCCTGAAGGAAACAGGAAGTGATCAAGAATACAGAAAGGAAATCACCTCTTCCATTGAAACTAAAAGAAAAATGGTTTGAGTGACTGCAGGTTTACCTAGGTTTGGGCATAAGGGTGGGAAATGGAAGGATTCATTATGACATATTCAGTGCTTACTTGTTGGGGCTTAGACACTGATGTAAGTGGCTTGAGCAGGGTGACATACCTTGGGTACTCCTAAGTGAAATGGAAAGGAGACACAGGAACATGTGAAAATATTGACATGCAGCCTAACTACACAGAAACTTCAGCTAAGCTTCAGGACCATGGAGTTCTGGTTTCCAAGTCTCCATGATTATAAAATTTCTTCCATATTGTGAGTGCTATGAATGTGGATGGTTGAGTTAGTAGAATAACTGTATAGAAGGTCAAGAGAATAAGATATTGAAGATATTGGCAAAAGAAAACTTCTGTTAATAAAAAAAATCAAACAGCAGCATTTCTTGAGTAAATAATATGTTAGACATGATGCTGAGTATTTTAAGGGGCTACCTCTTTTAATATTAACTGTCACTGTTAACAGTAAGTAATATAATTATCCCCATTTTAGTGGAGCTGAGCCCCATTTTGTTGGATTTTAAAGAGGTATGTTTATTATGACATCATTTTGGCTAATGTAAATGAAATGACATACTGAAAGACAAACTTTATTTTTCTTTCTGATACAAGATGATGTGGCAGTTTTCCTCAATAAATTTGCCAGAAGACCACCTTCATTTTGTCTTGCTGCTCTGTATTTTCAAAATATGGTTTGCAAATCATGATGCAATAGGGTTGCACCTGCCCTCACCATCTAGACCTCATTCTAATTATCAGGAAGAGAATAGAGGGAAAGCCAGAACATATCCATATGGTCATACCTAATACCAAAGGAGGCTGCAAAGTCTAGTCCTTAGTTGGGTAGCCCACTTAAAATTGGTTTGAATATAGCCCTAGGTGGTATATTGATTTAGCAATATGTGAATTAATTGATTTAGCAATATGGGGAATTATATTACTAAGAAGAAAGTGTCAATTTGCACATTCTGAAAGCAATTTTGAGGAAAAGTTGGTATATTGAAATATTGAACATTTTTCTTTTTTCACCTTGATTCCTGTAATTTCATAGATGTTACATAAGCATTACTCCTTTCAAAGTTTTTTAAGCATGAGTGAGCACCTACAGAGTAAAATAAAGAAACATTGAAATAAACCCAAATTTCGGCCACACCAGATTGGGTCAGGCATTTATTTAATCTCCCATACAACTTTTTTACCTTTTGTTTGCTAACTTAGAATAAATGTAAACCAAAAATGTGAAAAGGTCATCCAGTTTTCCAGCTTCATTGTAAATGTTTGTTACCATTCTTTTCCCCTTGTGGGGAGAGAGAGGAAAAGGAAATTGAGGAGTAGCGATAGAGATGTGCAAGACAGAGATTGGGACCTCATCTACAATCGGTACTTTATTGGTGTTCTGTTGTGTAGAGAGGGAGGATTCTTGTACATTTAATTGGTCCATATCCCACAGCTATCCCATTGTCTTAAGAAGACTTCCAGCACCAAATAGTTCTTAAGGCAAGAAGCTGTTCTTGCTATCAGGTCACATTTGTTTTATTTCTGCTATTACATTCAACTCTCAGCTAAATGATTCTGCTATATCAGTGTTAGGTAGACAGCCTAGCATGTTTTCATGTGCCTCATTCTTCATTCCTTACAAAGTTTTCTGTATAAATCCATCATCTATTTCTTCACTCAGCTTTAGTTGAACATCTCCAGACTCATTTATCTGTATCTTCTGGATTGCGGATGGCCAAACGAATGGAGCTTTTCTCGTTAGTATCACAAGAAGAAATATTGCCTTTCCTTGTGCTGGCAATTGTTTTAGTCACTTCGTAGAAACTTTCAGTTTTATTTAAAATAAAAAAAATGAGCATTGATATCTAAATAAGTGATACTAGATTTGATTCATTTTTTTTTTTCTTGCTGTTACCTGACAGAATGCAGGCATACCAGATAAAGGTATATAAACACCTGTATTATTTTTCTTTAGTTTTAACTCTACAGTTTCATTTAGCTATGGTATAGTCAGTGATAACTTAATAGGAAAAGTCATTCACTTTTATCCCCCTTCTAATGCTTATCAGGAAAGAATACTTGCCTCTCTTCCCAATCTAATACCCACGGTGTCAGGGCATTTGCCTGCCTGTCTGACGGCACATTAAATTATGCTCTGCCAGGCCTAGGTTTGATATAAACTCTCTGACACTTATCCCAATAGCACGACCCAATACCCCCTTAGATAATAGTTTTTATGTAATTGAGAAAGAGAGCTAGATGTTTAAAGTATCACAATCCTAAAAAGAATATTAATTCAACCAAAGGGTACTTACATGCATACAATTTAAAACATCACTGAAGATGCTTGGTACCCAGGAGAACCTCTCATTAAGGGGAGTTTCAAATCTTGAAAAGTCAGTGTCTGTCATCACTGACTTTCACTTTAGACATGAACTCTTGACAAATCTTGTTTGCTCAATCCCTATAAGGCATACACAAAGTAATAATGAAATTAATAGCAGGGTCAGTAGCTAATATATATAGTATTCCTATGTGTAAGGCACTTCACATATTTTCACAATAATTATGAGTATCTCATTGTAAATATAAGGAAACTGAGGCACAGAGAGATTACGTAACCTAGCCAAGATTTTAGTTTGTAGTGGAGCCATAAATCAATACTCAGTCTGACTCGAGTTTGTACCCTTAACCATTGTGCTATAGATGCTTAAAAATAAATGTTTTAATATGTTAATCCTCTTTCTTTGTGATTAGCTAGTTAAGAAAAATGTATCCAGATAGATAATAAGAGGACAGTTTTACACAAGCCTCCATTCTGTGTAGATGGCAAGAGGCAAAATGAAATGTAGGGGTTAAGTCACCATGAAAAATATGAGCCTCATCTCAGAAATATTAAACACCATCTGTCTCACAATAATTCACTGATTATTTTTCCAACATTTTATTTACATAGTGTTATATTTTAAAAATTATTTTCAACACAGATGTCTTTATAATGATAATAAAATTCCTCATATTTATGATGTTTTCGTTAGGTCAGTTATATTTCTTAGTTTCCTTTGCTTGCAACACTTCCCAGTTTAGCACAGGCTGTAAAGTTTTCCAACATGCTCTTCTCAGATTCTTTCTGAATCATTAATAAATGATAAATGTTAGAGGTGATCAGCTCTAACACCACTGTCTGCTGCACCCCCTTTAAACCCCTCCCACAGTCTGGCTTCATTGCCACTTTATTCTTATGCTTTATTTATGGTCTTGGTCCTAGTTTTGAATCCACATGGCTATTTTCACATCTACTCTAAATTTGAATCAATTTAGCAAATAACACTTTTAAAGTGTGGCATCAAGTTTGTCCCTATGATCGAAACATTAAACATCTATTTAATTTAGTTTAGCCTATAGTTATTGGTGTATCTTTTAAATTGGAAGGGAAAGACATGAAAAAATGTTTGGTCACTCATTAATAACATGTACTGACTTCTTACTATTTTTGTTGAAACATAGAATTAGGGGCTAGTGAAAGCCATACCCTTGTTGTATCATGAAAAGTATTGTAATATTTATACTCATGTTCAACTAAAAGGGCAGTATGTTCTCCAAAATCATGATCACCACACAGACTCACAATTTGTCATGAATGGGGATAGGAAATCAGAAGACTCAACACAAGCACCTAAAAATATAAAATGGGAAAAGCAACTAATCACATGTATTTGATACTTAAAATACTAGCCATATGTAAATAAGAGTGGAATAGCAAAAATATGTGAATTTATATGTGATCAAAGTAAACATGATAAAAATGCTATTGCAATTCTGGCTACCTTAAATACCAACTAAAGTTTCTATACTGCCTTATTCCTATATTACTGAAGTTATTGATTCATATGGGTTGTGTCGATGGTTTTTATGGCTCTATATTCTCTTTTCAGCATACATTTCAGTAAGCCCCCATTCCTCTCCTTTTTTGCTATTGGTTTCATTAAAACAAATTATTTGGGGGAATAATTTTGGGAATACAATACTTTCCACAGATGAGGAAAGGGGGATAATTTCTAGATGTTCATAAAGGAATATTGTATAGTGTTTTAGGTCGAAGGTCAATATGCTAAGCAATCATGGGAATTAAATCTCAGAATCAACCCAAGTATTCAATATCTCATAATATCCTGTATGTCTCCTTCACAAAATATACCACTATCATAGTAAATATTATTTGTTAATTATGTGCTTAATTTCTACTAGCCTTAAGGAAAGTATAGGATATTTTAGTGCTGCTCCAGTTTTCTCAGGAACTCAGGATCTGCATAAACCATAAAAATGGCAAATGTCTATGGCACAGATACTATTTTTAACATGGTAAAAAAAAAAGCGATTTCTCCTTGCCTCCTTTACACATTTGTTCAAAGACTGGAATACTCACATGTACCATCAAGTAAATTAAGAAAGATGCAACGCTGTGTTCACTCCACAAGGAGGATCTTCCAATCAAGACTCTGTGGGTGCAGGCAGAGACCGAGACAGCTGGTTTTCGTATAATCCATGGGTTCAGAGGGTCAAGAAGAGGGGTTAGAGTAGGTGCAGCATCAATTCAGCAGTCACAGTGAAAAAACACCATCTAGAGATTGAGAGTTAGAGCTGGGTATATCTGCCTGCCTTCCAGGTAAAGACAGATGAAAGGGACTTGACCAAGTATACACAAGTCAGGTTCTATCTAGTGGCAAATACTCAGCCCGTAGTTATCTCCTTATTACAGGGTGAAAAAACAGGAAATAAACATGAGTTAAATAATATATGTTTTATCCTATGTATATATATGTTAAAAATTCTGATTATTTAAATTATAATAAATAAAGATAAAAATAAATGGTAAAACAAATACAAATTGGGGGAAACAGCTGTAACTAGTGAAAAAATGTTTTAGTAATACACGATGTTACTCAAAACATGGCAAAGGAAAATGCTATACATAAAAAGAAATATGAATAGTGAAAACAAAATAAAAATATTTCATTGCAGTATAAGCAAGTGTTAGAATGTCTTTATCTCTGAAACTCACACTAGTGATAACACTGAAATTTAGGATCCCTCACATTCTAATGACAGGGGAATTTCTTGAAACAACATTTCTGGAGATCATTTTGAGGTTATGTATCACAAAGTCCTTTAAAAAGGGGGATTTCAAAATTTGACCCAATAGGTTCTTATTATTTCCACGCCTGGTACATAGTATGAACACATTAATAAATGAATAAATGACTTTTTTAAATGTCCTGATTATTTCAAGTCTACGATTCATTACAACAGAAATTGTTACCCAAACCACTAATTAAGCAACCACATAAAATTCCTATTCATAATCTTCCACTTTATTATTGGAAAACTAGATAATGATGTATCAATAGTTATGAAATTTATCTGGCCACTGAAAATGATTTATCCAAACTTCATGATAATATATCTACATCATGTCAGAAACAAACTGTTGTTTTAGAAATTTTTTTCAGCTTAATTTAGGGAAAAAAGTAGACGTTTTTAGGAATGACTTCTAGTTTTAAACATCCTCTTTGATCTACATAATCTGACTCCAGAAAATCAATTAACCGTAAATGGTATTCTTTCTTCAGGAAGAGGAGCTAGCAGTATTTTAAGAGTAAGTCTTTTAGTATACATCCACAAAAATTTGTGTTCACGTACAATATTCCAGAGGGCAATTGTTGTAAGTTTAACTTATATTATAGTAAGAAGTTTAAACATTAGTTGGGATGATAACATTAATGATTAATTTGTTATACTAATTATAAGCTCAAATTTCTATTAGAAATGTTGCTCTATAACACATGTTTTAAGGGAAGTTTTCCTGAATGTGGCTGAGGAATGTTGCTTCTTTGTGAACTACCATGTGGAAGGTCCTTTGTGTAACAACTTCAAAATCATTTCCCCTTAAGTGGAGGAGAAACCCCAACTTCACCTTACTGAAGGTAATTATTATAGAAATAAAAAAGTTAAATTGATGCTAAAAAGCACAAATTAAGACATTTGGTTAATTTGAGAAGATAAAGATTTTTAATATCAAATGTTTTGCCTACCAAGATACACAAAGTGTTACCTTATCCAAGTTTCTTTGATTGAATGGCAACAATAGGATTTGAATTGATTTCTGGGTAGTTTCATTATCATTCCTCAGAACATAGGGACTGTATTAGATATATTCTTTGACCTTTTGAATAACATATTGAATTCTAGAATGAAATAATTTTCTTTCATATTACTTGAGCTATATCATTTGTCATTTTTTTCCTTTTCTCCTGGTAAATCTTTAGAAAAATGAACATGCTGTGTATAGAAGACATGTGGAAAGCACTTCTCTTGAAGATAAATACTTATAAGTCAATCTCTAAATATCAGTCATAAAGGATGACTGGGTATATGTATAAGGATGACCAGGAATGTGTACAAAGTTTAGATCACTGCTTCTCTAATGTCAGAGGGCATGAGAAGCACTGGGATCTTGTATAATTCAGAGGCTGATTCAGTAGGTCTAAGGTGGGACTCAAGAGTTTCCCTGTCTGCTGCCCAGGTGGGACAAGCTGCCCAGGTGAAACTAATGTTCTTCAACAACAGTGCATACTTGGAAAATGACCATTTTCTTTCACTCACTAAATCTCAGCTATGTTTGAACTCTATTCAAAATACACACTAAAAAAAGCTAGAGATTTTCTTTTGCAGCCCTGAAAGGAAGAGATGGCTTCCCGATCAGTACAAAGGTTTTCCCAAATTCTTTTCAGTCCTGGAGAAGCCCTCTATGAATCTTCCTTCAGACTTTTCAGCACACTATATTCTCTCTCTTCCAGCCTAAATGTGTGCACAGTGTCATCAAAATCACTATTAACTCAGTTATGTCTGGGTGTGGTAAATAGTAGCAAGAACACAGTCAGAAAAGGAGCATGAAGAAGCTCATGCCTTAGGTTCCTGAAAGACCTAGTTGCAGATGTAGGAATGCACAAAAGAAAACAGCTATAAATAGGCCTTCATGCTCAGGGCCAGTTGAAAAAGTATACAGTCCCTGAGGGTATGGGAGAAAACTGAGGGCAGGTGATGCTAATAAAGAAGAAGAGATACAGAGTAGGTGACTGCATAGAGATCTTAATGAAAAGGTGAGACGTGGTGAAAAAGTGGGGTACTTCCCATATTTGTGTAGCTTTTTTTATTGTGTGTGCAGTATTGATTTCCGAGTTTTTCAGTACAATTTAAAAAAGGGATAGACCCTCCCAGAAGATCCTGCTTAAATATCCTACTCATTCCATAACACGGCAGCTGTAAAAGAAGAGATTAAACAGACTTACTGAATGGTCACTTTAAAAACATCAGCCTTTGAATTGCCCATGAACCTTTGGTAACCATGAATCTAAGCCTGCAATGGCAATAAGTACATACCTATTGATAATCACCCTAAATGTAAATGGTCGGAATGCACCAATCAAAAGACATAGAGTTACTGAATGGAAAAAAAAAACAAGACCTATCTATATGCTGCCTACAAGAGACTCACTTCAAACCCAAAGACATACACAGACTGAAAGCAAAGGGATGGAAAAGATATTTCATCCAACTAAAAGGGAGAAAAAAGCAGGAGTTGAAGTACTTGTATCATACAAAATAGACTTCAAAATAAAGAAAGTCACAAGAGACAAATAAGGACATTACATAATGACAAAAGGGTCAGTCCAACAAGAGGATATAACTATTATAAATATCTATGCACCCAACACAGGATCACCTAAATAAGTGAAACAAATTCTAACATAATTAAAGACGGAAATAGAATGCAATGATTTCATTTTAGGAGACTTCAACACACCACTCACTCCAAAGGACAGATCAACCATACAGAAAATAAATAGACAGAGGCATTGAACAACATATTAGAACATATGGACCTAATGGACATCTACAGAACACTCCACCCAAAACCAACAGGATACACGTTCTCCTCAAGTGCACATGAAACATTTTCAAGATAGATCATATATTAGGCCACAAAATGAACCTCAGTAATTTCAAAAAGATTGAAATTGTACCAACCAGCTTCTCATATCACAAAGGTATGAAACTAGAAATAAATTACACAAAGAAAATGAAAAAGCCCACAAACACATGGAGCCTTAATAACATGCTCCTAAATAATCAATGGATCAATGAGCAAATAAAAACAGAGATCAAGCAATATATGGAGATAAATGACAACAATAATTCAACACCACAAAATCTGTGGGATGCAGTGAAGGCCATGCTAAGGGAAATATATTGCAATACAGGCCTACCTCAGGGAAGAAGATAAATCCCAAAAGAACAGTCTAAACTCACAATTAATGAAACTAGAAAAGAAAGAACAAATGAGGCCCAAAGTCAGAAGAAGGAGGGACATAATAAAGATTAAAGCAGAAATAAATAAAATTGAGAAGAATAAAACAATAGAAAGAATGAATGAAAGCAGGAGCTGGTTCTTTGACAAAATAAACAAAATAGATAAACCCCTAGCCAGACTTATCAAGAAAAAAGAGTCTATACACATAAACAGAATCAGAAATGAGAAAGGAAAAATCACTACGAGCACCACAGAAACACAAACAATTGTGAGAGAATACTATGAAAAATTATATGGTAACAAACTGGATAACCAAAAGAAATGGACAACTTTCTAGAAAAATACAACCTTCCAAGGCTGACTCAGGAAGAAACAGAAAATCTGAATAGACCAATTACCAGCAAAGAAATTGAATTGGTAATCAAAGAACTCCCTTAGAACAAAACTGCTGGACCAGATGATTTCACTGCTGAATTTTATCAAACATTTAGTGAAGACCTAATACCAATCCTCATTAAAGTTTTCCAAAAAGTAGAAGACGAGGGAATACTCCCAAACTCATTCTACGAGGCCAACATCACTCTAATACCAAAACCAGGCAAAGACACTACAAAAAAAGAAAATTACAGACTAATATCCCTGATGAACATAGATGCAAAAATACTCAGCAAAATATTAGCAAACCGAATTCAAAAATACATCAAAAAGATCATCCATCATGATCAAGTGGGATTCATCCCAGGATGGAAGGATTGTACATTTGAAAATCCATCAACATCATCCACCACATCAACAAAAGAAGGACAAAACCACATGATCATCTCCATAGATGCTGAAAAAGCTTTTGACAAAATTCAACACTCATTTATGATTAAAACTCTCAACAAAATGGGTGTAGAGGGCAAGTACCTCAATATAATAAAGGCCATATATGACAAACCCACAGCCAACAATATACTTAACAGCGAGAAGCTAAAAGCTTTTCCTTTAAGATCGGGTATAAGAGAGGGAGGCCCACTCTCCCCACTGTTATTCAACATAGTTCTGGAGGTCCTAGCCCCAGCAATCAGACAAAACAAAGAAATAAGAGGCATCCAGATTGGCAAGGAAGAATTCAAACTGTCCCTGTTTGCAGATGACATGATATTGTACATAAAAAACCCAAAGAATCCACTCCAAAACTATTAGAGCTAATATCTGAATTCAGCAAAGTTGCAGGATACAAAATTAATACATAGAAATCTGTTGCATTCCTATACACTAACAGTGAACTAGCAGAAATAGAAATCAGGAAAACAATTCCATTAACAATCGCATCCAAAAGAATAAAATACCTAGGAATAAACCTAACCAAGGAAATTAAAGACCTATACCCTGAAAACTATAAGACACTCTTAAGAGAAATTTAAAAAGACACTAATAAATGGAAGTTCATCCCATGCTCTTGGCTATGAAGAATTAATATTGTCAAAATGGCCATCCTGCCTAAAGCAATCTACAGATTCAATGCAATCCCTATCAAAATACCTACAGCATTCTTCAATGAACTAGAGCAAATAGTTCTAAGATTCATATGGCACCACAAAAGATCCAGAATAGCCAAAGCAATTCTGAGAAGGAAGAATAAAGCAGGGGGAATTATGCTCCCTGACTTCAAGCTCTACTACAAAGCCACAGTAATCAAGACAATTTGGTACTGGCACAAGAACAGACCCACAGACCAGTGGAACAGAATAGAGAGCCCAGAATAAACCCAAGCATTTATGGTCAATTAATATGTGATAAAGGAGCCATGGATATACAATGGGGAAATGACAGCCTCTTCAACAGCTGATGTTGGAAAAACTGGACAGCTACATGTAAGAGAATTAAACTGGATTACTGTCTAACCCCATACACAAAAGTAAACTCAAAAAGGGTCAAAGACCTGAATTAAGTCATGAAACCATAAAACTCTTAGAAAAAAACATACGCAAAAATCTCTTGGACATAAGCATGAGCAACTTTTTCACAAACATATCTCCCTGGGCAAGGGAAACAAAAGGAAAAATGAACAAGTGGGACTGTATCAAACTAAAAAGCTTCTGTACAGCAAAGGATACCATCAGTAGAACAAAAAGGCATCCTACAGTATGGGAAAATAGATTCATAAATGACATATCCGAGAAGGGATTGACATCCAAATTATATAAAGAGCTCACACACCTCAACAAACAAAAAGCAAATAAGCCAATTAAAAAATAGGCAGAAGAGCTGAACAGATACTTCTCCAAAGAAGAAATTCAGATAGCCAACAAGCACATGAAAAGATCCTCCACATCACTAATCATTAGAGAAATGCATATTAAAACCACAATGAGAACACCTCACACCTGTTAGGATGGCTGCCATCGAAAAGACAACAACAAATGTTGGCGAGGATGTGTAGAAAGGGGAACCCTCCTACACTGCTGGTGGGAATGTAAGCTAGTTCAACCATTGTGGAAAGCAGTATGGAGGTTTCTCAAAAAACTCAAAATAGAAATACCAGTTGACCCAGGAATTTCACTCCTAGGAATTTACCCTAGGTATGCAGCTGCCCAGTTTGAAAAAGACAGATGCACCCCTATGTTTATCGCAGCACTATTTACAGTAACCAAGAAATGGAAGCAACCTAAGTGTCCATCAGTAGATGAATGGATAAAGAAGATGTGGCATATATACACAATGGAATATTATTCAGCCATAAGAAGAAGAAAACAAATCCTTCCATTTTCAACAACATGGAGGGAGCTAGAGGGTATTACGTTCAGTGAAATAAGCCAGGCAGAGAAAGACAAGTATCAAATGATTTCACTCCTCTGTGGAGTATAAGAACAAAGAAAAAACTGAAGGAACACAACAGCAGCAGAGTCACAGAACTCAAGAATGGACTAACAGTTACCAAAGGAAAAGGGACTTGGGAAGATGGGTAGGAAGGAAGGGATAAGGGGTAAAAACGGGCTATTATTATTAGCACACATAATGTAGTGGGGGCGGTGGGGTGGGGGTATATGGGGAAGGCAGTATAACACAGAGAACATAAGTAGTGACTCTACAGCATCTTACTATGCTGATGGACAGTGACTGCAATGGGATATGTGGGGGAGACTTGATAATAGGGGGCATCTAGTAACCATAATGTTGCTCATGTAATTGTATATTAATAATAGCAAAATGAAAAGAAAAAACAAATCATCAGCCTTTCCCTGTGCCAAAAGGGAGTCTCCTTAGCACATCTCAGACTTTCCTTCATGAGGGAAGAGACGGTATGCAAGGTGGCCACACAGATGGCTGCCTGTCAGTTTCCAGGAGGGTCCCACATCCTTCAGGAAAAGGAGGGACTGGTCTCAGTCCTGAAGGAGAGGAGACCAGGCTGAGGACCAAGGTGATCTGATGGGAGTTCTCTGGCACAGAATGGCCCTGCACATACAAAAAGCAAAGCTTGCTCAGAGAAACTGGGAACTAGGTATGGAAACCTCAGGCAACATAATAGCTTATTTGTGTGGTGGGTGATGACCTAGACACACCCTGGTACAATGGTTTTGCATAAGGGACAGATAGCTGAATTTAGGAATATGAAATAAGGGCTGCAATCCAAGCACCAAAGTTGGGCACTGATGGCCTAAACAGCAGCAGGGGGGAGCCACTGTTCCCAGAGCTCTACGGAACCATTCTCTACACATCATGTGTCAGTGAAAGGCAATCCCTGTGGTTGTGGTTGTTCTTCCCATGCTGGTTTTTAAAAGCAATATTTTACCAACCCACTCCCAATAAAATATGCTCCTGAAGTTCTTGAACAAATCAGAAGTTCAGGGGAAGGCATTAAAATGAAGATAATTGGACTTCCTGCTACTTGGGCTTGTATAATTAATTAGAACAATCAAAAAGGTAACATAGTAATATAACTTTATAGATATTACAATTCATTCATCCATAAATATATACTGAGGGGCAGGCATAGTGCTAGGTACAAGCATTAAGAGGAGAACAAAAGAGACAAAGACCTTATTCTTAACAAAGTTTACTGTCTTGAGAGCCAGTCCATAGGCTAATCCCAGAAAAATCTCCCAAGCATTTACAGCCACCTGGGCTGGGCAGCTGCTGGACTCAAGCTAACATATCACCTCCTATTACCATTGTAGAACACAGGAGCCCTCAAGCACATTACAGACTTCCCCATTTACATAAATGGATTTTATTAAACCCGAAAAAGGTGGTATTCCATATACGAGAACATAGACCCACAGTCACTGCAAGAGGGAAAAATAAGGGTGAGGGTGTTGAGGGCGTCATATCACAGGAAACCTATCAACTGCATGCAATAATATATACAATCCATTTTTAAAGAATCATCCAAATTCAGCATATTTGTCATTTATGAAAACATCAGAGGACAAAGAACACATGGGGAGACCAATTTGCCTTAGAGCTTGTTTTGTCCACATACAGCTTTAGTCACTGAGATAAAGTGTGCATATTAAACTCTTTCATATTTACAAATATTTTTCTTTCTAAGGCTCTTGCCATCAAATGATACCAAACTGATTAGTGAACTCAAAGATGGGTTTCAAAGACTTGCGAAACATTGGCCACTAAAGCACTTAATGACTGGCAGATGCTCAAACTGATTAGTGTACTTCAAGCTATAATTTAACAAGTTTAAAGCTAAATGTGCATAAGTTATCTTCTGGGGGTGGCCTGTCCAAAAACAATTTAAGACATGCAATTTTTCATTTCCTGTGTCTGGTTTATATTTTTGAAGTATATCAAGTAACAACAGATTAGGAGACATGATCTGTTCTTTGGGTAAAATATTTGTTACATGCCAAGGTTCTACTTAATCAAAGTGATTTTCATACAGATGTGTGCTCACAGCTGGATATTTATTTTACTGTATTCAAACTCAAGATTTTTTTCATTAACGCTGAGCAGCATAAGCTGTTCTCCAAAGAAGCTAATATATAATTCAGGAACAAAGGTGGGAATGTGGATGGAGGGGTGAGGAAAGATGGAGGAGGAAAAAAGAGCATTTATTTAACCTCAAGCTAGGGAAACCATGGTGGAAGTCTCAGACTCATGCACTTATTAGCAAGTTGCATGAAATGTCACTTATCAGCAACCTTAATAATGAGACAAACTATGGTAAGAATTCTTTTCCATTGCCAATAACACTAATTCACATACCAGTGGAACTCACACTCCTTTCATTAAGTGATACATTCTAATCAGCACCTCAGAGAAGACTTGCAGAACATAGATACAAGCTTAAGTGTCCCTTGTTGGCCTCCAAAATATTCCATTTACACTGAGATGTAAACTCAGCATTAGTTACACAGTCTGTAATTTGTTTGACTTTAAAGCTTACATATTCTGCAGAGGTACAATGGTTAGTAAAGAACAATACCATGGATGGACTACCAACTCAGTTTTTGAAGACTGGCTCTAACTTATGCTGTCCTAGACCAAACTCTCTTGTTTGGTAGCCCCAGCTTCCCAGTTCCCAGTGTCCCATTGGCCCGCCTTTATATTCACAAGTCTAATCCAGTACTATAAGATGTCCACTCTTCTCAAGTCCTTCTACAATAGTCAAGAGAATAATGTGTATTTTGGTTAAGAACATATGCTTTCCAGCCAAACATAACTGAGTTCAAATCCTGGGTAAGCAATGTCATATGACATTCAGGAAGTCAGTTAACCTATGTGCACCTCAATATCTCAGCTGTACAAAAGGAATAATTATATCTCAGAAAATTGAGATGAGGATTAAATAATATAATATAAGTGAAACACTTGGCATAGAGCTTGGTTCATAGGGAATACTTAAGGAGTGGCAACAGGTTTTATTAGTACAGCTTGTACTAAGCAAGCCAATGCCACTAACAAGACTTTGACTGGTATCTTAACACTCCCTTTAACTTTCATTCTGGGCCATGTTTTATGCCATTTTCCCCAAAATTCCATTCTCTGTTGACAGAAAAAGTAAAAATTATACCTGGTGATCAGAGAATATGCCAAGTGTTATGGTAGGCAATTTAAGTCAGGATCAAAATCCTTAAAAACATACATAACCTTGGATCCAGCAGATGTGTTGGTGGGAAACAGGCATGGCGGTCTAAACATATTTTCTATAGGGATGTTTATTTAAGCATGTTTATGATAGTAAAGCTTTGGAAAATAACTAAATGTCCAACAATGTAAATATGAAACACATACAACAGCATACTCTGCAGGCATTAAAATGTTATAGAGAATTTTAATGACATGAAAAGATGATCAATCAATAAATAACAAAATGGGTTATATACTATGACCCCAATTTTGTAAAATAAAATGATAATATGTGGACAAATATAATTTAGCTCTGAAGAAGATTTATCTGGTATGAGTTTTGAAATTCTACATGTTTATCTCTACTTTGTAAGTTTTTTAAAAATGAGACTGTATTAAAATTTACCCCCAAATAGTGAAATTTTTAACATGTAAATTCTCCAAAAGTGTCTTGTCTACGTGAACCTCCAGAGAGATTTTCAGGCAGGCCACTGAAAAAAAGGATATTCATTTATTCAGCTTCCCAAACTATATTACCCCAAACCTTCAGCAACAGTACTGAATCTAACTCATTACTAATAAAGGTAGATCAATTCTATCATCACATCATACTCTTTATAAAATAGGTTTTCTTGGCACATTAATAAATGCTTTTCTCTCATGTAAAGACTTTCAAGATGTCTTTAACTTAATACATTTGTTCTAACCACTCTCTTAAACTCATTTAAATTTAGATACTACTGTTATATTATTTAATCAAAATTCAATGTTAACATAAGTAGCATATTTGAGAAATGTGATGAAGCGAGTTATAAGCCATATGTACTGCCATAGTAGCTTCCCATTTTGGAGGGCTTCATATAATATTAAACACTGCTTTAAAAATCAATGAGCATATCGCAGCACTATTTACAATAGCCAAGAAATGGAAGCAACCTAAGTGTCCATCAGTAGATGAATGGATAAAGAAAAAGTGGTACATATACACAATGGAATATTATTCAGTCATAAGAAGAAAACAAATCCTACCATTTGCAACAGCATGGATGGAGCTAGAGGGTATTATGCTCAGTGAAATAAGCCATATGGAAAAAGACAAGTATCAAATGATTTCACTCATAAGTGGAGTATAAGAACAAAGAAAAAAACTGAGGGAACAAAACAGCAGCAGACTCACAGAACCCAAGAACGGACTAATAGTTACCAAAGGGAAAGGGACTGGGGAAAATGGGTGGGAAGGGAGGGATAAGAGGGAAAAAGGGGCATTATGATTAGCAGATGTAATGTTGGGGGGGCACGGGGAGGGCTGTACAACTCAGAGAAGACAAGTAGTGATTCTATAGCATTTCACTACACTGATGGACAGTGACTGTAATGGGGTTGGTAGGGGGGACCTGATGAAGGGGTAGTTTAATAATCGTAATATTGCACATGTAATTGTAAATTAATGATAATAAAATAAATTATATATAAAAAAAATAAAAGAAAAAAATAAAAAGAAGCTAATCACACACACACAAAAATATATATATATATACACATAAAACATTTTAATGTAAAAACTATGTGGGGGTCTGCCCAGCATAGAAAGTAGAATATTAAAGCATTTCATCCCAGAAGTTATAGGAGAATTTCACCTCAGGAGCAATTGACAAGGAAAACTTCGTACTTTGTATTAATATGTGAACCAGGATTATGGATTACCAATACCTAGCAAAATCCAAGTACAACTGATCCTGTTAATCTAAAGAGGAAACTTCAGTATTTACCAAAGAAATGTAAGCACTAAAGATATTCAAAAGACAAACATAGATTATTATTATTATACAGATTTTATATTATTATACAGATTATTGTTATACATCTGTTACATTATATGGGTGAGGAATAACGTAGATATTTATAGTATGAAATTCATAATATTTTATTAAATATGAAAACAGGTTACAATAAGCAGGCATTTTATCCTTCCTTTTTTAGAAAATATATTTGATATAAATTTGTGTGGGGGAAAGTCTGGAAGGACATACATTAAATTTTTAACTGCCCTTATCTCTTAGAAATGGCACATGTGATTTAAAAAAATTTTTTTCTTTATGCGATTTTTATAATTATAATAATATACACACATTTATATGATGTGTCTAAAGCCACAAAACTTTGAAAATATAACAGAAAAAGGCTAGCCTAAACTATCCAAGAATTTTGGAAACTTGAACTCCCAGAACAGCAGTTTTGCAATAGCTTGAAATGCATAATTGTTGCAGCAGGAAAATATCTTGAGAATCCAGTAAAGGCCCCTGTAAATGCAGATTCCTCTGTTTCTCTTCCTGCCACTTGAGCTTAGCACTGAAGGAGAGAGAGCTCGCTGTGGGGAAGGTAGCAGCTGGCTGGCCGGACAGCATGTTCATCTGGCCATCTTGAGGGAAATGCTGTTCGTACTGACAAGGCTGAGAAACACACGGAGTGTAAGCTTAGGCAAAAGATCTGGATCAAAGCCAGCAAGTCCTTCTTCCCCTGACATCCGGTGAATGCTAAATTAATTACTTGCTGAATGACTGACTGTTTAACCAAGATACAATTGGAGAAACCTTAGACATTGCAACAGATGTACCTCTCCTCCGGTATGCCTTAGAGAGCTTTGTGATTTCACAGGCACCTACCCATGCATGACACAATCATGTGCTTGGCATATCCGTGTATGCTCAACTCTGAATGGCTTAAGTCAGTTTGGTATCAATGAGACACTGTAGCTATGTCCCCATCTTTTAACACCACACATCAGAGTACTGCTTACATAAATAAGATGTATTAATCCAAATTTCATGTGCACATTTGTTCAAAGTCATTTCTCCACAAAACTGACTCCTATTGCTGCAAGTAAGAAGCTTTATTTCAGGATTTCCAGAAAGATTCTCTAAAAGTGTAACAGTATTATGACACTATGGTGTACCTCTCTGCCTTCTACTTACATAAATTTCTTGCCCTTTAAATATAAAAATACAAAATTTAAAAAGTATTTTTTAAATAAAGCAATACAGAAGTGTATAAAGAAAAAAGCAAATGACCCCTCATTCACCCATAACTGCCACTATCCTGTAAAATGACTTTGTTTAAATTTAAAGTAGGTACTCCTTTCTCAAGAGAAAAAGCAAACATTTATATGAGTGCTTTCTGACATGACATTAACATCATACATGTTTCAGCGATGCCCGAATGTGGCTTAGACAAGAAACATCCATACCAACAACTCTGTGTCAGTGAGGACATGTAGCGGTGGGCCTTGCTGAGTGTGCACATGGACATGTGTGCCAGGCTGGGCTCACAGCCTCTACTCCAGTCCTCACCCAAAATATTCAGAATCACTGAGACTGCCCGTACACTCTTTTCTAAGTTAAAGTATGCATACACTGTGCCTGATAGTCTCCAAGACATGGCTTCCTTGACAACTGCACAACTTGAACAAATGCTTACATTGCTGCAGGGCCCTTCCAGTCCTCTTGCTCCTTCTCACTTCCATTTTTTTGCCAGAATTGACAGCACTCTCTGTGTGGTGGAAGTCATTTTTAAGTTGGAAGTTAATGAGAGAACCCATTAGAGACTCTCTTTTGTATATGTAAAGTTCTCCTGGATCTCCAGCAAGGAAAGATATACTCTTTACTATAATCTCTTTGAAAGTTTAAATGCCACAGCGTAGTTTCAAGTGGCAGGTGTATACAGCTTGTACTTTTCCTACCTATACTTGATAAAGCTCTTGTAGACAACTCAAGGGAAACTTGTCCATTCTATATTCAAATGGCAATAGGGAGATTCTGTAATACATGTCTTTGTCAAATTTGGTGTGAAAATGTGTTTTGTGGAACTTGTGAAAACTCACAGTTGAGGCATCTTTCTAAATAAGCCCATGCAGAGCACATTTTATACCCACCAGGTTCTTATACTTGATCCCTCTAAATGACAGCATATGGATTTAAGATCAAATGAAATAAAATGCTTAGGGTCTTCTTTGCATGCATTCTAAGGTGCTTTTTCAATGAGTACAAGAGCTTCACACTGCATTTCAGTATGAATAAAATGAACTCTATGAATAAAACAGATAATAAATGTGTTTTACCATTCATTCCACTAAAATATCAGAACCTAGTTTCAGATATATTTAACAAATGTAAAGAAGTACATAAATAAATTATTTAAAATTCACCTCTAAATGTGCTAAGTATGCAATCCAAGAATTTTTTGTTTTGTTTTGTTGTTGTCTTGAAATAACCTAATTATCAACAGAAAAGTTAGGGTTCAAAGTTTTTAAAGTAATGTAATCAAGAGAATCCCCATGTAATTAATTTATAAGAAAATAAATAGCTGTATTTTTTTTAACTTACTTGTTCAGGACAGGATTGATCCTAGATCAAATTTTGAAGGAGCTCCTTTTTTTCCCATGGACTCCTCACTAAGTCCCACACAATTCTTTCCATGATTGTCTTTCTCTGTCCCTCCTGTTCTGCTAACCTTGTACTCATCTCCTCTGTCTCAGACACTGCTCCCTCCTCATTTCCTGAGAGCTCTGATGTCTGCCAGCTGATTTGGTAAACTATTTCAAACTGAGGCCACCCTAATGCCAAAATGCATTACTGTTCCAACAACATTTAATTACATTTATCAGTTACCAAAACTAGTTATCAACCAAAAACGAGCAATGGTGGGAATTTAGAGTCTTCCAGAAGCCAAAGAGGACAGTGATTAAGGGTGGAAGACTCTTCAGCGCTCTTAACTTGACACTATGCAGACAAATACATAATTCATGCTGTCTTCAGGGGACACATCCATATTCCCAGCACAGGAAAGGCACTGCTATTTAAAAATCATGGCCAGTGATTGATTTTCTGATCAAAAGCCAGATTGGAGGTTGTCTATGCATTAAATATTGTTCCTGCAGAAAAAGCTGATTTTCATAGGTGGCATTAAGCATAAATGAACCTGCTCTTCACAAGAGCTCAGCCAGACACATCTTTGGGCTAATAATTGAAATATATTGGACATTTTTTCTAATTCTAATCCTAAATTCATAGAAACTTGTCAACTTCGGTCAGAATGCTGGAGAAGCAATTTACTAAATGATACTCTAGTGGCCTGGAAACAGGAATGTTTCTCCCAAAGCCCTGAATTTACGTAAATGGGTATTTCTTCACTCAGTACCTCTTGTTAAGTAGTAATGATGGAAATACCAGTTACTCTTGCAATCCTAATATCAGTATTTCCTATTTTGCTTCCATTATTGTCCACAATTTGACTACCAACTTTTAGAGCTCAGTAATGTAGGTAAGTATGAAACTGAAAAATTCAAACACCAGATTCTCTCTGTCCAGATTCTTAGGAAAAGACTTCTTCTTTAACTACTTGTGTATTTATAACTGAAACCTAAAATGTGACCCCTACATTATGCAGTCAATGTGTGGAGTAGAATTCAAGGAAGCACAATCCAGCTGCCAAATAATTAAAAGGGAAATCCAGTATTTATTGCAGGTTTTAAAAGAACATTAGGGAGATTCAATTTTTAGTTTATAAAAATATTTTGTCAAATCTCTTTCCAAGACCCATTTCTTTTGGAAAACATAGCTGCCTCAGACCTCATGGCCCTGCAAACCATCAGGTATTCTCCACACCTTTCATCCTGTTGTCTCACAAGTCCCTTCCACCCTTGCTCTGCAACACATCAGCTTCCTCCTACCAGCTCAGAGCCTTGGCTTCCATGCCACATCTCTTCCCTGGTTTCAAGTTATCTCTTCTGGTTGTGCATCAAAAAATCGAGGTTGGCAAAGAGTGGTTACATTCACAGGTTAAAAAAGAAAAAGAAAAATCATGCCCCTTTGCTCTTAAAACACAACAAACTCAGTGCAGTCAAAAGATACACCCTCTTAGGGCAGAAATTCAGTTTGAGCCCTGTCTTCAAATTCATTCATTATACAATAGAATTTGGTCCTATATTATAAGTCACCACAGTTGTATTACTATATCCCCTTACATGGCACTTTTCACTCCAAGTATGTTCTCACCTAATATTCAGTAACCTTGTGAGGAAGAAAAGCAAACCTTGTCACCCTGTGGGAGTCAGGCAACACTTGCAGAGAGAGGTCCCATGACTTTTAAGCAGATGCAGACATTACCATGGAGTTCATATTTCTGCCCAGTGTTGTCCCTTTTGGCTTAACTTTCATGTGGAAGCCCCTTTAGTTTCTTTTCCTGACAGGCTAATTATGTCCCACCTATCACCTAGAAGAGGTCCTGAAAGGACAGGGAAAAGAGTCACCAAAGCCAATCTTGATTTAAAAAAATAACTGTTCTTACAAGAAAGACACAAAGATTACTCAGAAATATCATTATATAAATCATGCACCATGAACTTGAAGCAAATTCTGTGATTGTTTTATAATTAATACAACAGTGCCAAATTGCACATAACATCCTGAAAATGATTATCAGAACCAGCACTATCCAAGAAGAAAAACAAGGGCTCAACTATAGGAGAGACAGTGTTTGACTAAGTCCCTCGTGGCTAAAGATTTTCCACCAATCCCTAATGTAAAAACTGTAGACAGATCTATCATAACTTAAGAGTATTACAATTTTATAAACAAGTTAATCTACAGGTGACTAGCTTTACTCTATTGCTTTTATTTTATAATGTGAGTTCAGCCATTCTGTTTTAAGACATGCCTGATTATCAGAAATCCCTGCACTAGTGAATCCCTTAAGTTGTATTTATAGAATAGATAACTACACCAGATGGACTTCTTTTAATTCTTTTATTTATAGTGGACAAGTAAAAAAAAATCAACCCTTACAGAGTATTGCCTTCATGATTGTTATTCTTATTGGAGTTTGCTGCATATGACAGAGTAGGAATTAGAAAATGAACGCATTTAACAAACATTTGATGAAAACCTACTATGTGCCAGACTTTATGTATGTGCTGGGGATACAGACATGAACCTTTGCAGAGGCCACTGGTTTTGGGATAGACATGTATGCAGATAATTTACAGTACACATTTATAAAAGCTAATTACTGAACTATAGATGTAATGTCATGGAGTGGATAGAGTGGAGGGTGAGAAAGTGAGGTGGGAATTTATTACAAAAGTTAAAAAAGAAAAAGAACAATATCACCCTGTTTTAACCATAGCACTTAGGACTAGCTTGAATTATTTTGTTCATTTTTAAGGATAATTTGTGATCTGTTTCCCACACCTAGAATGTGCAGTCTACAAGATAGAAATCTTTCCCACCCTATGGTATCCTCAGTGTCTAGAACAGTACCTGACACATAGTAGGAGCTTGGTATGTATTGAATTGTGCACTTTCCCCTTGCCACCCAAAAATGTATGTTAGAGTTCTAACCTCCAGTACCTCAGAATATGACCTGACTTGGAAAAAGGGTCTTTACAGAAGTAATCAAGTTAAATGAGGCAATTAGGGTGAACCTAAGAACAAACCAATTATCTAATCCAATTTGACTAGTGTCTTTATAAAAAGCGGATTTTTGGACATAGAAACCTCACACAAAGAGAGAAGACAACATGAGGAGACACAGGGAGAAGACAGCCATCACAATTCTCAGCAGGAACCAACTCTGCTGACATCTTGGTCTCAGACTTCTAGCCTCCAGAACTGGGAGACAATAAGTTTTTGTTGTTTAAGTCAACTAGTTTGTGGTACTTTGTTATGACAGCCCTAATACAGAGCTCAAGGGGTGTTGGTGAAATGAAGAAAGGAATGAGATAAACTAAATTAGAGGAAATGGTAGATACCAAAGATAATTCTGACTGGATTTTTTGATGAATTGGGTCTGGGAAATTAGAATGAACAATCAATGCCAGCTGAATACTAATCCCCATAGGAAAGATTAAGAATACAGGAGAGAAACAAGTTTTGATTGTTTATGTACATTTTTGGATATGTTCGGGGGAGGTAGGGGACTTTCAATGCAGGAGAGTTTAAATATAGATAAAAGCACCTGCACAATATCCATATGACTATATCCAGCAAGAACTGAGAAATACGGGTGTGGAGCCAAGAGGATGGGAAATGAAGATACAGGAGTCCTTAAGAATTGTAAATTGTGTTTGCAACATAAATGCAAATGAGAGTTAATAAAAAGAACATACAAACTGTGAATAGAAGTAGAACAAATGTGGTCTTTCTGGGGAAAAAAATGATGGATAAAGAAAAGGAATAAGGATCAAAAAACAGAAATTAGAGAAGGAAAAATGGGAGAAGATGATTCTTTAAAATTGAAAGGAAGAGGGATTTTCAACAGGTTAAGAGTTTCAAATGCATCAAAGTCTGAAGCTGGGTTAGGAAGGATTGGGACTGAAAATATCTCTTTAGGTTGGATTATAAGGAAAGTGTTTGGGTCAGAAACCAGCATGGGAATGGATGAAGCATGAAGGGATTTCAGAAACCATAAAACAAAGTTCTGAGGTCATTGACTATGAAGAACCTAAGAACATACAACCCACGCTTAGCTGTTGCATGGTGTCCAATCTGGGGAACCCCCAGAATTTAAGGGCAATCCCAGAATACTTAAAACATGTTTGCTCAAGAAAATGCTTTATCAATTTTAATTCCCTATGTGAATATGTTTGTGTTAATATGATTGGAAATTTGACTGTCATCAGTATATATATTTTCCTAACTTTTAAATGGGAAATTTAATTTCTTAATATGTAGGATCTGATTTGCCAGCGCCTTTCAAATTATGAGAACTTTGAGTAGGACACTGGAGAGAGAGAATTAAAAAGATCCTTGAATGTAAAAAAGTTTGCAACATTTCTGACTGGCTTCAGAACAAAATATTACTAATAAAGTTTCCAATTATAATATTAGGCAGCATGTTACATGAAGGCAGAAACTTCCTCTGCTAAATACAGCATTATATCCCCATAACTTGACCTTCAAACTGGGTACAAAATAAATATGTGGTTATTTGTAGTGCTTAACTCAGCTACAGTGTTCATTCATATGTACCTTCTCTCATCAGATGTAAACTATATCTAAATTCTTTTGTTTTGGAAAGAGTGAAACACACAACTTGATATGTACTATATTAAAATTAATGTGTGTCCAGGCTTATCTACTAAAACATCAGAAAGTATAAGTGAGTATTTGTACAAATTTTACTGGCATTACATTCCAGATAAAGTTCGCTAAAGCAGAACGATGTGAATCTAATTCAATTTTTAAACTTCAAGTTTCAATAAACAACATTAAATGTTACTGCAACAATATCATTCTCAGCACAGTATGACTTCTTACAGCATTGCAAAGAAAGATAACCAAACTTGGGGCAAAGCAGGTTTGTTTTTATTTTAAGCTTCATATAAAATGATTTCACTCAACGCACTTAAAGTGAAGTTGGTCATTTCAACTGTCAGCTTTTTTCTTTAGTTCCAAACTTAGTGGAAGACCTTTAACTTCCAAAACCTTTGATCAGTGGATTTAACTTCTCAAAGATTAATTGCACAAAGAGAGGTAATCTTCTAAATATGAATGTGAAACAAAATGATTAAGACAGACTTTAATTTATGAAAATGTTCAAATCTCATTCTGTACTCCTCTGAAGTGTCTTTAAAATTACAGGCTAGGAAAACAGTCCATCTTCACTTAATCTTAAGAACAGGAAAAAAAAACTTCAGTTTGAAGGCATGAAAACATCATTATAATCTTTACATTTTTCAATCCCTCAATGCATGTAGTTAGAAATGCACCAGTACAATGAGAATTATTTATAAAAACGGGGTATATTTTACAATTTAATGATCCAAATGGATCCTGGAAAGTGTTAAACTTTTTTAATGCTTTATTTTAAAATAAACTAATAAGACTACCCTATTGAAAATAAAAACAATACAAAACTCTTAATATGGAAAAATGTGGGGAAATATAAATTAGGCAAACTTATTTACCAACTTATTTAAACATTCTTTCAGTTGAGAGGTCCCAGTAATTCTCCTTTATCCACATCTTCACACTGACTCAGACTTTGTCTTTTCCATGGCATAAACTAGTTTTAAAGCATTTACATGAATGGATACATTAATATGGCCATTTATATTCAGACTCCAGCAAACCTCACCTTGAGGGACCCATTGTCTCATTGACTTGATTCATTATTAGTCTAACTAACAGGATTCCAGTTTCTCAGTATCAGTGTCCTATTTAGTTTTAATTTGTAACATCATAACCTTTGCTTAACCTCTCATTCAGGGAAGTCTTAACAGTTCCTCCTCTAGACTGAAAAATTGCATAAATATTTAAACGTTAATTCAGAGAGAGTAAGAATGATATCAAAATGTCCCTTAGAGCCAAAATTTCAGTGGATTTGGAGTAGTAACATTATGATATCACCTAAAAATCCAAAAGGTGTCCAGTTTTCCCCTCTGGCTTAAATATTGTTTGTTCATGAAAGATCTTAGAAATACCTTGAAGATCTGAGGTTGTTCTCCATATAGTCCCTTTATTTTAAAGACAAATGGGAACTTGTCAAACAGCTCAGAAAATTGTACAAATAGTTACGGAGATGTCAGTCAAGAAAGCTGCATTTCCTTATTTCTCAAAACGTGGCTTTGGTAACTCAAAAAACTTTTCAACCTGCTTATCTTGTACATTACGCCCACAAAATCCCTGAACTAATCACAGCTTATGAAACCATGTTGTCAAAATAAAAAAAAATTATAAAGATATATAAACTTGAGGTTAGATTAATTTCACCAGTCATTCAAAGTAGTAATTTAAATATTGAATTTGAGATAAATGCTTCCATTATTAGATAGATATCTTATTTTAGAAGAGTAGTATGAGAATTCTTGACAAGCCAAGAGAACAAATTTGAAAGTTCTATATATGAGAGTTTTAGATTTGGTAAAACTGCATATTTGAAAATAAACTGCCATCCCTCCTGAACATTTATTCCAATAAAAATAATATTGAATTCGCAAACTTTTATCTTTTCTTGTAACATTTCCTACAGTAAGTCTTTGGTTTTAAAACATATATAGGTAATTACTGCTCCTTCTTCAGTTTTGAAGGGTTGCTTTCTCTTCATGCTCCCTTCAGGGTCCTGAATTCTTGCCGAACTGATCATGATTTGCAGGCTTGAGGACTAGTGGTTTCTGTACTGTTTGTTCGATCTGTAATCCATGTTGGATAGTACTCAAAGAGGGTCACACTGATGTGTCACTCAAAGAGCTGAATGACAAATATCAATTTCCAAAGAAAGTAAAACATTGTAACAATGAACAACACAAAAGACTACATGAATTCAATCTAAACTGGATAGCAGAAACCCTACACTCAGGCAAAATCCTATCTTGCCAAATATTTACCGGGGCTCTTATGGAAAAAGCCTCTGAGTGTACACCCTAAGAGAAGAGATCAAAGACCATGTGAAGAGTTCATTTCCATGCTCAGGAAAATTCCTTAATTCTGGAGTAAGGATTGTTAAGAGAGTTTCAGATGACATAAGAAAGTGATCAGATAGTATCAGATGGCAAAAGGATCATGAGAGTACCAGGAGGATTTCTTCAGGGTACGAAGGGGACTTCAGGGTTAGGAGAAAGTTAGCCTAGCATGGCTGATTAACACTCTCTCAGTCAGGTGGCCTTAGAAAAACTGGAATTAAATAGGGCAACTGGAATTAAACACTATAGTTCACAAAACACAATCACCTCAAGTAAACAGCAGCAGTTACAGAACAGGAACATACATGAGAAAGACAAATGCTGTCTCATTAATGCTGTGTTTCCTATGCACTTGAATATCGGGCTTATTTTATAAACAAAGGAGTGGATACTCAGCCATGTTCAGGAACACAGAGCTATTGACAGAACAAAATCAGCCCCAGTCTTTTTAACACAACAAAATCAGCTGGTCCTTTATTCCCGCCAGACTACTTGTACTCATTAAATTCCATGAATCCAAAAACCTTCCAAAAATTTTTTGGAGGCCACTGTAGGATTACTAATGTTTTATTTTGCCAAGTACATTAAAACAAAAACAAAAAGTTTACATAACAACAATCATCAGTTCTCTTTAAATTGGCATTTTACTCTTTAAATTGAAATAACATATTGTTGAGAAAAATTCAATTTTTTTTTCATATCACCACACACTGATAAAAAATCTATGTCAGAATGGACTAGAACCCCATGAGGACCCCTGCTCTCTGCCACAGCTGTCTCCCAGTATCAGTCCAAGACTTTTGCTAGAACTTTATTGTAGTTTAATTACCTGCAGGTACATTTTGAACCCCTCCAGAAGATGCATCACATATCTTTGGTCCTCAGGCACATTTAACTTTTTTTTTTTCAAAATTGATATGTGACTAAAAGTTTAAGTGTATATATTTAATATCATTATTTCTTTTTCTCCACAATAGTTGTACTTAATTCAGCATTGCATGCTATTATCATTGATATCATAGTCTTGCACAAATACTGTATGTTTTGCATGACTGATGGACATTCAAACAAAAAATGTAAAATATATTTAGCAATTCCCAATCCCCTATATCCAATGACAAAAAAGAGCAGGCACTCAATAACTAGAACTTGAAAATAAAAAGAAGATACAGATTTCTATGCTGTCAAGTTACCTTTGTAGGATTCTCATTTAGTAACCAACATCCTGTAAGAAATGGAAGGGTAAAAAAAATCAGTTTGGAGTTGAGGTTTAATTTATTTATTTTTGTCTATAAATAACTCTCTTATCTAAGATACCAGGAAATTATGTGTGCTGGTTAATCAAATATTCTGGTTAATAGATTATTACCCTACTTAATAACATGTATACATCACTGATTATGAAAAATTAAACCACAATAAAATATATTTAGCACAGAAATTAGGCTGAAGTAGAGAATTATCTTTGCCTTGATGACTCCAAAGGTACTTTAAAGCTTCACATTTACCATTATGAAAAATAAAATGCTGAAGTGGAGAGATAGACCAGGTAATGGAACTTTTTGTTTAACAGGATATCAAATAAACTATAGTTTTTCACATTTTGTGCTCTTTAATGAATAAATACTAAATAACATTATAATCATAAAATTAACATAATCTCAAAATGGATTTTGTTCCAATGTTTTCTTCTTTAGAACATGCTTTGGGGAGACGTAGTGATATATTTTTATCCTATATTTTTCACTAAATATTGCATCATAAGTATATTCCATGTTTAGTGGCAAAATCTTGATAATAGTGAATTTAAATAGTTGAATAATATTTCCTCGGGTTGATTTACTATAATTTAATCAAAATTTTCTCAAAAAAAGTATTAGCTATTTTAATTGTGCTGAGATGAACATATGAGCCTGTAAACATTTGTTGGATGAGTGAATGAATCATTGTGCATATTTTTATTTATTTAGAAATAATCCTCCAAAATTTGACATTGAGCCTTGCTGGTTTCCTCCAGTTGCATGAGTGGACTGAAGTTACAAAGTGACATATGAAAATAGAAGGCCTGAGTGGTTTCTATAAAGGATGCTTGAAAAACTCAAAATTGGTCATGAAAGTGAGATGAGAAAGGGGCAAAATGAGATTGAGAATAATCAAACAGAATGCATTTACTGAAAGAAAACTTAAAAGCCTGGGGAAAAAACGATGAACAAAATGTAAGGGAATCAAGATGATCATAGAATGGGAACTCATTAAAATGGGATGTTTTTAGGATAATTTCTGCATAGAATTGAAAAGTCTAGGGGAGAAAAATGGGGAGCCAAGATCAGGAATAGAAAATTATTAGTAAATTAGCTTCAATGAACCCAAAACCAAGCTAATTATCAGAACCCCCTTAGAAACCATTTTTTTCTTTTTAATAAAAATTTCTCAGTATCAGCTGAGGAATATCGGGAAATCATAATTCAGCATGTCTGGATTTTGATCTGGTAACTTGTATTTTGAAAATACCCCCTGGATACAAATTAAACTCTATATCATTTATAATAGAGCACAAAGGATATGTCATAAAAAGAGAAATGAATGCTAATATTTTTATGGCTTAGTCACATTGTACCTAGATTGTGTAAATTTTTATAAATGTTGGGAAGTTCCCTAAAAAAAATTGTATCTACTTCTATATCAAATTGTCTGAAATACTCCCCTAGATCTTTTATTCAAGCTAGATTACATATCAACTATTGTAAATATATAAAAGAACACTGCCACAGAACAATTTCAGTTAGTCTTTTTTTCAGCATGTGTTTATGTCAGTTCTAAGTTGAACACAGTCAACTGTATTTTATTCAATTGACAGAAGAACTATGATGTTATCATAGTCCATCAAATTTTTATAGACCTCTTACTTTATATATGCAGCTTCTCTTAAAGTCAATGGGAACCACACCAATAATGTGTTAGAAAAATCTGAAAACATGAATACGCAATGCCTGCTAGTCAAACTGCCCCAGTATTTGGTTGCTTTATTGTGTCTTCAAATTCAAATCACCCAAATTGCTTGCCATGAAATATGACTTCTTCCCCAGTTCTAAGTTCTTGTCAGTCATAGGTTGCTTTTTATTTATCTTCTCTAAAATATCTAACCAATGGGAATGTGATGGTCTAACACTGAAACCTAGAAAAGTCGTTCTCACAAGATTTCCAGTCTTGTCTTAAAGATCTATACATTTGTCTTTACCCTGAGTAAACCAATCTCCAATGTCTCAGAACCTATAATTTTTTAAATGGAAATCAGCTAACATAGGAATTGTTTGGGAATGGTGTTAGAGTATGTTCTTGGAATTATTACTGAAGGTTTAGCTACATTTCATGATGTATATAATCTCTATGCTTTAAACTATTATTTGGCATTGTTAGTCTCAGAAATATTTTTTAGATGTCTCTTTCATAAAGACTTGGGATAACTTTCATCGGGTGAGTAAAAAAGCATTATTTAGTACTACAGAGAGCAAATAAGAATTTATTAAGAGATTTTCTCTCAAACACAGAAAATTTGTCTCTTTTCCTTTTTGTATTTCTTATTATCAGAGTAATCATAAACAGGAGACTTTATGTCCCTGAGCCTCAATCATTTCATGTGTGAAATGGATGTAGCTTTATCTGTCCTACCTAGGCCATGTCAATATAATGAAAAGCAAATGGACCAATGTGTATGGAAACACAATAAAAAGGAAAGTTATGTAAATTTAAGAAATTGTTATTGTTATGTTCTATGAATGTAATATGAATGGAGTTTAATGGGATTTTTCAATGTATTTTCACACAAGTTTTATAGTGAGCAGTTTCTGTAAGAGATTCTGAAATAGATTAAGACTGGTAATGAAAGTGTTTCCATTAGACATGTGTAGTTCATTAAGTTATTCCACATGGTATCCAAATCATTAGTATCTTAAATGTACCAAGAAAGATTGTGAACCAGTGATGACAGACAAATCTACTAGAGACAGGGTTACTTTCCATGGACTATATCTTCAGCTAACTCTTGCTATGACTACGGAACACTTCTATTTATTTGATTTTTTACCAAGGTTTTTTCCCATTCAATTTTGAAATCTTAAAGAGTTTCCTTATAACCATAGTTGATCTACATATTATTTTTTTCTTTTTTACAGAAACACATGGTGCAAATTGGCTGTTAAGCATCCACATCTAGTTCATTTACCACAAAGCACTGAATCACTGCCATGGCAATAATGAATTTGCTTTCCAGATTGGATCAAAGTAATTATATTCTGGTTACTTAACTGTGAAGTCATGTGACACCACTTTGAATTTGTTTATGTCATATTACTCATTGGTGAAGAGATCTACACATACGTTGTTCAGTGAAGAAGGTGGCTGCCATTATATACACATTAACATCTCGTGATTCAAAGACATTGCTCCTGATGGTTTTATTTCCTCCTGTGAGCAAAGTTAGATTCGAGATGCTTACACTAGTGATACCTCTTAACTGCATAATATCATGTTCAAGACTAACTTTGTTGCTATAAACTTAAGTTAAATTTTGTCAATACCATTTTCAATTCATCTATAATAGAAGAAAAAGAAGGAAAAAGTGAATTTATCATAGCTAATATATGACATGAACATCTGCTCATAATAAGCTAGTCAAATTGAGTTTAAGTCTGTCAGGCACAAGGAGAATCTAAATGGTCCAAGACAAGGTATCCAGCTGATAAAGACTGCTGTAAGAATATCACTGAGATTCTTCCCTTTTTTTAATTATCTGCCAACTATGGCTCACTCCTCTCTTAAATCCTGGGTTCAGACTGTCACAAACATATCTCATATGATATCTCAGTTAAGAATTGTTGCATGGAATTTTTTTCAGTATTCTTCTTTCATTTACTTTCCTTCTAAATTTAATATTTTTCCCTTTCTGACCTAATCCTATAATCTTCTTGAATTTTAATACAAGATATTTCCCATCAATCATTTTTAACAAAGAGAGAAGGATACCCTATCAAAAAGTAACAAATTCTCATAATTTAAGTGGACATCTTTAGCCAAGCAAATATGCTTGTGAATTTCCTCTCTTCTTAGCACTCCTTCCATCTTCCATAACTTCTGTCTTAGAACAACTTGAAAGCAAAATAGAAGATTTTCAAAGTAGTCCCATGAGGTTCCAAACCCTGGCATTACCACTTATTAAGTGTTGTGGCTTTGGATAAATTACTTAACTATTCTGTATCTCAGTTTAGTCATCTGTAAAATAGACATAAATAACATCTTCCTCATGAAATAGTGGTAAAAACTGAAAGTGACCATGTATGTGAAAAAAAAGCACATTTCATGACATATAATATGTACTTTTTAGGTTGTGGTTTTTGAATTTGAAGTTAACACTCCTCTTTCACTCAACCATATTGTTCCAGTTCTCTCCAGCCAAAAATTCTAAAAGATACTTTGTAACTTATCTCACATTTTTCATTTTGAAAACTACTTCATGTGTATCAGTCAGCTTCTACTGCCTAAAAAATCACCCTGAAACTTACTTAAAACAATAATGAGTAATTATTTCTCTGTTTTTCCCATAACTTGTTGTTCTGGCCATAGTGGTCTAGCTTCAGTAGTGTAGGATGTTCTCACAGACATGTCTGGGACCATAGCTGGAATAGAGTGATAGCTCGCTTAAAATAGCCAGGGGAATTTCTCTCCCTATGGCCTCCTCTTCCAGTAGGCCAGCCCAAATTTCTTCACACTGTAGTAGAAAGATTACCATGCAAAGGGAGAAAAATGACAATGCTTAAGTCACATTAGTGCCAATGTTGAGGCCAGAGAAACACTAAAAAAAAAAAAAATACAATATTTGAAGGCTCACAACTCTGAGTTAAAATTCAGTTTCTACTACCTTACTAAATGAAAGATCTTGAGCAAGCTATTCATTCCCCATAGAATTCAGTTTTCCTTTACTACAATGTATATCAATAATATAGGGTTACTTAGAGATAAATAAAATTACATGTATAATTTGCTCAATTTAGTACCTGTCAGTTGGCAAAATAAATGTTAGTTTCTTTCTCTAATCAGCTGCCTTTTGAGGGTTTTTTTTCTCCATCACCACCAACACACTTACCACCCTTCCATTATCCCACATAAAAACCCAAGAAACAGAATTCCTTCCCCGAGAATTATTGTTATTGTTATTAGATTAGATTAAAATATGTACCTAAAACCATTAAATACACATCCTCATACTTAGAACAAGAAATAATATCTATCAGAGCCACCTCTCCTTCGCTAATAAGAAAGTCTCCTCTGACCATCAGCCGCTATAGAGACTTCCATAGGTAGGAATGAAACGATTCAAGAGCACCATTAAATGAGTCTAGTTTCTCTAGTTTCTCAAAATAAATAGATCTTAAAAACAAATAAACCCAAAAGATGATCACCAAAATATTGAGAACTGTTTTCTTTTTTAGAGTTCTTTAAAGATACATAAAAATCCCTATTTTAGAACATGCAAAAACGTTCATTTAAAAACATGCATAAAAATTCAGAAAATAGTTTGCAAATAATATAAAATTATTAAGGCATTTTAGTATTATACAAATTAATAGCAGAGAAAATAAATTTACAAATGAGTAAGGCTAATATTAAGAATATTTAAACATTAGACATGAAAAAGAGACTCCAGTTCTTTATAGTTTCTTCAAAGTGCTGGGACATTTGATATTAGTAATGATGTAAACATCCATGTGTTAAACTATTTTATGTAGAAAAACAGGATTCATCTTTCAAGAGAACACATTTAGCTTCTACTGAGAAGGAAAAAAAGAAATGCCTTTTCACTTCTTAAACCGGAGACGCCTTTCTTCTCTTCCCATCCCCACCTTACTTCCCTCTTCCCCTGGCCACTTATCCTCAGAAGAGGAAAAATGACCTGGTTGGTCATGTCTAGGACACTGTTTCACTGCATTTACTAGTGGGCAGAAATGCACAGGTCTCCAGAGACTGAGGTTGATAAACAAAGCTAAGGAACCTCAGGGCTATGCCATCTTGTTCTCTCTTCCTTCTTACATGAAGACTTGGTCCCTTGGGAGTTCTCACTGCTAGAGACTCAGCAGCTAAGTGAGAGGTTGCTCAAGGCTTAGGTAATAGAGAGAAGACTATTTGAGCCATGGACCTGAGGCAGATCCTCTGACACAACTGACCAGAGAGCTCAGCTTTACAGCATCAAATCGCAGGCCAATCACACATACAGCAGCCCATGCAATTCATTTGTCATTGCTTCTTGTCTGCATAGCTTCTTCAAAAAAGTGGTAAAAACAAAATGATTGATAAGTCCTCACTTGGGCATACTCTGTCCCCTGACTCTAACACTGGTGCCAGAACAATACCTCTGGTATTTATCAGTACGTATTGTGGGTAAGATTTTGACTTCTTTAATTAAAAAGTGACATTGAAATACCATATCTAAACAATAAACAATTTTTTTAATTCTTCTGAAACTCTACCTCATATCAAAAGACAAATAACATCAATTACATGAGAATCAAAAGAACATACAGGGATAAATATCTGTCCTAATGAAATTTTGATGTGAAGATATGGTATATATGAGTATAAGATATAGAAGGGAGAAAAGGCTATTGCTTGCTAGGAAGACCTTGGCTAAATTCTTTTCAAAGAATTTCTTCATTGGAAAAAAGGAACTCTTAGCTTGCAAGTTAGATTTTAGTACTATACAAAAATAAGTGGCATGAATTTCTCTGTTTCACAGCTGCAGAAGAATTGTCAGGAACATGCTTTATCCTGACTGAAGTTGAAAAAACCCACTAGCCACTTCAAATTTAGAGGTTTCTACATATGATGACCACATGTATTTTGAAGTATTTATTAATCAAATGTAAATAACTGAATAAGATCAAACTCTTCACTATATACTTGGCTTTGATGAATTGTCATCACTTACTTCTTTTCTCTATAAATAGACTGGGCACAACGACTTCAGCTCAGTGCCTAATTATGTCTGGTTGCATGGCAGCAGGGCACAGAAAGGTGAAGTAGCTCGCTGATTGCCTCAGGGGAGACTATACACTAGTCTAGAAGGCTGGTGAATAGAGTCATTTTAAACGTAACCAAAAAAAAAAGAGAAAAAAACTTCAAGTGATTGGAATACCATCTGCCTGTGTTCCTTAATCTGGGCTGCAAACTTTAGTAATTGGTATCCATATGATCATTCTCAGAGCTCTTTGTCTCCACAAAGAAAAGCATGATGTGATCTTTAGTAAGCATGACTCTTGTTATTGGTGTGGACAAATAAGGAACAATAAGGATGCTATTTTATATATAACTATTCTAATTTTCAAATTTTTCTTGGGCCTGTTATCATTTTTAATGCAGTAGCTTTCCAAGAGTTTCTTTTTGTCTTTGCTTTGTCCTGGAGGTCACAGTCAGCACTCTGACCACCTCTTTAGTTGTTTCTGCTTCTCAGTCATTTCATCCCATCATTGAAACGTCTAAACTTTCAATTTTCTACATATGATGACTTTTCATTCTAAATTTAGTCTATTAGAATGTTCCAGAGATCTAAATCAAAATAATAATAATAACAATAAACTCTATTAAAATAACATTACTTAAATCGTATGGTCTTTCAAATTTCTAATTTCCCAAACGTGTCCAAAAGTTGCTCTAAAAAAATCAGCTCAACAAGTGTAACAGTAGAAACTAATCTAACCTGGGTGTACTCAGAAGGCACTTCCATAGGTCTGGCAAGCAACCATTAGAGTGAGTTCAGAATCACAAAAGGCAGGACAAGTGATCACACATGACTACATGACTAGCATTTGCCATTTGCAAAATACCTCATACTTCTGCTTCTTTCAAAGGAATGGAAAAAGAAAAATAAATTTACCAGTAGTACTTAAGACAAGTTGTTCTCTCCTTGGTTTGGTGACAACTAGCTCAGAGTGATCAATCAATCAATGAATAAGAGAAAGGGAAGAAAATGATCACTGGCATTTTATGAAGGGACTGTCATTAAACACAAGGGGAATTATAGGCAAATTTTATAATTTAATAGACAAGGTACTCCGACTTCTCACTGACACATATATTAAGCTCTGGCACCTGCTATTACCTGGTAGACAAAAGGAAGTGTGTTTCCTGAGTTTCCTGTCTTTGCTTCCATGAATCCTTAAAAAGATTATTCTATATTGGCAAATACTCTGTAAACAATAGTTTTATCTCTGTGAACAACCTATCATTATAATAACGGGAGAACAATAATCCAAAATGATCTGATAAGACAAAAGTAGATATACAGAGTAGGCATATCTAGGTTTTATTTCAAATGAATCATATGAATTACTTGAAATTTTTGTATCTCTGCAATTTATTTTCCTATCCTTAGCTGAAAAAAAGTCGTGAGGCTCTCTCATTTAGCTGACTGATTGCTTTGGAGCAGACTGTTAGCTGAATTCCTACAAGTAGTTTTTTTTTTTTCAAGACGAAGAAAAAAGAAAATTATTTACTTTTGAACTAAATTCTATATACTCTAGCCAGCTGGGCTCTTAGGGAAGTTCTCTGGCTAGGTTTAAAGAAGCTCCCTCTAACGAAGAGTGAGGATCTTTTTTCTCTGCAGAAACCGACTGCAATTAACCTCAGACATTTCAAAAGGCTAATCATTGACACCCAAACTTGTGTTTGTTCAGAGGCAAAAGGGGGATCAGTCACATTTCAATACCTTTTCTTTGGCTAATGTTGCTAATATTTCTGAAATGTGTATTTTGGATGTTTTGCAAATAAAAGAACAAGGAAATAGAAACGTGTAGCACAGAACTGAACCTTGTCTTAGGTTGAACTCCAGTTCAGGGGCAGTTACAGCTTTGACTCAAACATCATAAAGTGGGAATGGAAAAAAAGGCATGGAAATAGTTTTCTGAAGCAATGTTATTAATAAAGACAGTAAAAAGAAGGGTAAAGCAATTTTCTGAACACTTCAGGAAAATCTCTGGCTCAGAGGAAGCTAGTCAGTATGACTTCGGATAATCAGATTACCAGACACCTGGTAAAAACCAGCAGAAACACAAACCTGCATTTTCTTTAGTCAATGATGAAATCTTTGTGTCTATTAGTCAGACACAATTTTTACAGAGCTATGTTTTCAACTATCCAAATAACAAATTCCTTTGCCTAATGACTTTGTAGGATTGAATGAAAAGCTAGCTCAAAAAATAAAATAGAATTTAAGTATTGAAATTTAAAAACTCTGCGCTTCATGGTGCATAGGAGCCTAGAAACATAAGATAGCCTCATAATGATCTATAATTAATTTTTTGGTTGGCAATGCTAGAAATAATTTCACTATTTTAAACTTTACTTTTCTATGTGAAATTAATGAATCAATCATATATAACACATATATAGAGCACCAAAAATGATATATACATAACACTAAAGATAATTCCTTAATAGGAGACCAGAAGCTAAAACATGATTTCCCAGGACCTTTCTTTTTCTTCTCTAGAGTTCGAACCTTGTGTCACTCTCCTTAACCATCCAGCCACCAAGTAAACTTTTTTAACCTCAGGGAAATAAGATATTGTAGACTCTGCAAAAATTGCAATTGTATCTGTACTTGCAAAGATTTCTAATTGCAGAATGGAAAACAAAACAATGACAAATACTACAAAAATAAAGCAAATTATAATCACTATGGCTATCAAAGGAACAGAGGTAAGCATCCAAGATAAAAAAAAATATATATATATATATACATACACTTAGATATATTCACATATACATATATACAAGTATACATAGATAATATAGATTATATATTTATTAATAAATACATTTTTATTCAGATATACACGTATCTGCAAGTAAGCAAAAATGTAACTTTAAGAAACAATGCCATAATAAACTAAAGAAAAAATAAACCATGGAAGATCATTGATTGTTCATGAATATGCCTGAATCAATACAAGCTATACAAGAGTAAAGTCTGAATATGATCTACACATCATTTAGATGTTCTCCCACTTTATGCTTTTCCTCAATCCTTTCTTAGAGAAAGACAGCTTCCCATCCATGCTGCCACCTGTTAAGAAAAATGACACCCATTTATGCAAAAAAAATTTTCAATAAATTCAGTTTACACTAAATAATGTCAAAGAGAAGAATTAGCAAGAGGGAATTTTAAGATACCCACAGGGAACATTTTTTTTTTGGAAAGGAGTACCTGAGATCTAGGCCACTAATAATGAAAGTAATTAAAGTAACACTTAAGTTGCTGAGTATCACAACAAAGTGAAACTGTAGGCAGGTCTGGAGTTTAGAAAGCTTTTGACACCAGTTAAGGGTTGACAACTTTCATTGCTGTTGTTTTCTTATTTTCTTTTTTTCTTCTAAATAAAAATAAGCTTTTTTTGATTGACTTTTGTCCTAAGTTCACATTTACCTCAATACACTTAAGTCAATCTTGTTCCTCCTAAAACAATTTCCCAAGAAGTCTACCAAACTGATCTACTTGTCACAATAATCTCTCAGTCAAAAATTCTCCTTATGCTTTGTTTACATCAATATACACTTTCTAATATATTAAAGTAAAGCTAAAACAATTACTATTTTGCCATAATAAACAGAGAATCCGGTGAGGGAGAAAAGCTGGTCTCATGTGTACAGGAGATCCTAAGCATGTGTCTTGATTAAAGCACAACTCCAAGTCAGATATGCACTCAGAAGACACTAGGATAAGACAGACTTTTTTTAAGTTTGCTTCTAGAAAATAAGATAAAATAACTCCACTGCATTTTAGAATAACAAGTTTTCATGTTTCCGAAAGAATTACCTTCATTCTCTCACTAGCCTTAGATAAATAGGATAAATAGAATCTTCTTGCACATCTGCCAGACCCTTTAGAATTACCCAAATATCACCTACAACAGGGCTCTAAAAGTTTCCCAGAAACAGCACCACCATCTGAGTAAATGTAAGGAATCCAATTTTGGAACCCATCCAGATCTACCGAACCAGAAATTCTGGAGGTGGGTCCCAGAAATCTGTGTTTCCACAAGCCCTCCAGGGGATTATGATGCTGTTGAAGTTTGAGACTGACCAACTGAACAAAGAGTACATTCAATTAATAACCATAAGATCTTTTACTACAAGTGAAGGTTAATACCCTACCATTTAATTTGTTTTTGGTCCTAGGTACCTATATAGAGTCTCTGTCACTTATGAACTAAGCATAACTTAAAATAACTTAAAGGAAAAGAAAAGTTTCCATTCATAAATCATGTCTGTCTCATCTAATATTTTTATATATTTCCTTAAAAGGGCTCCAGAAATATTTTTATTGCATTTAAATTAATTGGCATACACACATACACTGAATATTATAAATAATCAAGTAATATTTTTCTTCTTTTTTTATTAAGGTATCATTGACATACAATCTTATGAAGGTTTAACATGAACAGCATTGTGGTTTCAACATTCACCCATATTTTCAGGTCTCCCAAACACACCTCATTGAAGTCACTGTCCATCAGCATGATAAGATGCTATAGAGTCACTACTTGTCTTCTCTGTACTATACTGCCTTTCCCATGACCCACCTACATTATGTGTGCTAATCATAATGCCCCTTAATCCCCTTCTCCCTCCCTTCGCATGCACCCTCCCAACCCCTTCCCTTTGGCAACCACTACTTCCCTTGGAGTCTGTGAGTCTGCTGCTATTATGTTACTTAGTTTTGCTTTATGTTATACTCCACAAATGAGGGAAATCATTTGGTACTTGTCTTTCTCTGCCTGGCTTATTTCACTGAGCATAATACCCTCTAGCTCCATCCATGTTATTGCAAATGTCAGGATTTGTTTTCTTCTTATGACTGAATAATATTCCATTGTGTATATGTACCACCTCTTCTTCATCCATTCAACTACCAATGGTCATTTAGGTTGCTTCCATGTCTTGGCTATTGTAAATAGTGCTGTGCATAGGGGTGCATATGTCTTTTTGAATCTGAGGTCTTACTTTCTTCAGGTAAATTAACAGGAATGAAATTACTGGGTCAAATGATATTTCTATTTTTAATTTTTTGAGGAACCTCCATATTGCTTTCCACAATGGTTGAACTAATTTACATTCCCACCAACAGTGTAGGAGGGTTCCCTTTCTCTGCATCCTCACCAGCATTTGTTGGTCCTCGTCTTTTTGATGTTGGCCATCCTAACTGGTGTAAGGTTGTATCTCATTGTGGTTTTAATTTGCATTTCCCTGATGATTAAGTGATGTGGAGCATTTTTTCATGTGCCTGTCGGCCATCTGATTTTCTTCTTTGGAGAAGTGTCTGCTCAAATCCTCCATCCATTTTTTAACTGGGTTATTTGCTTTTTGAGTGTTGAGGCACATGAGCTCTTTATATATTTTGGATGTCAACCCCTTATTGGATATGTCATTTATGAATATATTCCCCCATACTGTAGAATGCCTTTTTGTTCTACTGATGGTGTCCTTTGCTGTACAGAGGCTTTTTAGTTGATGTAGTCCCATTTGTTCATTTTTTATTTTGTTTCCCTTGCCCGAGGAGATGTGTTCAGGAAAAAGTTGCTCATGTTTATATTCAGGAGATTTTTGCCTATGCTTTCTTCTATGAATTTTATGGAAAAGCAGGAGTGAGGGCCATGCATCAGGCAAGAGCCTGGGTGTGGTGGGATCTGCAGGAGGCTGCGTATGGCTGAACCCAAGCAAGTAGGAGGGACAGTGACAAGAAGGGCATTTAAAGACTATTTAAAAAGAACTCACTCAGACAGAGGATTAAAGATGGTGGTGTGAAAGGTGAGACAGAGGCTTCCTCCTAAAACCGCATATAATATGAAAATATAACTAATGCAGCTACTCTTGAAAGAGCAACGGGAAAGAGGACTGCAACAAACTGCATACACATGGAGATAAGAGCAGACCTCATGGAAAAGGGTAACGTACTAAAGCTGTGGTCCTGCGGGACCCAAGCCCTTTCCCCACCCCAGCTCATGTACTGGAGGAAGAGGAATGGAGCAGGGAGGGAGTGGAGATCTGGGACTGCTGAATACCTAACTCTGGAGATATGCTCTGGGAGCACAAACCTACATTTCATGGTGCTTGCATGATACTCTTGTAATTAGGGGTTGGAAAGCTAAGACAGGCAGAATTCCTGGAGAAACTAAGATTCCGGCTCCTTGTGGAAAGCAGGGATCCATATCCAGCTGCTCTGGGACAAAAGAAAAGCAGTCCATCTGAGAGACTGCCTAACAAAAAAGCCCTTAGCAAGAGGGATGCTAAAGGGGCAAGGATGGCACAGAGATTACTGCTCAGGAGAAAGGACAGGTAGACAAAATTGTCTGGGTGCACTGTGCCCAGCAGATTGGGAGCTTTCATGATCCTCAGGTGCTCCAGCTCCCTGGCTGCCTACAGAGATCCAAGAACCCTTTCCATGACAGGCACACTACTGCGCCTTTCTCCTGGCCAGCCCCACCAGGCTTGCAAACCAGGAAACCCTACCTTGGTGTTAGGCCAGCCAGAGGGAAGACATGTCTACAGCAACTAAAAATGCAAAGCACAGAGGCTTATACCTGTGTGCTGGCCCACTGGTTCAGGCAGTGGAGACAGGCATAGGAGCCAGGAACCAGGGAAAAGCTCTTTCCTCCCCCAAGGCACCAATACCACTCCCCTTTGACCCCTGACATTGCTTCAGGGGCTGAGCAGCTCCAGAGACTAGAGCTTCTGGGCACTAGAGGGCACCATTCACAAATATGAAATGCTAAAGGAACCTGGTCCAGAGTAAAATTATGAAGACAACACCTGAGAAAGATTTAAATGATACTGACCTCATGACTCTCCCTGAAAGGGAGTTCAAAATAAAAATCATTAACATGCTCATGGAGGTATGGAAAGATATTCAAGAACTCAGGAATGAATTACGGTCGAAGATCCAATCATTGAAGAGCACAATGGACAGTATTAAAAGCAGATTGGATAAGGTGGAGGAGACGATAAATGAAATAGAAACTAGAGAAGAGGAATACAAAGAAGCTGAGGCACAGAGAGAAAAAAGGATCTCTAAGAATGAAAGAATATTGAGAGAACTGTGTGACCAATCCTGTGGCCATGCTAAGAGGAAAGTATATTGCAATGCAGGCCTCCCTCAGGAAAGAAGAACATTCCCATATAAGCAGTCTACACTCACAATTAATGAAACTGGAAAAAGAAAAACAAATGAGACTCAAAGTCAGTAGAAAGAGGGACATAATAAAGATTAGAGCAGAAATAAAATCGAGAAGAATAAAACAATAGAAAGAATCAGTGAAAACAGGAGCTGGTTCTTCAAGAAAATAAACAAAATAGATAAAACCCGAGCCAGATTTATCAAGAAAAAAAGAGAGTCTTCTCACATAAACCGAATCAGAAAAGAGAAAGGAAAAATCACTATGGACAGCACAGAAATACAAAGAACTATTAGAGAATACAATGAAAAATTATATGCTAACAAACTGGATAACCTAGAAGAAATGGACAACTTTCTAGAAAAATACAACCTTCCAAGGCTGACCCAGAAAGAAACAGAAAATCTCAACAAAACAATTACCAGCAATGAAATTGAACTGATAATCAAAAAACTACCTAAGAACAAAACTCCTGGACCAGATGGCTGCACCACTGAATTTTATCAAACATTTAGTGAACATAATACCCATCCTCCATAAAGTTTCAAAGAGTAGAAGAGGAGGGACTACTTCCAAACTCATTCTATGAGGCCAGCATCATTCTAATACAAAAACCAGGCAAAGACACCACAAAAAAAGAAAATTACAGACCAATATCCCTGATGAACATAGATGCAAAAATATTCAACAAAATATTAGCAAACCAAATTCAAAAATACATCAAAAGGATCATCCATCATGATCAAGCAGGATTTATTCCAGGGATGCAAGGATGGTTCAACATTCGAAAATCCATCAACATTATCCACTACATCAACAAAAAGAAGGTCAAAAACCACATCATCATCTCCATAGATGCTGAAAAAGCATTCAACAAAATTCAACATTCATTCATGATTAAAACTCTCAACAAAATGGGTATAGAGGGCAAGTACCTCAACATAATAAAGGCCATATATGACAAACCCACAGCCAACATTATACTTAACAGCAAGAAGCTGAAAGCTTTTCCTTTAATATTGGGGACAAGACAAGGAGGCCCACTCTCCCCACTGTTATTCAGCAGAGGTCTGGAGGTCCTAGCCAAGGAAATCAGACAACACAAAGAAATAAAAGGCATCCAGATGGGCAGGGAAGAAGTTAAATGTCCCTGTTTGCAGATGACATGATATTGTACATAAAAAACCCTAAAGAATCCACTCCAAAACTAGTAGATCTAATATCTGAATTCAGCAAAATTGTGGGATACAAAATTAATACGCAGAAATCTGTTGCATTCCTATACACGAACTATGAACTAGCAGAGAGAGAAATCAGGAAAACAATTCCATTCAAAGTTGCATCAAAAAGAATAAAATACCTAGGAATAAACCTAACCAAGGAAGTGAAAGACCTATACAAGACACTCCTGAGAGAAATTAAAGAAGATACCAATAAATGGAAACACATCCTATGCTCATGGATAGGAAGAATTAATATTGTCAAAATGGCCATTCTGCCCAAAGCAATCTACATATTCAATGCAATTCCTATCAAAATACCAAAAGCATTTTTCAACAAACTAGAGAAAATCATTGTAAAATTCATGTGGAAACACAAAAGACCCCGAATAGCCAAAGCAATCCTGAGAAGGAAGAATAAAGCTGGGGGGATTATGCTCCCCAACTTCAAGCTTTACTACAAAGCCACAGTACTCAAGACAATTTGGTACTGGCACAAGAACAGACCCACAGACCAATGGAACAGACTAGAGAGCCCTGATATAAACCCAACCATATATGGTCAATTAATGTATGATAAAGGAGCCATGAACATACAATGGGGAAATGACAGCCTCTTTAACAGCTGGTGTTGGCAAAACTGGACAGTTACATGCAAGAGAATGAAACTGGATTATTGTTTAACCCCATACACTAAAGTAAACTCAAAATGGATCAAGGACCTGAATGTAATTCATGAAACCATAAAACTCTTAGAAGACAACATAGGCAAAAATCTCCTGAATATAAGCATGAGCGACATCTTGAACGCATCTCCACGAGCAAGGGAAACAAAAGCAAAAATGAACTCATGGGACTACATCAAACTAAAAAGTTTCTGTATGGCAAAGGACACCATAAACAGAACAAAAAGGCATCCTACAGTATGGGAGAATATATTTGTAAATGACACATCCGACAAGGGGTTAACATCCAAAATATATAAAGAACTTACACGCCTCTACACCCAAAAAGCAAATAACCCAATTAAAAAATGGGCAGAGGATATGCAGAGACAGTTCTTCAGAGAAGAACTTCAGATGGCCAACAGACACATGAAAAGATGCTCCACATCACTAATCATCAGGAAAATTCAAATTAAAATCACAATGAGGTATCACCTCACACCAGTTAGGATGGCCAGCATCGAAAAGACTAAGAACAACAAATGCTGGTGAGGATGTGGAGAAAGGGGAACCCTCCTTCACTGCTGGTGGGAATGTAAGCTAGTTCTATTGTGGAAAGCAATATGGAGGTTTCTCAAAAAAACTAAAAATACAAATATCATTTGACCCGGGAATCCCACTCCTTGGAATTTACCCAAAGAATACACTTCTCAGATTCAAAAAGACATATGCATCCCTATGTTTATTGCAGCACTTTTTACAATAGCCAAGGTATGGAAGCAACCTAAGTGTCCATTAGTAGGTGAATGGATAAAGAAGATGTGGTACATATACACAATGGAATACTATTCAGCCATAAGAAGGAAACAAATCCTGCCATTTGCAACAACATGGATGGAGCTGGAGGATATTATGCTCAGTGAAATAAGCCAGGTGGAGAAAGACAAGTGCCAAATGATTTCCTTCATTTGTGGAGTAAAACAAAGAAGCAAAACTGAAGGAACAAAATAGTAGCAGACTCAGAGGCTCCAAGAAGGAACTAGTGGTTACCAAAAGGGAGGGGTGTGGTAGGGTGGGTGGGGAGAGTGGGAGAAGGGTATTGTGGGGTATTTTCTTTAGTACACATGGTTTTGGGAATCACGGGGAACAGTGTAGCACAGAGAAGGCAAACAGTGAATCTGTGTCATCTTACTACACTGATGGACAGTGATTGAATTGGGGTATGAGTGGGGACTTGATAATATGGGTAAATGTAGTAACTGCATTGTTTTTTCATGTGAAACCTTCATAAGAGTGTATATCAATAATACCTTAATAAAAAAAATTTTTTTTAAAAGAACTCACTCTGTCTAAAGTCCACTTAGTATAGAATCACCACCTTGGCACTCCCTCCATATGAACCCAGTTTACATTTCTGCATAGCATTTAAGGCTATGTCATATTTCATCTTATTCAATTTGCAAATGTTAATTTTTGAAGGATTGTATTAGGTAGCAGCAACAGATTTCCTTTTTCAAAGATCGTTTTGTTTCAGTAAAGGAGAAATGAGTCAGATGAAAGATATGAATGCAGGTGAAACAACCAGTTAGAAAGTTGCTACAATAGAGAGAGATCAAGAAAGAAGGGAGGAAAGGAAGGAAGGAAGAAAGGGAGGGAGGGACGGACAGAGAGAGAGAGAGAGAGATGGAGGGAGCAAGAGAGGGGAAAGAAAGAGAGAGAGAGACAGAAAGAAAAGAAAGTGAGGGAGAGAGGGGGAGGGAGGGAGAGAGGAAGGAAGGAAGGAACGAAGGAACGAAGGAAGGAAGGAAGGAAGGAAAAGAGGAAAAGGGAAAGGTTGGGGAGAGGGAGGAAGGGAGAGAGGGAAGAAGGAAGGAAGGAAAGAAGGGAGAATGGTGATGGCTTAGCTAGAACAATGGCAGCAAGAGAAAGATATATTTGGACGCATAGCCTGTGTGATGACATCTAATTGTGTTGTCATATCAGAGAGTTTTCTAGCTACATTTATCTGAGGGTCAGTCACAGTCTGCTGTTTTGTTTTTCCTACCATGTCATCATCTAGTTGGCCTCAACTTTACCAATGCTGACAGCAAAGATGAGAGTGAAAGTATGTAAATTTTTTTCCCAGATTCTCAGACCTGACTACAAATGGATCCATTCTGATGAAGGTTAAGCGGTTCTTCATTTAAAAGTTTGGCTAGTTGCTCCAAAGCCAGAGAGAATCAGGATGAGAGGTTTTTGTATTCTTACTAATTTTACCATTAGAAAGGTACCTCAGTACCAGAAATTCTGGATTGAATGGTCTATATAAATGCTCCCTGATCCCTCTAAGATGTCCCAGACAGGTATTACTTTATTCTCTGACTTTCTCTCTCTCCTCTTAATTCCTATAGTCCATTTCCTTTCCCCTGATAATCCCAGTAGCACATATAAATGACACTTAGAGCCATAAAAATACAGCTAACCACCCAGTGAAAATCCAGGGATCCACAGGAGTGATGGCCAGTGAGAAAGAAGACTTAATGGTCTGTGTAAGAACATAGAAAGTGAATTTGCAATGTAGTGTTAAAATGTAACTTTTCTTTACTCATCTTCAAATTTTTAGTAAAATTCAATCATACCAAACCCTTCTGTTGGTGCCAGAATGGTTTCTAGTGTTCAGCAAAGTTAGGACTGGTAATACTGGATTGTGTAGGGAGGAGAAGAGCTTGGTTTATTGCTCTGCTAACACGAAATTACATCTGGGAAGAAAGGCTAACAGGATGCCCCGTCAACAGTCCAGATAAAAGAAAATGGTGGCTACTCACAAAGTCCCTTGTACACTGTCACTGGCCATCATCAACATAAAGCCATGGAGTTTCTCGAGAAGACTTCATCTAGCCAACTACCATACAGATGTATTACATGCAGTAAATGGATTGAAGAACTGAGAGGGAGGGGAAAAAACAAAATCTGAGATAGGTCCATCATCCTGCCTCCAGACAGCTCATGACACCATAATGTCCGGGAAAGATTTGTTCGCTGATTCTTAAAAATCTCCAGATATTTACAGAGCACGCAGACTAAAACTGTCATGTTCCCAGTCAACTCAGTCTATAGTCACCACTTAGGCACTCCTACCATATGACCCAGTTTACATTCCTACATTTAGGGTTATGCCATATTTCCCTGGGTCATTGTTTGGTTGTTTGCTTATTTCCTGCCTCTCCCTCCAGAATGTAAGTTTCCTGGCACTGGGACTTCATCTGTCCTCTGTTCACTGCTGTACCACTTGTATTAGCCTAGTATCTGGCAAGTAATAGGCAGTCAGTAAATACTTGTGAAAGGAAGGAAGGCAGAGGGGAAAAATACATTACTATTCACAGTACATATTGATCCTAATGTATTAATCTTTAGAAGAAAACATTTCACAGAAATAAAAAGTTAAACACATAATGTATACATAATAATGAATTCAGTATTCACTGTGAACTAAATTTAAAGCCCAACACTCATTTTCCATCTCTGCTTCTATTTCAGACATAGCACTTTGCTTTCAAGAGCCTTCATCTTATTCATAAAAGGCAGAATTCAGATTAGAGTTAAAATATTCCTTACCGTTCCAAACTCTGTGTTCATATGAAGATACTGAACCCAGGAGAAATATGCAATCTTTTTAATATATCTGGAAAATACCTGTTCATGTATCCTTTCTTATTCTGTGAATATTCTGTGAATATTTAACTATATCTTAAGTCATCATCATATTTCATGGTCTTTAACTGCCTAAATGTTCATGAAGTAAAATTTTAAAATGCATATTTAATCACATAATATTAGGGAAAGTTTTCTATAAAGAAATTATGCTAGTCATTAGGTTGAATTGAGGGATATACATGCATAAGGATATCAAGTTAACCACAACCTAATGGATTGCTAAGCAATTGATAAGATCAAATTAAAACAGTCAAGACCCTTATTTCACTCTGCTGTAGGCATGTCAAGTCATACATCACAGCCAAAAGCCAGGTGAAAACAACCCTATCTTGATTAGAGCTCTTGTTAGAAGTTTCTAGGTATGAAAACCATACCTTTGCTTGATGGTTTATTGTTCAAACAGAACAGGTTTGAAGAAACATGAGTTTAAGGCACATAGTTGGGCTTTAATGTGTCTAGTCTTCTTTGGAGATAGTTCTACTTAAGAGAAGTAAATTTTCCAAGGAACCAACTTAGAAGGGTATCCATGTCACAAAAATGTCCACTTTGGTTAGACTCCATGCAGTTCATTCACATGAAGATTTTCGTAAGCAGTTGTAGGCCAAGGTTTTATCATATTCCTTTTCTCATCATTCCCCAGGACCAAAAACATTACAGTGAATATTAGATGAACTACAACTATTTAAGTAACCAGTATTTAAAGAGGATACAAAGCACAGGATATAAAATTAATACACATAAATCTGTTTCATTTCTATATACTAATGATGAGTTAGCAGAAAGAGAAATCAGGAAAACAATTCCATTCACAATTGCATCAAAAAGAATAGAATACCTAAGAATAAACTTCACCAGGGAGGTGAAAGACCTATACTCTGAAAAATACAAGACACTCATGAGAGAAATTAAAGAAGACACCAATAAATGAAAATGCATCCCGTGCTCATGAATAGGAAGAATTAATATTGTCAAAATGGCCATCCTGCCTAAAGCAATCTACAGATTCAATACAATCCCTATCAAAATACCAACAGCATTCTTCAACAAACTAGAGCAAACAGTTCTAAAGTTCACATGGAACCACAAAAGACCCTGAATACCCAAAGCAATCCTGAGAAGGAAGAATAAAGTAGGGGGGATTGTGCTCCCTGATTTCAAGCTCTACTACAAAGCCACAGTCATCAAAACAATTTGGTACTGGCACAAGAACAGACCCATAGACCAGTGGAACAGAATAGAGAGCCCAGATATAAACCCAAGCATATATGGTCAATATAAATGCTCCCTCAAGGAGCCATGGATGTACAATGGGGAAATGACAGCCTCTTCAACAGCTGGTGTTGGCAAAACTGACAGGTACATGTAAGAGAATGAAACTGGATTATTGTCTAACTCCATTCACAAAAGTAAACTCAAAATGGATCAAAAACTTGAATGTAAGTCATAAAACCATAAAATTCATAAGAGAAAACAGGCAAAAATCTCTTGAATATAAACATGAGTAACTTTTTTCTGAACACATCTGCTCAGGCAAGGGAAATAAAAGCAAAAATGAACAAGTTGGACAACATCAAACTAAAAAGCTTCTGTACAGCAAAGGACACCATCAGTAGAACAAAAAGGCATCCTACAGTATGGGAGAATATATTCATAAATGACATATCTGACAAGGGGTTAACATCCAAAATATATAAAGAACTCACATGCCTCAACACCCAAAAAGGAAATAACCCAATTAAAAAATGGGCAAAGGATATGAATAAACACTTCTTCAAAGAAGAAATTCAGATGGCCAAAAGGCACATCTGAAAAGATGCTCCACATCACTCATTATCAGGGAAACGCAAATTAAAACCACAATGAGATATAACCTCACACCAGTTAGGATGGCCAACATCGAAAAGGCAAGGAACAACAAATGCTGGTGAGGATGCAGAGAAAGGGGAACCCTCCTACACTGCTAGTGGGAATATAAATTAGTTCAACCACTGTGGAAAGCAATATGGAGGTTCTTCAAAAAACTAAAAATAGAAATATCATTTAACACAGGAACTCCATTCCTAGGAATTTAACCAAAGGAGACAATATCTCAGATTCAAAAAGACATATGCACCCCTATGTTTATCACAGCATTATTTACAATAGCCAAGAGATGGAAGCAACCTAATTGTCCATCAGTAGATAAATGGATAAAGAAGAGGTGGTACATATGCACAATGGGATACTATTCAGCCATAAGAAGAAAACAAATCCTACCATTTACAACAACATGGATGAAACTAAAAGGTATTATGCTCAGTAAAATAAGCCAGGCAGTGAAATTCAAGTACCAAATGATTTCCCTTATTTGTGGAGTATAACAATGAAGCAAAACTGAAGGAACAAAACAGCAGCAGACTCACAGACTCCAAGAAGGAACTAGCAGTTACCAAAGGGGAGGGGTGGGAGAGGGTGGGTGGGGAGGGAGGGAGATGGGTATTCAGGGGCATTACAGTTGTTACACATGGTGTGTGAAGGAGTCACGGACATGACAGCATAGCACAGAGAAGACAAGTAGTGACTCTGTGGCATCTTACTACACTGATGGACAGTGACTTCCGTGAGGTCTGGGGGGGGACTCCATAATATGGGTGAATGTAGTAACCACAATGTTTTTCATGTGAAACCTTCATAAGAGTGTATATCGATGATACTATAATAAAATAAAATAAAAAGAAAGCAAAAAAAAGGAGATAAAGCAAAATAACATGCAATTGTCTTTTGAGATGAAGTTATATAACTTCATTGAAACTTCTGGCCATTCATAAAGCTTCTCTTAATTTTTCAAATCCCTCCTAGGCACTCATGAAATAGGCTCAGACTATTTTCAGAAAGAAATGTGGGTGGCATCCTTCAATGCAGTGGCTTCAATGAAAACATAGTGATGAGATGAGAATTATCCTCGTATCCAAACTGCTGAATACGAACAAGCTCCCCAAACAGGGAAAGGCCCACACTGCCAAAGATAGCTTGTTACTTGTACATTGTAATACTCGAGATTTACTGCTTATTAAAATGCAAAAGGCCATTACTTCCTTAAGAACAAATTTTGTGAACAGAGATGAACCCAGGAAGCTTTTAGCCCATTTCCTGAATCATAAACAAGGAGTTCCATACACCGCAAGTCTATGAGATGCAAAGGGGAGTATATTATATGATCCTTATTGGATTACTCAAAGCCTCAGTGAAGCTCCCTTCAGAAGTGATATAAATCAAAGCTAACTGCTTCCATAGAAAAGCAATCAAGTTTTTAAGAGAATAACTTTGTTCATGACATTGCACAGTAGGATTTAGGTGTTTCTATTAGGACCTTGCTATGGAGCATACTTAAGTAGTTGTAAGTAGTCAGCTTGAAAAAGCACCTGGACAGACTCCCGAGGGAATTACAGCCTTTCATTTTCAACCTCTGAAGGCTTTATAGAAGTTTCCCAATATACTTTCTGAAAACATTTACACACACACACACACACACACACACACACATACACACATCTCCCTTGAATATAGCAAATTAGTATATTAAATAGGGCAAGTTATGGAATTTCTCACATTTTAGTATATATTATATGATTTTAAATTCTAGAAAAAACAAGTCTCTAACAGAGGTTACATTTTGGAAAAAAGTTAAACCAAAAAAAAATGTATCTGGGATATCAGGGAAGATGTTTAAAAATATGAAATCATTCCCTCTCCAGAATCTCTTAATCAACAAAGGGTTCCACAGACTTACTGACAAATGTCTTTAAAATGAAGCACAATAATAGTGACATCCTGGCTAAAGATAATTTGCTGCAAGGTGTAAAGGTCCTCAGGGGATCCATAGATGGCTTTCATTTGCCTTTCTATCACTGTCTTGTGGTCTAATATTTAACAATGCTCTAGACATGCAAATATTGTACTCCGATTTTGAAGCTGACTTTTGCCACTTAGAAGAGTAAGTCATTTGCTAGAACTGCAAGTTAAAAGAACTGGGTTTCATTGATTACTTGCTTTGAGAATCTGGGCAAATCAAAATACCTTCCAAATTTTGTCTTTTTCAGAAAACATATCTGCCGATAGGAAGTCTCCAAGAACAAATTATCACTCATTGTATTTATAGACTAGTATTTTTGTGTCTTTGGCTGCACTAGGTTACAGAAAATGCAAAATAACCACAACACATAGCTTACGGCATCAAGGAGACTATAGTTCAGTGGACTGAGACAATATATAAAAATATGACAGTAATACAGGAGAATAACTGTGTTAATTCTATGGCAAGATTATAAATCATCTAAGAATTCAGAGATATGGAAAATCAATAGAATTTTTCTGGGTTGGAGAATTTTGGGAAGAAAGTAGGTCTGAACTTGGGCAGGAGGATTTAGACTTGATGTGATACATTGTTCAGAGTGACTGTAGGTGTTTTGAGCAGGGAGTCCCAGGTGAAACCAACAACGGCAGAAACTGTATGGTGTCAGTGTGCAGGAAGTCTGAAATGGTAATGGAGGGTATGTTAGCTAGAACCCCAAGGAGCAATATGATAAAGACCTGGACTAGGAGGTGGGTTGTGGGAATAGAAATTTGACATTTTGAAGAAAAAACTGATAGGTTTTCATTACTAAGTGGAAATAGTAGTGAGGGATTATTACTTAGAATATATATTGTAAGAGTTAACAACCAAGCACCCACAAGACATAATAACTGCTGTGTTAGTTTGTGTTCTCCTGGAAGCACAGCCTGAGACAAGGGCATGGATGCAACTCATCTATTTGGGATAAATTCCCAGGAAGGAAAAGTGAGAAAGTAGGGAGAGAGGTAAGGAAAGGAGAAAAGCCAATAAAGGTGTCCATTAATGATCTGGTTAGCAATGTGGGCAAATAGAGGGCTCAATCTCATTGGACACCACTGCTAGCATGTTTCAGAATTTCCAACCAGAAGCTGGGAAGGCTAGTGAATTTATCCACTGATTTCTACACCATTGGCTGAGGGTTGCTCCCAGTGGTGTCATCTTCCCTGTATATCTGAATTGGACCTACTTATGGGTTGAGCAACATCTTCTGCCTTGAAAAAAGCCCTGAGCAGCAAAGTAGAGAGACTCAGGGTACAGTTCTAAAGCATAACTCTAGCAAGGGCACTTTATAACCACAGTTGAATGAAAATCAGGTGAGGATGCAGAATGTCACACCATGAGCAGCTGTGATAATTGCACTGCAGTCAAACACCTCAAACAAGGGTACATGGAAAGAAGCTGCAGAGAGAGGTAGAGCTTAGTGATTAATAACTCAGGTTCTGGGCTCAGAGGCCTTTGGGTAGGAATTCAATGTTCTCCTCCGTGAGATCTAGGATAAGTTACTTCCTCTAAACTTTCTCCTACACAACTCATATCACTGTTATGAAAACTCAGTGTGTTAATGGGTCTTAGAAATATTTTTGTAAAAATTGAAATGCTCAGAAAATTTGAAAAAAATAGTCAAATTAGTAGCAATTCTCAATACAGGACATGCAAAATTGAAATCATTTTGTCATGCATTTTTATTCCAAAGACAGGAATGTTGATGGCCCTAGTGAAGATAGTTAATAAAGCTCTGAAGTAATACAAGGAAAGATTGTGCCTGAATAACAGTTCATCCAATTAAAATCCTCACTTTCATCAAACTGTAGTAAAGAATAACTTCACAGCCACTGGTCCCCATCTCTTATCTCTGGCAAATGCTCTGGTTTCTCTACAGCACTTCACGGGCAGTGTAACTGTGTCCCTTCCAAGAGGGTGAGCTGCTCTCAGCACCAGCCAGGAGAGTCGTTACTGAAAACACATGCAGTCCTCCTGACATAAGTTTTCTGACTTTCGGACTTGACAGAGGAATGGTGTTCATTCCAGGTGTGACAAATGCATGTCGTTAGGCTCATAATGCACACCACCTGCAGCAGATAGTACTAAGGGAACCGGTTTTAAAGATCGCTAACGGTCAACTAAAAAGCAGTCTGCTTGCATGATTGTGGTCAGTGTCCAAGTCTTCCTTCACTAAATGTCTCAAAGTCAGTAGGTTCTTCAGAGGTACACTAATAGTCCCACTACAGGAAGCCCAGGGAAATATTTACAGACACAGAAAATATTAGATCCAGAACACAGACCCATAAAATTTTAAGCCCAGAAATGACCCAAGACATCCAGTCTTTTCATTATAAAATTGGAAATCAGAAATGCAAACATGTGAAATGATTTGCCCATAGTCACACATTGGTCCAGAGCCAGAGATCATGCAGATTTCATTTTCTCTCTTCTTCTGCTCTCCAAAACTTCATGACCCAAGTTGAACCATAAATTTCTACAGGGCACTGAATAGCTGTGAAAAGCTAGAATGAACAAGACTAACAAAACAGCAATAACAACAATAATAATGCCAATTACTACTTCATAAATACTAAGTAATGATTAAACTCTATTAACAGAAAAGACACATAATTCATATATTCATTCCACAAGAACGTATTGTGTGCCTATTATATCAGACATTGTGAGATATAACAGTGAATAAGAGAATTACAGTCTCTAAAATCTACCTTAATTTTTTTTATATAACTGCATAGTAAACTATTACAAGAGCATGAACAGACAAAGCTCATAGGACTGCAGATTATATGCACCAGTGTGCCTGCTACTTAGCCTTTTCCAGGCAAACCCACATAGTATCCAAAAAGAAAACTCAGTAAAATGATCCTTGACATCTTGGTCAAAAAAAATGGGCTATCCTAAATTTGTTTTATGTTGATTGTGTAGAGCTGTACTAAATCCATTGATATTTGAATTTATGGTAGTTTACAAATTTTATTTTTGAAAAAAAACACTCATCTGTTATTTGTAAGATTATTTATGAACTCAAAACCCTGTACAAATAGGGGAAAAATTATTTGATACAATTAAAATCTAAAAGGAAGCATATCTAACATTGGTTCTAAATATATGTAATGTCAGGAAGTTTTTAATGTCAAATCTATATTAATGTTCAAGGGAGCTTTTTCATTAACTGGTCATTTTTCTAGATTATAAGTGAAAGTTGTAGAAAAGTATTATAAGAATTTTCTTTCCTACTGGGCAAGAAAAATTTAATAAAAGCATCTGTTAAAGACTGCAGTTAAAAAACTATACTGAATAATTTTGACTTTTCTAACTAATTTATTTTAAGATGGAGACAGTCTAGGATTCATCCATAATAGCAGAATGAATAGTGTTTTACTTCTTTTTTAAAATTCAAGATTATTTTGCCTCAATGATTTCTCTAAAGTAAAAGCTACTCATAAAACCTAGAAAACAATTGTTGATCCTTAGTAAATGTAAACAAATGTTTGATGATATTTATTGAATTTGATCAATAATCTCAACAGTATGACTTGGAAAAATTTTTTTTATATGTTTAAGCTATTTCAAGGTGCAAAATAACAGATCCCTTTTGATCTTACAACAACAACAAATGGGTACAGTGAAAAAGTCTGTGCTGATTTGGGAATTAAAGCTTACTCTAGAGAAAGGAAGGGGTACACTAGACATAAACAGCTCTCAGGATCATCTACAGTTTTCCACTGGACTCGGTCAAGCTATCCCATATAGCTTATCAGGTAAATGTTTTCTTTGACTTGGGATACACTATCAATAAGGCTTGATCAAATATTAAAGATGAAGTAAGTTGTGATTTTAACCATTTCTAGCCAATAAGGGATTTTCTTGGTAAAAGTGAACCAGAAAGAATCAATGAGAATCAACCCAGAGGCTTCTCTAGATTGAAGAGGGATGGAAATGTCTTTATATGACAATTTTCTTTAAGACTGACAAATAGAACTGGTGTATGAAATTGAAAGACTTAAGTTTATTTGGTGTGAAAATATTTATTGTCTTAATATTAGTTGAGATAGAGAAAAACCAAGAACAAGCAGGATTTTTGTTAGGTATCTTTTTCACTGAAATTCTATACTTGGCATTTGATTTGCACCGAGTCCAAAAGATTGGTTGGTCATATTTGTTCAGGTTCATTAAGGTTGCTGATATTTCCGGGTTTCGTAACCACTTAGCTCAGGGCTCTCAAGTGAATAGTCTGCATAGAACACAAGGCAGAAATTTTGGTTCCAGACGAATACTCAGTCATTTATAAGCATAGTCAGCTTTTGGTCACCATTAACTCCTTACACAGGAAAAATCATGGTAAATTCTTAGTTCATTCACTTGTTAATTCAATCAACGCATACATATTTCTTAGGGGAATACTCAGTGTCACGCTTTGGGTTATAATCTCTGTGTGCTCCAAGGAGGATAAGGCATAATCATTACCATTGACCACATTGCTTAGATGTCATATATACATAAAATATTAATGAAAACACTAAAAACTAACATCACATGATTTTAAAAAGCTAGAGAAAAATTAGGTAATATATGGTAATGAGTGATAAGTAGAATAGATTATCATTTCTAGACATTCACAGGAGGTAGAGTTCAATTGAATAGACCATAATTATTTAACTGTAAGGAATCATCAGAGGGTATTTCATAGAAAAGTTCAACAGGATTCAAAGACTGATATAATGGAAAATGAGAGACCAAGTTGAGAAAATAGGTCGGGACTTAACACAGGATGTGAAATTTATTTTAGAATTGAGCATTATGATAATGAGAAGCAGGGCAGTATAAAAACAATGCCTTATTAAGAATACCCCAGAAAAGTGGTGAGAATGAAGAGAAAAGGAGGAATTAATGAGGAATCTAAGATTCTAAAACTGAACAATTTAAAAAATTGTGACACTACGGATAGCAATAAAGGAGAGGAAATCAGCAGGAGTGGCTTGAGTTAAGTCTTACACAGATTGGGATACAGATAATGATAAAACTCCTAGGTCTAAAATTTAGTAAGTATGTAGGGATAGGCAGTAGAAATGCAGAAGGCATAGATATATGAACTTATAAGTGCTAGTAAATGCTATAAAAAATAATCTTTCCAGAGGAAAGAAGAAAAAAAATACAGAAATATTAAATACTTAAACCTTAGATAAGGTAAAAGAGAAGAGCAGTTGACAACACAGAGACAGGAGACTGTTCTTAGAAACTGGTGATAGTGGAAAGAAAGGAATATTTACGTTGAGAATGCATATTTATGTTGGGAACTTAGCAACATAGCCCATGACAAAACTGGAACTATATGGAATGGAAATTAAGGAGAACAACTCCAATTTGGGATTAAACCACAGCAACATGAGGGAAGTAAGACTCTCCTATATAGTGCCAAAGAACTATGAAATTTGGAGCTCAAATTGGAGAAATAAAATACTTCAGCGTTTTTTTTAAACAGTAGATTGGTCATGATAGGAGGTAGAACTGAGTGATTAACGGTAATATACATCTAATAGGTGGTAACTTCATGTTTCTAAGTGAACAATGACCAGTATAGCTGTGAGTACTGGCTGCATGTTTCTGCTTTATGGAAAAGAAATCTGAGACTCAAAAAAACTATCCAAAGAAAATTAAAAGATGTTTCAAAATTAGTAGTAATTTTAAAAACAAAAAACAGTAAACCTGTAGGATGTACCTAGAAAAGCAGAACTTAGGGGAAATATGGAAAATGTATAGAAAATTTATTTCAAAAGAACAGACTTTAAATCAAAATTTCCACCTTAAGAGGCTATGAAGGAAGAGCAAGTCAACTCAAGAAGTGGAAAAAATGAAATAAAGTTAAAATGTAAAATAACAGTAAAGTAATAAAAGCAAAATAAAAATTTTAATGATGTAAATAACTAAAATAGCAGAAATCAAAATAAAAGAAGGTGTATGGGAAGAAGAATTACATTAAAAACAAAAGTTTGTATTAGAATTATTAAAGTTGATAAACCCCAGCTAAATTGATGCAAAAAGAAACATGAATTATCAATAACAGAAATGATAAAGGGATCATCACAACAAATCACACAGATACTAATTAGATAATAGGGGATGTTATGAACAAACTTACACCAACAAATTTAAGAAGTTAGAGGAAATGGACATATTCTTTGAAAGACATAAATTATCTAAACTGACATAGAAGAAATAAAAAAACTATATATTCCCTACATTTGTTATTTTAAAAATGCTTTTGTAATTAAAACATTTCTACAGTGAAAATTCCAGGGCATAAATTTTTAAGAGGTGAATTCTATCAAACATTTAATGAAGAAATAATGGTAACACATTAACTATTTCAAAATACAGAAGATGAAAGTATGCTTCACAACTCAGAATCCTGTTGTCAGAAACTAACAAGCATATTACATGAAAAAGAACATAGACACAAAAAGTCTTGATAAAGTATAAGCAAATAACATTCAGCAACATATAAAAAGAATAACATTGCACAACCAAGTGGGGTTAATCCCAGAAGTGCGAAGTTAGTTCACAATACAAAAATAAATAAATCAAAATAATTTATACATTAACAGAACAAAGGAAAAATTATATATGCTCATCTCAGTCAGTACAGAAAAATGATTTAACAATCTACCATACCAGTTAATGATTTAAAAATCTCAGCAAGCAAGGAATAGAAGGTAACATCTTCAGTCAGATGAGGACATCTATGAAAATCTACAGTTGGTACCCCACTCATGTGCTCCTTGTAAGATGAAGAAAACTCAAAGGTATTCATACATACTACTTCTAGTCAGTAATTTGCTGGAGTAAACTCACAATGCAAAAAAGTAAGGACCAGGAATAAAAGCACAAAATCTAAAAAGAAAGAAGTAAAATTCTCTTCATCCACAGATAATATGACTTTTGGCAATTATTTATTAGTAATTTTTTTAAAAAACACTAACAAATACATTTTAAAATATGTGATATAATGTCAGTATTTTAAAAATAAATTCTATTTCTGGAAGCAAATAATTAGAAAATAAAACATTAAAGATGTCATTTATAATAACTAGAAGCAAATTTGTACATCCACACAAGGAAAAATAAATCCAGTGAAAGCTGTGTGAGACCTCAGTACTAAGCTTACAAAACAATGCTGAGAAAAATAAAGACCAAAAGAAAGAAAGCCTTAATATTGTTCTGATGGCAATTCTCCATCAAATGATACACAAATATATTACCATCTCAATCAGCATCCCACCCGGTGTTTTTGCATAATTGACAAGCTGTTCCTAAAATGTATATGGAAATGCCAAGGACCTAGAGGGAAAATAATCAATCCTCAAAAAGAAGAAATAATTGGAGGATTTACACAAGCTGATTTCACTACTTCCTAAAACAAAACTATAGTAATCAAATCTGTGTGGTACTGGCCTAAGGAGAGACAAGTGGATACAAGGAATCAAACACAAAATCCCAGAAATAAACCTGTACTCACAAAACTACTGGATTTTTGACAAATGTGCTAAACCAGTTTAGTAATGGGGAAAGAGGCTTTTGATAAATAGTACTGGGAAAAAAGTGAAATGACCCCATCTTACACGATTTATTAAACAATAGAAAGTACAGATGTAAATATACAAGCTAAAACTCTAATACCTCTGGAAAGGAAAGAAAATATGTCATGACCTTTGCTATGCAAAGCTTTTTATTTTTTTGTAGAAAATACAGATAACACTAACATAAAGAAAACAATTGGCAAAATGGACTGCATCAAAATTTAACACTTCTGTTCATCAAAGTAAAAATGCAAGTCACAGATTGGGAAAAATATTTTCAAAACATATATTTGGAAGAGGACTCTTATCAAGACTATATAAAGAATTTCATAATTAAAGACAAAAAAGCCAATATAAAACTGAATGAAAGACTTGAACAGATACTGTACAGAGGGTCACTAAGCAGTAAATAAATTCTCAACATTAGTAGACATCAGGAAAATGCAGATTTAAACCAAAGTAAGAAACTCATATATACTCACTAGAATGGCCATTAAAATACTGAGAACATCAAATTTTGACATTGATGAAGAGGAAATAGAACTCTTATACATTGTTGGTAAACGTGAAAAGTGGTGTAATAAAAACTATCTTATAAAGTTAAACATGTGCCTACCCTATGACCCAGTGATTTCACTTATAGTAATTTACCCCAAAGAAGTAAAGCTCAATAATCACAATCAACAAGATAGATAAATGAATAATCATAGCAGTTGTATTCATAAAGGCTGACTATTCTTTTTAAATGTCCGTCCACAAATTGTGGTGTATTAAAAAAAAAGACTACTACTCAGCAATAAAACTATACAAGTTGATACGATCACATGAATGAAGAAAGACCATAAAGAATATGTACCATATGATTCCTTTTATATGAAGTTTTAGAACAGCTAACTATGGGGATAAAAATTAAAACAGTAATTGCCTCTTTAGGCTCGGGATGGGGATTGACTAGGAAGGAGACATGATAAAACAAGAATTTTCTTGGGTGATGAAAATCTGCTATCCTTTAATAGAGATGTGGCTCACATAGATGTCTGCAATTGCCAAAATTTATCATATTGTACACTTAAAGTCTGCATTTTGCTTTATATCAAGTATGCCCCATTTTAAAAAATGAAAAATAAACTGATGAATATTAGAAACCTGATTTTAATAGCTGACATCTAAACATATACTGAACAAACAAAAAGAATAATAAATATTTTCCCCCCCTAGTATGAAGTATAATTGATCCCTCACTGCCATTCAATGATCTACCCCTCAAAACTGGAAATTACTGAAAATGCTTTAAATTTTCTTAGTTCTTGTGTAGATTTAATGAAACAAGCCTAGCCTAAGTTATCAGGTGAAATACATTTGAATTTGTTTTTAGCCAGAATATGGTCTAATTTTCACATTATGTTTTAAAGCTAAACAAAAAATTATTTCACCTAATGCTAAATTTTATGTCAAGGAAATAGATTTTAATAATTTTAATGACTTATGTACTTCTAAGCTTCTTTGGTTATCTGTTTACAAAGAATACCTTTAACCGTGACTACATTTATTTATCAACACCTTTTGTCTTCCAAATACTCCTTCATATAATTATTTGCAAAATTTTAGTAAATTGTGATTTTAAGTTTAGCCATCTTTGGACACATGGTATAATTTAGGTTACCTTTGACGATTTCCTTTTATTATCTATTCAGAAAAGCAAAGTATGACCTTCCATTTTGTGGGTTTTCATTCCTAAAGTCAGAAACCATTTATTCATTCAATGTTACTTTCTTTCTATTCCATATTCCAAGGTGTCTGAGGCTGATGATGAGACCCTTTAATATAGAACTAAGGTTTCTCCATCTGTATAACAGGAACAAATTAAGGCATTCATCTAAAAAAAGTAAAGCACTTGAATAGTGCAATCTCTGATGAAGAATGGGCAAAAATGGTACTTGAGTCTTCTAAATTAGAGTATTAGTTATTGTCCTTTAGAGGGAAAAATTTTCAGTTGAACATTAGACTGAATTAAATTGAACAGAAAAGCCAATAGTGAAGAATAAACTGGAAGGTCCTCGAATCAGAGAGTGAAGGTGAATGCTGAGAACATAACGACTTGCAAAGCTAGGATGTTAGCACCCGGGGATCTGAATCACATGATACGCTATATTCAGTCATGCCCAATCTAAGCTTCACGGTTTCATAATAGAGAAAAACAGTGTTCCCAGTTCAGGTGGCGATACCCAAGAGAAGCGGTTGGTGTCAGATGTTAAAGTGGGAGTTAGGGCCAAACTATTAGCAAAATGAAGCAAAAGTGAGAAAATTATCTGTATAATTCATGTTTTAAAAATAGTCTTACATAAGGTAGTTATAAATTCAGGCAAAGGTATATTTTGGCTTATGATTTTAAAAAGGTCGCTGTCAGCTTTTTCCCCTGTGAAATGAGGCAGATTAGAGGATCTGTAAGTTCTTCTAATTACTAGAATCTACGTTTATTGCCTCAATTATCTGAATATTTCAAGCAAAGTTGTTTGAGGCTTGAAATATTCATATAATTACCACAATTTTTCTTTAACTTTGCATGTGTGGACACAATCTTAATAGTGATTTGTATTCCGTTTGGGAACCTTTTTAGTTTGGTGGGAATGTTCTCAATGAATACTCTCTGTGGAAAACTGACGTCATGAT
>JAVSCE010014981.1:0-13832 GCA_032199065.1 Smutsia gigantea
GATTCCATTCCAAAACTACTAGAACTAATATCTGAATTCAGCAAAAGTTGCAGGATACAAAATTAACACACAGAAATCTGTTGCTTTCCTATACACTAATGATGAACCAACAGAAAGAGAAATCAGAAAAACAATTCCATTCACAATTGCATCAAAAAGAATAAAATGCCTAGGAATAAACCTAACGAAGGAAGTGAAAGACCTGTACTCTGAAAACTACGAGACACTCCTAAGAGAAATTAAAGAGGACACTAACAAATGGAAATGCATCCCATGCTCTTGGCTAGGAAGAATAAATATTGTCAAAATGGCTATACTACCTAAAGCAATCTACAGACTCAATGCAATCCCTATCAAACTACCAACAGCTTTCTTCAATGAACTGGAACAAATAATTCTAAAATTCATATGGAACCACAAAAGACCCGAATAGCCAAAGCAATCCTGAGAAGGAGGAATAAAACAGGGGGAATTACACTCCCTGACTTCAAGCTCTACTACAAAGCCACAGTAATCAAGACAATTTGGTATTGGCACAAAAACAGACCCACCGACCAGTGGAACAGAATAGAAAATCCAAACATCAACCCAAACATATACAGTCAATTAATATTTGATAAGGGAGCCTTGGATATACATTGGGGAGATGACGGCCTCTTCAGCAGCTGGTGTTGGAAAAACTGGACAACTACATGTAAGAGAATGAAACTGGACTACTGTCTAGCCCCATACACAAAGGTAAACTCAAGGTGGATCAAAAACCTGAATGTAAGTCATGAAACCATAAAACTCTTAGAGAAAAACATAGGCAAAAATCTCTTGGACATAAACATGAGCTACTTCTTCATGAACATATCTCCCCAGGCAAGGGAAACAAAAGCAAAAATGAACAAGTGGGACTATATCAAGCTGAAAAGTTTCTGTACAGCAAGGACACCATCAGTAGAACAAAAAGACATCCTACAGTATGGGAGAATATATTCATAAAAAACGTATCTGATAAAGGGTTGACATCCAAAATATATAAAGAACTCATGCACCTTAGCAAACAGAAAGCAAATAATCCAATTAAGAAATGGGCAGAGGACATGAATAGACACTTCTCCGAAGAAGAAATTCAGATGGCCAACAGGCACATGAAAAGATGCTCCACATCGCTAATCATCAGAGAAATGCAGATTAAAACCACAATGAGATATCACCTCACACCAGTGAGGATGGCCAACATCCAAAACACAAACAACAACAATGTTCGCGAGGATGTGGAGAAAAGGGAACCCTCCTACACTGCTGGTGGGAATACAAATTAGTTCAACCATTGTGGAAAGCAGTATGGAGGTTCCTCAAAAAACTCAAAATAGAAATACCATTTGACCCAGGAATCTCACTCCTAGGAATTTACCCTAAGAATGCAGCAGCCCAGTTTGAAAAAGACATATGCACCCCTATGTTTATCACAGCACTATTTACAATAGCCAAGAAATGGAAGCAACCTAAGTGTCCATCAGTAGTTGAATGGATAAAGAAGAGGTGGTACATATACACAATGGAATATTATTCAGCCATAAGAAGAAAACAAATCCTACCATTTGCAACAACATGGATGGAGCTAGAGGGTATTATGCTCAGTGAAATAAGCCAAGCCGAAAGACAAGTATCAAATGATTTCACTCATATGTGGAGTATAAGAACAAAGAAAAAATACTAAAGGAACAAAACAGCAGCAGACTCACAGAACCCAAGAACGGACTAATAGTTACCAAAGGGAAAGGGACTGGGGAAAATGGGTGGGAAGGGAGGAATAAGAGGGAAAAAGGGGCATTACGATTAGCAGATGTAATGTTGGGGGGGCATGGGGAGGGCAGTGCAACTCGGAGAAGACAAGTGGTTATTCTATAGCATCTCACTGCGCTGATGGACAGTGACTGTAATGGGGTTGGTGGGGGGGACCTGATGAAGGGGTAGTTTAATAATTGTAATATTGCACATGTAATTGTAAATTAATGATAATAAAATAAATTATATTAAAAAAAGAAATAATAATGAATATTAAATCTTACAAAAATAATGTGTTTATTTGTAAGATGAAGCAACATTTTAGACTCAGATCACTGTAATCACGTTTTTTCACCTATATGACTGACAGCAGGATACTTAAAAGTATCGTGGACCCTCAGAGCTAATCTTCAGTTTTTCAGACTGCCCTGTATGTAGGATGTCTGATATGTTTGGCCCTTTGACCTTTCGCATCCCAATCCTTCTGATAACAACCAAAGGAACAACTGGGATACCACTGAACTGGAACAGGGGCTGGCACACAATAGCCTGGTGTGGCAAATATGACCTACAGTCTGCTTTGGACAGACCATGAGCTGAGAATGATGTTCTCATCTGTAAAGAATTTAAAGAAAATAAACAAAGATTATGTAGCCGAAATATTTACTATCCAGTCCTTATAGAAAATGGTACTTATCAACCCTTGCATTTGTAGCATGATGCTATATACTTTATCTGTCTTATTTACTACTGTAATAGGACTAGAAATCCCCCCAAAGCATAGGGGAAATGTAATAAATATTTGTGTAAAGGAAAGGAGGGAGAAATGGTGATTAGAGTCACATAACTTTAAAATATTGGCAATGAAAAGAAATTAGGGATCATTTCAGAGAGAACAAAAAGAATCAGAATGGTTAAAAAAATTCATCAAAGGAACTCAGGACTGAAATGCCGTTACTTATTTTATTTATGGTTTCCAGTACATTTTCCAGTTCAATAAGGGCATATATGTATATGTGAAATAACAAAATTTTATAAATTTCTGTATGAAAATGCTACATCCAGTATTTTTTTCCCTCCTAGCATTTTTGGTATTAAGTTTAAAACACTGTAGAAGTAACCATTTCCAGGCAAAAATTTATTAATTCATTTTCCCTTGGTGAAGCTCTGCAAGAATTGCATTAAGTTGACTAATGGTTAGTTACAGCTATCTGAGTATGGTTCACTGCATTGCATGTAAGTGTAACATATTTCATGGTTTGATCTTAATAGTCATAATACCATATTTAATAAGCACTGGTCTTGGCATAACACTCTTAGGATAGAATCTCCATGACATTGTGACATTACTGGCATTATGTCGCTCCTAACCCATTTGTCTGTCATATGTACCACAGTTGATTAAGTTTGCCATCTTATATCTTAGTAAGGTCATTTGTTATATAGAAACTGCACAAAAGATACCACTACTTCTAAATTACTTTGGTGTCCTCAGCTCAGATGCATTTTTCAGACTAAGAATTGTATAATTATTTAATCGATTAATTTTCTCTCTTAATTTTTTATTGCATATGTAATTAGGAACATCTTTATTTGATTTTGGATTCCCAGTTGAGCATATGATACTTTGAGATGCAATGGAATTAAAAATCATGTGGACAAATAGGAAGTAGATTTATATTGATACTCATTTCTTTAAAATTGGTAAACCCTTTACTGATGTCAATACAACTGAAATATCCCTACTAATCTTGCCTTTATTGAAGTTACTGTGTATCCTTATAATTGGTATTTTTCATCTACAAGATGTACATTAGTCAATAAATATTCAAAATTTTATTTAAAGGTAATGTGCAAAAAAGATGCTGTGATTATGTATGCAAGCATGCATATATGTTTGTGAGTGTGCATATTGGGCCACAAAAGGTAAACCCTTTATATGTACTTGTGTATGACATGTCTTTTGATTAAGGCAAATTTATTTTAAATAAAGCAGCAACCATAACTTGTTTGTTTTGACCTTATTAAGCCCCACCATGTCTATTTACATATCCAATTCAGTGTAGTAAATTTGTATGTAACACATATTCTGTGCACTGAAAAGTATATAGTCATTTTATTGGTGGATTTATAACACCTCCGTTCTATGGCAGAGGGGGCTAATTGACTTTCTAGACTTTATCTGAACACTGCAATTGAGTGTAACAAAGCAACAATATATGTAGTAGGAAAGTGTTTTTAAAATTATTTTTCCAAGTGCCAAAGCATCCATTTAATTCTTTCAAATTGTAGTAAAAGTCTTTGATGCCTAGCAAACAAATACACTATTGATTACGTCATTTACTGCAGTGGGTACTCTTCAATGGTGTTTCATCCAGAAATAACCTTTATTAAAAGACTCTTTGTCTGAAGCAGTTTCCTAATTTCCTGTTTTTCAAATTGTGTTCATATATCATTCTTCATTTTTACTTTCCTAAGACATGTTGCATGTCCAGTTCCATTCTGTTAAGACTACACTATTATGATTTAAGTCTCCATGAAATAAAATTGAACTCTATTCTACTGGTGAAATTTACTGACGTAATATACATTTAAGTAAAATATAAACCATTAAGACTGAGAGATACTCTTTAATTATTTTAATTCCAAAGCCCTCTCAAACCAACCTATATTTTAGAATCATATCATGAAAAATAACTTCTGTTGTATTATTTATTTTTAATATTATCACAGTACTAATACCACCATTTTAATAATGTTTAATATCACTATTGTTAGCAATGATAACAGTAACGCTAAAATTAATTTCAGCAGGGTAATTTCAGTAACAATAACTTTAAACAGTTGAATAAAACAAAGGTTCTCATATATATTACTGACATTAAATGTAGCTCAGAAATAACAATTTTTATATATTTGTAAGAATGTGATGAGAACCTTATATAATATTGAAAATAAGAATGCTCAAACACTAAGCAAATTATTCATAAATCAGATTAATATTAGCATGTAGGTGTAACAAAAATAAAAGTTAGGAAATACTACACAGAAGAAAAATAGACAAAGATTTCAATATATTTGAGAAATAGTATAAGTGGACCTTTTTTCACCATTTAATTATTTAATTTTATAATTACCTTTGCCATTTTCTGAATTATGGTAAGTAAAATCAAGAACTTTGTATTCATCTATAGCAATTCTGGACAATTACATAAAAATATCTTTCTCTGATACAGCAAAATTACATGCTTCAGTCATTTCAATTGATTTTTGTCATATTTTAATGAAAAGTGAACTGAAAAACCTCATGTCAATAATATTAAAAAAATAAAATAGTTTAAAATAAACATTAATATTTGTGTGACTAAAAAACTAAATGACTTTTATAGTTCATGCATTTTTTTTATACTTGGATTTGTATTCAGGAAAAGGAAATATATATAGTAGCTTTGAATGGCCACCAAGATGACATTTTCTTTCCGGATTTTATTTGGAATATGATTTGTTTATTGATTATTATCTTATATGTCACTGGATTGAGTTCAATCTATTTCTACAAACAGTACTAGAAGGTAATTATAGTGTCTCTAGAAATGAGGAGTGAGGGACAGAGCAAAGAACAGGAAACAAAAAATTCTTTTTTATTTGCCCACTCATATTTAGATGTATACTCAATTAATTTCTACATTAAAAAAATTTTTTTCAAAGAATTATCTAGTCATCAACTCAGGCATCACTTAATTTGTTTCTCTCTCTCTGTGGAGCAAGTTCAATCCACCATCCATTTGGACAGCAAAGAGAAAAAAGTACTTATTTTTATCTAACTTTGACATAAAACCATTAAATTTTCACAAAAATTTTCACCTTGACTTATACAACTCTACATTAAATATTCATTTACATATTGATATGATGTGAAGTAATTGTTACATATCTCATATTTACAAAAACTCAACAGTATTTTATTATGAATATCAGAAGTCAGAAATGTATTCACAACTTATACATGCAATCAATATTGATAAGAAGGAAAACTTCTATTTAAATTTTAGAATAAAGAAATCAGCAACTATAAATATTTAAATTTTTAATGTTTGGTTATTTGCATCAGTAAGCCAATGGAATTAAAAAGGGTTAATGGTCTTGTATACCTGAATGTGGATATCCTAACAAAAAACTTTGTCACTAATTATACTGTAAAAATGAAAATTATTTCAATGCATGCATATGTACTATATCTATATCTATATACATTATATATGTTGTAGCAGTATGACTCCTTGGCCACCATGCATTTTGGCACAGGATTATTTATAATACAGAGCCATTAAAATGAATGTTTCACTGGAAAAATACACAGGAAAAACTGCATAGGGTAGAGGGGGGAAAAGATGGTGGAACAAGAAGGCAATGTGGAAACCAACTCCCACACACACACCAAGGAGGCAACAACTAAACCTGAAAAAGAGCTGAAGAGAAGACCACAGAGAGAAGGGAAAAGTGGCAAAGCCACAATCGAGTGAGACCCAAGCCCTTCCCCCATCACCACCCACATGCTGGAAGAATAGTAATGGAGCATGGAGGGGATAGATGCTCAGGAACTCTGCACATCTGGCCCTGAAAATCTGCTTTGGGTATAGGAGTTCAAACTGCATTGGTCCTGGTGATTAGCAGGACTGGACACGAGGGAGAATTGGGGCACTCTCGGAGGTTAAGACTCCAGCTACTTGCAGAGGACAGGGATGGTCCACTGGTCCTACTGAGGCCCAACACAGAGGCAGCAGTTTGAAAGATTTCCCAGCAGCGGTAGGGGTGTCAAATGGGCACGGATTGGATAGAGCTCTCTCTGCAGGAGAAAGGGCAGGTGAGGGCAGCCCCACACACAACAACCCCAGAAGAAGCACTGCTGAACTGCCCACAAAGGGCCAGCTGAGGAGAACTGCCACTGCTGTGGACTGAGATAGAACACTGCTGGCAGTCAGACAGAAAGGCAGTCCCCCACAGCCTGCCAACAGAAACTGGAGCTCCACTGCAAAGAAGAACCAGGCACTGGAGAGAAAAGAGTCTTTAGCTTCTGGGCACCACAGAAAGCCTTCTTCATAAAGCCATTACTCTCTAGGCCAAGGAGTGTAGCAAATCCATCTAGCATAAAGGAAGAAATACAGAACCTTGACAAAATGAGAAGAGAAATATGTTCTAAATAAAACTAGAGGATAAGACACCAAAAAGAGGGCTAAATGAAAGGAGATTACCAATATTCTTGATAAAGATTTCAAAGTAACAGTCATAAATATGCTCACTCATCTATGGAAAAGTACTGAAGATATTAAGAAGGACTTCAACAAAGAGATAGAAGAGTTGATAAAAGGGCACTCAGAGCTGAAGAATACAGCAACTGTAATACAATAACAAATGAAATATACAATAGAGAAATGAATAATAGTTGCTGTAAGTAAAGGAAAGAACCAATAAGATGGAAATTATAGGACAGGAAAACAATGAAGCTGAAGAAGAGAGAGAAAAAAGAATCTCTAGAATAAAAAGAATGCTCAGAGTTGTGCAACAGCTCCAAATGAGATAATATTCATATAATAAGGGTACCAGAAGGATAAGAAAGTATCTTTAAGGAAATAATTTTTGAAAATTTCCTCAGTCTGGAGAAGAAAGAGACACCCAAGCCATGGAAAAGCAGTGAGCCCCTAACAAAAGGGACCCTAGGAAGACAGCACCAAGACTTATAATAATTAAAATGACAAAGATTAAAGACAAGGAGAAGGAATGGAAAGCAGAGAGAGAGAAAAAAATATTACTTATAAGGGGAGCCCCATCAGGTTATCAGCAGACTTCTCAGCAGAAATTTTACAAGCCCAAAGAGAGTGGCATGCAATATTTAATGTATTGTAAAGGAAGGACCTTCAATCAATAATCTTTTACCAGAAAGATTATCATTCAAATATGAAGGAGAGATTAGACATTTCCCATATAAACAAAGGCTAAGGAATTTATAAGCACTAAACTGGCATTGCAGGATATGTTAAAGGGACTTCTGTAGATGGAAATGTTCCTCAGCCTAAATAGTTTTCAGCAGTGAAAATAAAGCTACAATAAAGGTAGTAGACCAACTGCTTATAAAGCAAGTGAGAAATTAAAACAAAACAAAAGTAGTAAAACCAACTATATACAAAATCAGTCAAGGAATACATAAAAAATGCAAATTTTGACACCTAACACATAAACTGTGGAGGAGGAAGGATTTGGAAAGAGAAGTACTTTTACATTGTATTTGAGATAGTTCAATCATCAACTTAATATATAGGTATATATAGGTAGGAAGCTATCCATGAATTTTAGAGTAACTACAAACCTAAAGCCTATCACAGATACACAAAAACTTAAAAAGAGGAATCCAATAACATCACATAATAAGGGAAGAGTATAAGAAGAAAGGAATGGAGAGGAACTACAAAAACAAATAGAAAACAATAAAATGGCAATAAGTAAATACCTATCAATAATTACCTTAAATGTAAGTGGACCACAGGACTTCCGGGAAGATGGCGGTGTGAGCAGGGCGGCAGAAATCTCCTCCCAACACTATATTTATCTACGAAAACACAGAAAATACATCTATTCCTAAAAGAGAGACGAGAATACACAGGAAAGCGCACAGCGTGCAGCTACACCCGAGAAGACTCGGCACCCCAAGAGGCGGGTAAGATACGGAGCCGCGACCCGGCGGGACCCGAGCCCTCCCCCACCCCAGCGCACCAGCAGGAGGAGAGGATTCAGAGCCGGGAGGGAGTGGAAGCACACCCCGCGAAGTAGCCAGCCCCGGTGATCTGCGCGGGGAGCGCTGACCCACATTGTGCAGTGCAGCGGAGATTGGAGAGACAGAGGGGCAGGATCTGAGCAGGAACGCGCCAGGGGGCTTGCAGCCGGCTCCCGGGAAGGAAAAAAAAAAAAAGCGCGCGCTTTCTTCAGCGGTCTTAAAGAGACAGGAGCCCAGCGGAGGAGCCGGATCGCCCCAGCACACTCAGCCCAGCAGGCTGGGAGTCCTGGGGAGTTTCAGACGCCTTAGCTGGCGACTGAGGAAGCGTAGCCATACTTAACACTTCTCACTGAGATCAGCAGCCTCCTATTCATTCCCACCCCTGCCAGAGCGATAAAGGGCCCTGCGGAGCGGCACAGTCACAGCTGTTGAATAGTGGGGCAATAGCGCCACCTAGAGCATTCCCACAGAATCTACATACGGTGGGCATTTTTTTGTTTTTTTTGTTTTGTTTTGTTTTTTGTTTTGTTTTTGTTTTTTCTTTTCTTTCTTTTTTTTCTTTTTTCTCTTTCTTTTTTTTCTTCTTCTCTTTTTAAAGTCTTAAAGAGCCCAGCTGACATACGTGGCAACTATCAGTGACCAAATTATACAGTCATGAAAAGACAGAGGAATATGGTTCAGACCAAAATCAACCAGACAACCCCAGAGAGGGAGTCTGAAGGGATGGAAATGCACAGCCTCCCTGAAAAAGAATTTAGAATAAAAGTCATAACCATGCTGATGGACCTACAGAGAAATGTGCAAGAGCTGAGGGAGGAAGTGAGGGAACTGAAGAAAGACAATACAGAAATCAGACAAGCGATTGACGGGCTTAACAGCAGAATGGATGAGATGCGAGAGACTGTTAATGGAATAGAAAACAGAGAACAGGAGTACAGAGCAGCTGAGGAAGAGAGAGATAAAAGGATTTCTAGGAATGAAAGAATATTAAGAGAACTGTGTGACCAATCCAAACGGAACAATATTCGCATTATAGGAGTACCAGAGGAAGAAGAGAGAGAAAAAGGGATAGAAAGTGTCTTTGAAGAAATAATTGCTGAAAACTTCCCTCGCTGGGGAAGGAAGTAGTCTCGCAGTCCACCGAAGCTCATAGATCTCCCAACACAAGGGACCCAAGGAAGACAACACCAAGACACATAATAATTAGGATGGCAAAGATCAAAGATAAAGACAGGGTATTAAAGGCAGCTAGAGAGAGAAAAAAGATCACCTACAAAGGAAAACCCATCAGACTATCATCAGACTTCTCAACAGAAACCTTACAGGCCAGAAGAGAATGGCATGATATATTTAACGTTATGAAACAGAAGGGCCTCGAACCAAGAATATTGTATCCAGCACGATTATCATTTAAATATGATGGAGGGATTAAACAATTTCCAGATAAACGAAAGTTGAGAGAGTTTGCCTCTCATAAACCACCACTACAGGATATCTTAAATGGACTGCTCTAGAGGGAAGCACACCTAAGGCTAAAAAGATGTCACCAAAAAAAAAAAAAATCATAGCAAAGAAAGCAGACCATCCAAATGCCAACTAAAGGCAAAGAATAAAACACCTATTATAGAAAGAATGGAGGAGGAGGAATAAGAAGGGAGAGAAAGAAAGAAACATCAGACTGTGTTTACAATAACTTAACAAGAAAGTTAAGTTACATTGTTAGATAGTAAAGAAGCAACCCTTGAACCCTTGGTAACCACGAATCTAAAGCCAGCAATGGCAATAAGTACATACCTATCAATAATCACCCTAAATGTAAATGGACTGAATGCACCAATCAAAAGACACAGAGTAACAGAATGGATAAAAAAGCAAGACCCATCTATATGCTGCCTACAAGAAACTCACCTCAAATCCAAAGATATACACAGACTAAAAGTGAAGGGATGGAAAAAGATATTTCATGCAAACAACAAAGAGAAAAAAGCCGGTGTTGCAGTACTTGTATCAGACAAAATAGACTTCAAAACGAAGAAAGTAGCAAAAGATAAAGAAGGACATTACATAATGATAAAGGGGTTAGTCCAACAAGAAGATATAACCATTATAAATATATATGCACCCAACACAGGAGCGCCAGCATATGTGAGACAAATACTAACAGAATTAAAGGAGGAAATAGACAGCAATGCATTCATCTTAGGTGACTTCAACACACCACTCACTCCAGAGGACAGATCAACCAGACAGAAAATAAGTAAAGACACAGAGGCACTGAACAACACACTAGAACAGATGGACCTAACAGACATCTACAGAACTCTACACCCAAAAGCAACAGGATACACATTCTTCTCAAGTGCACATGGAACATTTTCCAGAATAGACCACATACTAGGCCACAAAAAGAACCTCAGTAATTTCAAAAATATTGAAATCCTACCAACCAACTTCTCAGATCACCAAGGTATAAAACTAGAAATAAATTTTAGAAAGAAATCAAAAAGGCTCACAAATACATGGAGACTTAACAACACTCTCCTAATTAATCAATGGGTTAACGACCAAATCAAAACAGAAATCAAAGAATATATGGAGACTAATGACAACAACAACACAAAGCCACAACTTCTGTGGGACGCAGCAAAGGCAGTTCTAAGAGGAAAGTATATTGCAATCCAGGCCTACTTAAAGAAGGAAGAACACTCCCAAATGAATAGTCTAAAGACACAATTACTGAAATTGGAAAAAGAAGAACAAATGAGGCCCAAAGTCACCAGAAGGAGGGACATAATAAAGATTAGAGAAGAAATAAATAAAATTGAGAAGAATAAAACAATAGAAAAAATCAATAAAACCAAGAGCTGGTTCTTTGAAAAAATAAACAAAATAGATAAACCCCTAGCCAGACTCATTAAGAGAAAAAGAGAATCTACACACATAAACACAATCAGAAATGAGAAAGGAAAAATCACGACGGACCCCACAGAAATACAAAGAATCATAAGAGAATATTATGAGACTCTATATGCTAACAAGCTGGAAAACATAGAAGAAATGGACAACTTCTTAGAAAAATACAACCTTCCAAGACTGACCAAGCAAGAAACAGAAAAACTAAACAGACCAATCACCAGTGACGAAATCGAATTGGTAATCAAAAAACTACCCAAGAACAAAACCCCTGGGCCTGATGGATTCACCTCTGAATTCTACCAGACATATAGAGAAGAAATAACACCGATTCTCCTTAAAGTTTTCCAAAAAATAGAAGAGGAGGGAATACTTCCAAACTCATTCTATGAAGCCAGCATCACTCTAATACCAAAACCGGGCAAAGACCTCACCAAAAAAGAAAATTACAGACCAATATCCCTGATGAACGTAGATGCAAAAATACTCAACAAAATATTAGCAAACCGAATTCAAAAATACATCAAGAGGATCATACACCATGATCAAGTGGGATTCATCCCAGGGATGCAAGGATGGTACAACATTCGAAAATCCATCAACATCATCCACCACATCAACAAAAAGAAGAACAAAAACCACATGATCATCTCCATAGATGCTGAAAAAGCATTTGACAAAATTCAGCATCCATTCCTGATTAAAACTCTCAACAAAATGGGTATAGAGGGCAAGTACCTCAACATCATAAAGGCTATATATGACAGACCTACAGCTAACATCATACTTAATGGCGAGACGCTGAAAGCTTTTCATCTAACATCGGGAACAAGACAAGGATGCCCACTCTCTCCACTGTTATTCAACATAGTACTGGAGGTCCTAGCCACAGCAATCAGACAAAACAAAGACATACAAGGCATCCAGATTGGTATAGAAGAAGTCCAATTGTCACTATTTGCAGATGACATGATACTGTACATAAAAACCCTAAAGATTCCATTCCAAAACTACTAGAACTAATATCTGAATTCAGCAAAGCTGCAGGATACAAAATTAACACACAGAAATCTGTTGCTTTCCTATACACTAATGATGAACTAACAGAAAGAGAAATCAGAAAACAATTCCATTCACAATTGCATCAAAAAGAATAAAATACCTAGGAATAAACCTAACGAAGGAAGTGAAAGACCTGTACTCTGGAAACTACAAGACACTCCTAAGAGAAATTAAAGAGGACACTATCAAATGGAAATGCATCCCATGCTCTTGGCTAGGAAGAATCAATATTGTCAAAATGGCTATACTACCTTAAGCAATCTACAGATTCAACGCAATCCCTATCAAACTACCAACAGCTTTCTTCAATGAACTGGAACAAATAATTCTAAAATTCATATGGAACCACAAAAGACCCCTAATAGCCAAAGCGATCCTGAGAAGGAGGAATAAAACAGGGGGAATTACACTCCCTGACTTCAAGCTCTACTACAAAGCCACAGTAATCAAGACAATTTGGTATTGGCACAAAACAGACCCACAGACCAGTGGAACAGAATAGAAAATCCAAACATTAACCCAAACATATACAGTCAATTAATATTTGATAAAAGTGCCTTGGATATACAATGGGGAGATGACAGCCTCTTCAGCAGCTAGCCAAAAACTGGACAGCTACATGGCAGAATGAAACTGGACTACTGTCTAGCCCCATACACAAAGGTAAACTCAAGGTGGATCAAAGACTTGAATGTAAGTCACTATGAAACCATAAAACTCTTAGAAAAAAACATAGGCAAAAATCTCCTGGACATAAACATGAGCAACTTCTTCATGAACATATCTCCCCGGGCAAGGGAAACAAAAGCAAAAACGAACAAGTGGGACTATATCAAGCTGAAAAGCTTCTGTACAGCAAAGGACACCATCAGTAGAACAAAAAGACATCCTACAGTATGGGAGAATATATTCATAAAAAACGTATTCGATAAAGGGTTGACATCCAAAATAAATAAAGAACTCATGCACCTTAACAAACAGAAAGCAAATAATCCAATTAAGAAATGGGCAGAGGACATGAATAGACACTCCTCCAAAGAAGAAATTCAGATGGCCAACAGGCACATGAAAAGATGCTCCACATCGCTAATCATCAGAGAAATGCAGATTAAAACCACAATGAGATATCACCTCACACCAGTGAGGATGGCCAACATCCAAAACACAAACAACAACCAATGTTGGCGAGGATGGAGAAAAGGGAACCCTCCTACACTCCTGGTGGGACTGCAAATTAGTTCAACCATTGTGGAAAGCAGTATGGAGGTTCCTCAAAAAACTAAAAATAGAAATACCATTTGACCCAGGAATT
>JAVSCE010014982.1:0-78286 GCA_032199065.1 Smutsia gigantea
ACCAATGTTTATATGGATGTCTTTCTGTAGTCTTTTTTTTTTTTCTTGGTCTGAAGTTGTTCCCTTGTAAATATTTCAGCAAGGGCTTATGGTAACTATATTCCAAGTATTTGCATACTGATAGCAGCTCATGTCCTTCATATTTGAAAGTCAGTTTGGACATAAAACACTTGGCTTACATTTGATTTTCTTGGCTGTCTTAAATATGTTGCTTATTTTCTTTTTTGGTATAAAGTTTCACAGGCTGATGATAAACTAAATTGCTTTTTCTTCCGAGTCACTCTTTTTACCTGGATGTCCAAAGAATTGTCTTTTGTCTTTTTAAGTCTAGTTACTTTACCAGAATGTGTCTTCATGTTGTGTATGTGTTCTGGGTCTTTGTTTTCAGGTATGTGTGTGTGTGGTATTTTGATTTGTAATTTCCAATTTTTTAAAAATTTCATGAACATTTTATTTAGTCATAGTTCTTAGTATTTGTTCTGATTCCTTGTTTTGGCTTTCCTCTTCAGGATTCTTAATGTTCCTCTTTCCCTGTCTTCATCATTTGTCACTTTCCCTTGAATCTTTTGATGTCTTTCTGGTTTTATTTTGGTTTTAAATATCTTCCTTTTCACTATTTCTTCTAATTAGTATTTGGTGTATTTATCTGCTCTTGTGTTTCTTCTGATTTAGTCTTAATTTCTGATTTTTTTTTCTTTTACTTCTAATTTGTTTCCACGTTCTGTCACTTCATTTCTAAGTTTTTCTAATTCTGTTTTGTTTCTCATGTTTTCAATGTTTTTAGTTTGGTCCAAAAGATTTCAAGCATTGTTTGTGGAGCATTGTTTGTAAGGATGTCATGAATTCTGCTCATTCTTTTTAGCATAGCTTGTATTAGGATTTGACCTTGATCTCTTTTATTACTCATTTTTAGGTGAAATTAGTTTTCCTGTCCTTTTTCCGTGAGCTTCCATGGTTCAGTTAGAAGGCGTGGCTCAAAAGTTAACCATACCCAGAAGTTAGAAGAGCTAGTATCGCTGAGCTGCTTGTTTTTTAATGTTTTCAAGTAGCATCAGAAGATACGAGGGCTTTCTGAGATTTCCTGTCCTCTCGCCCACCTTGTACCCACATCCACACCTCCCCCCCACCCCTCATTCTTTTGTCTGAAATTTCTCTTCCTTTGTCTTTTATCTGTGTGTTTCCTTCCTTTGTCTCCCGTGCCTCAGTGCTGCTCAGTTTGGATCATGTGCTTAGCAGGAGGGCTTCCTAGCTGGTCAGTCAGGGAGTCTCTAAGAGTGAGCTTGGTCTGGCCTCTCCAGATCTAGGGCAGACTCTTGAGACTCCCAGCTGCTGGGATGGGCAGAGCCCTCCTGCCCCAGCCACCCGTCTGAGATCTGTCTGTCGTGCTTTCCTGTAGCTCCTGAAGAAGAAAACCAGAACAAGGAAGTAGCACAAGTGCCAGAGACTTATGGCACTTCACGGCTCTCCTGTTCTCCACTCCATCTCACATCCATCACCTCCTTCTGTCTCTGCCCCCCACAGTCACTGGCCGCATCCAGATCCTGTGGCTGTTGAGGATTCTGGGGTCTGATGGAATGCCTTGTCCCCTAGTTCTGATTTAAATAAATTTTGTGTTTGGTTTTAGTCTAGTCACTCTTTAAAAAAATATATCAATTTTACTGAAATAAAATCCACACTCCATAAAATGCACTCTTTTAAAGTATACGTATGTTTTTAGCATATTCACCAAGTTGTACATCATTTAGTATATTCACAAAGTCGTACGACTGTCTGATTCCAGAACATATTCACTGTGTTGTGTTTTTGTGATGGGCTCTGGGTAGTTACCACCACTGTTATCTTTCTAGAATTTGTTGGAACAAATTTGAATTTAAAGATCCTCTATCCCTGACCTGTCCTATCACTACTCCCCAGAAGTCATGCCTGTTAGCAGGCACCCACTCACATGCTGTTAGTTTGGTACCGGTGCCAGTCTTGAATTCAGGCTGTTTCCCAGGCTCTCAGTGTCACAAAGGAAGCTTCAACTTTTTTTCTTTTGGTAATTTTTGTTGGTTATAAATTGGTGAGTTTTGTTGTTTTCAAAGGTGTGAGTCATATGATCATTTAATTTTATGTTCAACTACAGTGGCTTTTCCAGTATTTTCTTAATTTTTTCATTAGTGCTCTAATGAGCTGATTTTATATAGAAGATAGGTAGGAGATATTTTACTCATAAAATAGATTTCATCCAAAAAAATTGTTTTCCTTTCTAACTATAGCTTATTTTGAACACCATATAGTTCTTGTTGTTTTATATAGATTTAAGTCTTTGTGGATAGTGATAGTAATATACTATAGTATTCTGTCTTTTTATTCTTGCTTTTTAAAATTTAAAAATAATTATGTGGTTAAATAGAAGCAAGCATTTTGCAAATGTTAAGATTAAAATGAAGGGAAGAGGAAGCGAGGTGCGACACGCGCCAGTGGAAAGCCAGGCAGATGAGGTTCCTGCACGTGGGGCTTCTAGTCTGGTGATTTCAGTCTTCTGTAAGAAATTATGTTTGGATAAGTCATGAAACATGGGTAGGGAAATTTAGTGCTTTACATGTTTAAGTACCTTCATGTATATATCACACTTAATTTTTGTAACAGCCGCATAAGGAAGTCAGGGCGAGAGTGTATATTCCTGTTTCATAAGAACATGTGGTAGAGATTGGTTGTGTTGAGTTGTCCTGAGCCATCCACATTTTCCCATGGAATTATCCTGTTCGTTAGTAATATGTCCTCTTTCATGATACTGGATATTTTACAGCACATTTTCATGGATGTCAACACGCAGTGGATGCATTCATTTAGTGTTTCCTATAATGTGTGCTTCTTTCCAGGCAAAGGGTGGAGGTTATGAAAGTGAAGATGCCTATCAAAATGCAGAGCTAGTTTTTCTAGATATCCACAATATTCATGTTATGAGGGAATCATTACGGAAACTTAAGGAGATTGTGTACCCCAACATCGAGGAGACTCACTGGCTGTCTAACTTGGAATCTACTCACTGGCTAGAACATATTAAGGTGGGTATATGTCACTGTTCATTTTTACTATTAGAGAATACTAAACAAAGACTTTTTCTGCCCCTTTGTCTATATTGGCTCTTTTCTTAAAATTGAAATCAAGATGAAGGTACCTTTCTTAAACAGTGGAAAATTGGTAACTGCTTTGATAATTAGAGCTCTTCTGTCTTGGTACTTGAATGAATTTGTTTCCTACATTGTGTATTTGGTCTTTTGTCCTTTTTCTTTCCCTTTCCTTCTCATCATATCTGAATTCTACCCATCCTTCAGGCCCCGATCATCTTTCATTTCTCCGGGGAAGTCTTTCCAGATCGTATCCATTTCCACTTCTCTTTACTTTTTCTTTCCATCTAATCAGGTACTACCTTGCACTTAATTTGTCAGCAGGATATATTGCTGATCCACGGAGACGAGGGCTGGATGAATCACCCTTCTTTTGGGGCCCCTCAGGCGCTAGCGAGCTCTAGTTGTGCGCGCAGGCGCCCCCGGTGAGGCTTGCTGGGGCCCGGAAGTGACGTGGGGCGGCTGGAGGTCAGATGCCGTCGGCGTGCTGACGCATCCGGACACTGCCTGCCACGTAAACACCCATTTGCCTACATGTTGGTACCATGATCGAAACATCAAATGTTCTTTCAGTTAGTAAAGTATATTTTCAGATGTGTCTGAACCTCAGTGACATAACTTCCCAAAGTACAGACTTCTATAACCACTCAATATCAGGAAATAAAGGGTAAGGCGCAGACTTATACTCACATTAACATTTCTAAAATTCATATAAAATTGAAGAGAAAGCCAAACGGGCCTAATGAGAATCATGGACTACCTCGGTCACTATTCTTCTGGAGGCCCCGAAGCACGGACACTCCTCAAGACCCTGCTCAGCGCCCGCCCCGCTCTGGCCTGGGGGCTCCAGGTCCTGCCCCCGAGAGGCCGGCCGCGACCGAAGCGAGTCTCCCCGGAGGCGCAGGGGCCGCAGCCGGGCCGGCGCCGCCTGCCCCCCCCCCAGTCCTCCCCGTCACGGAGCTGCCCTGCGCGCTCTCCTCAGCCGCACGCCCTAGACCTGGCGCGGGCCTCCCCCTTACCGCCCGCTGACACGCCACGTGTTTCCTTGTTCACTTGCCTCTCCGGCTGCCGCACCGAAGTACAGCGGAAGCTTCGGCGAGCCAGTGCCCGTGTGTCGTCCTGCCCCCCGTTCCGTCTCCGCCTGGAGCAGCACCCGTCGCCCAGGAAGGGACTCCGCACACGTTCACTTGTAATGAGCGAGCGAGCGAACGTGAGCGCTTGCGGTGACTCTCCCTGGTCAGCCTCGACTTCCCAGCTGTTCTGATCCTTTGGGTCCTTGATTTCCAAGTCTGGATATATATTCGTTTGTTTATATCCATGCAAGTTATTTAAAATAGGATTTTTGGAGAATCGGGGCGCAGGCACTTTTTATAAAAATGCCCACAGATGATTTTGATGCCTAGTCAAGACTGATTATGCCTACTTATGATCGGAAGGAGATAGTCATAAGATTCTCCAGCCTAGAAAATCTTTTCTTTCATCCGGATCTGTTTTTGGAATCATACTTCTAAGTATGCTCCCGCCTGCCCTGCACGGAGGGACGGGGCTTGTTGTCCATTTCAGATAACATTGGGCTTCTGTGTTTCTTTTTTGGTTCCATCTAACTCTGTTGTCTTAACTCAAGATCACTTTCAGAAGATTTGCAAAGAGTCTGCATATTGAAAAATCACTGAAATTATTTTAGATACCAGCTAAATCGATATGGTATATTGATCTGATGAGAATTTTTCATTCACACTGGTACAGAAAAGTAGCTTACTCTAAAGCTTTATACTGTACGTGCTGTGCTGTGACATAAAAAAAGTAAAATAAATGCTGTAGAGGCTACAGAATATTTTAAGAGATCCAATTGCTTTCATATTCTAATTTGATTAAGTATTGTTTTAAATAACAGACTTTAGTTGGCATGTTATTTTTACTTAAATGGATATTAGAATATTTGAAGATTCTTAAACACAGATCTATAATTTTTTTTCTCTTAGTCATACTGTTGATGTGTTTAGAACCCAAAGATACCTTTCATTTGGCTATTTCATTGCACAGATTAAGAGGGGCTCACATTTATAAGATTTCCTGTTTTAAAGACAAATTTTATATGTGTCTTCTACCATTTATAAAAACTTTTCAGGAAGGGACTGATGTTTTTTTCTCTGCATGTTATTGAGACATCCATCACTAACAAAACTCTATTAGTGAATTTTGAAGAAGGAAACATTTAACTTTAAAACTTTTCATTAAAAAAATCTGCTTTGCAGCTTATTCTTGCAGGGGCTCTGAGAATTGCTGACAGAGTCGAGTCAGGGAAGACATCTGTGGTCGTCCACTGCAGCGATGGGTGGGATCGCACAGCCCAGCTCAGTTCCCTCGCCATGCTCATGCTGGATGGATACTATCGAACTACCCGGGGATTTGAAGTCCTTGTGGAAAAAGAATGGCTAAGCTTTGGACATCGATTTCAGCTTGTGAGTGAAGAATCTTGACTTGGTGTCTCTCACATGACTCACATAGCCATGTGAGAGTGATGCCTTCCATTCATTAGATATCCGTCTAAAATTGGTCATTCATTCTAACGGGGTAAACTCAGAACTTTTGTTTTGGAAAGCATTTGGATACCCTGTCACGGCTCTCTCGTCTGGATGGAGCCAGGGCTGATTATTTGTCGGGCGTCGGACACAGTCTCTTCTGTGACTTCTACCAGGTTAAACTTCAGAGACCATTCTGTAATTTCCGCAAGGGTCTCCACTTGCAAATGACAGTTCAGATTAGCAAGAATGGTTATGGAATTACAAGACACTTCTAGCTTTTCCTATAGACTTAAAAAAAAAAAGACAAGAATGGTTTAATTGTTATTCTTAATTTAAAGTAGCCCTACAAAGTAGCACCACTCACACATGATCAGGGTTTAAAAAAAATCAGGCTGGGACTAAAATCAGTAACAGAAAAAAATACAAATTTAAATCAAGAGATAGAAATAAAAGTTTCTTATCTTTCTTAAGGTGCTAACCCTGTAATGACCATGTGTATGGAGAGTGTTGCAATTTTATGGAAATGACAAATTTTTGTGCCCTCTATATGTCTCAGAATTAATTTTGATGGTGGTATCAAATCTTGAGAGTTGGAAGCACCTCAGAGTCTGGGCACACTCATCGTTGCCGACCATGTGTGGTGTCCCCAAGGAATGATTCTTTGTAGTTTCTTTCATTAGCACCCCCGAGAGAAGCAGCAGATCCCTTCCTCAGGCTATAGAGTCTCACTTCCGAAAGCCTACTAGAGCTTCCACTGCAGGGAACCAAACTGGCTCCCCATTTTCTGAACTTCTCCTTTGGAGGTAAAAAGAGCAAATACGACTACTTACCCATAGAAGAGCCCTTCAACCATTCCAAGGTTGCCGTCTCCCCATGTCATTCACAATCTTCAGTTTATCTGGCTAACCATCCATTTTCTTCAGTCTTTTCTCGCCCTAATCTCATCACCAAGCCAGCTGTCCTTCGGCCATTGGCACAGCTTTTTACAAGTGTGGCACCTAGAACGGATCACAATTCCTAAAACAGGAATGGGGTTATGATGTCCCTTTTAAAGGATACTGTGCTGGCAAGTTTGCCTTTTTGTTAACAACATACTTTGAATTCATGCAGCTTTTAATTAAACAAACATTCAAGTGGTTCTTAGCTGAACACTAACTTTGAACTTGGAATACATGAGAACCAAGGCTTCCAACATTACTGTTCCCGTTTTCCAAAAAAGTTTTCCAAAAGTGTAATTTTCACTCAAAAGCTGAGGTATGCAGTTGAATTCCAATGCCTTGCTTGATTCCTCCTAAGGTACTGAAAGTTTTACCCTTCGTTACTTTTGCACCATTAGTGAAACGTCAGTGCATAGGAAAAGGGTAAATAACATCTCAGTACTACCATGAAAATAGTTTTGACCTTACTCCCCCAACCCTCCACAAGCCTGTGGACCACACTTGCAGGATCATTGCTGTGGGTACGGAGCGGGGGTCTGTAGGGATCGTCTGGGCCAAAGGTCCTTGGAGGAGGGAAAAAAATGAGGAACTGGATGAGTGCACACTTGGAAGGCAGCTGTCAAGCATTTTTAAAAGGTTTGTGCTAATGTGATTCTTGATAAAGACAGACTGGAGTTAAGATACACGTCCCCTTCATGCACTGGCCAAGGTGTGCTTCTTAAGACTGTTGTACAAATAACTGTTAATATTCAGGGGAAAATTTAATCTCCAGGACAAAAATCTGGGCACTGAGGTCTGATTGCACCTGTCTTCCATTGCTTTCTTTTAGAATTCCAGGTTTCTTTTATTAAACAAAGTTGTAATTTCTGTTACAAGCATCTCATGTCAGAAAATCATCTGGCAGTTGTACATCAAAATGTTGAGATTTCTGCTTGGTAGGATTGTGGTGATTTGGTTTCTTTGCAGTATTCTTGTAAAAAGATTTTCTCAATTCTTAAAACATATTGAGCAAACATTAATTTTATTGGAAAATAAATTATTTCCATTAAAAAATGAAAAATCTTAAAAGCTCATCTAATATTTCACTCTTTGCTTCAGAGAGTGGGCCATGGAGATAAGAATCACGCAGATGCAGACAGATCGCCCGTTTTTCTTCAATTCATTGACTGTGTCTGGCAAATGACAAGACAGGTAACCTGGGATATCCACTCTGCTAAGCCATCCAGTCAGGCTTGGTGACTGATTATCTTAATCCTTATTACAAGAATTTGTAAGTTTCTGGGTAACAGAACTGTTGCTTATTATCACATTATGCATTTAGTTAAAGGACATTTATGTGGAGGTAGTATTAAACACTTGACAGTTTGATTCCATTAGCTTTTCAGTGAGGGGCATTGATAGTAACCCTGCAGAGGCTTCCTCCTGTGGTTTGCACACGTAGTGTTAAATAATGGCAATGTATTCACCCTGAAGCTCATATACACTCCTAAGTGAGATGAAGAAATGAAGAAACAGGTTAGGTAATGCAAAATAAAATCTATGTTAAATAATTTTAATGGAAAAATGTTTTTAGATGGAAATTATGGCAAGATTAGATTTTCAGTTTTGTTCTTACATATGGAGAGTGTTTTTAGACCTTTTATTAACTTTCTAATCAAATGATTTGAAATTTTATGTGGAGGTGGTATTCAGCAACCTGTAAAGGTAAATGGATTCTTTTTTTTTTTTATTAAGGCATTATTGATATACACTCTTATGAAGGTTTCACACGAAAACACAATGTGGTTAATGCATATTATTAAGTCCCCACCCATACCTCAATGCAGTTGTCACTGTCATTCAGTGTAGTAAGATGCCAAAGATTCACTGTTTGCCTCCTTTGTGCTAGTTTTCCCCGTGACCCCCCACACCATGTGTACTAAACATAATATCCCTCAATCCCCTTCTCCCTCCTTTCCCACCTGCCCGCTCACACCCTTCCCCTTTGGTGATCACTAGTTCCTTCCTGGAGTCTCTGAGTCTGCGGCTATTTTGTTCCTTCAGTTTTGCTTCGTTGTTTAGCTCCACAAATGAGGGAAATCATTTGGCACTTGCCTTTCTCCGTCTGGATTATTTCACTGAGCATAATGTCCTCCAGCTCATCCATGTTGTTGCAAATGGTAGAATTTGTTTCTTTCTTATGGCTGAATAACTTTCCATTGTGTATATGTACCACATCTTCTTTATCCATTAATCTACTGATGGACACTTAGATTGCTTCCATATCTCGGCTATTGTAAAAAGTGCTGCGATAAACAAAGGGATGCATATGTCCTTTTGAGTCTGAGAACTTGTACTCTTTGAGTAAATTCCAAGGAGTGGGATTCCTAGGTCAAATGGTATTTGTATTTTTAGTTTTTTGAGGAATCTCCATATTGCTTTCCACAATGGTTGAACTTACATTCCCACCAGCAGTGTAGGAGGGTTCCCCTTTCTCTGCATCCTCACCAGCATTTGTTGTTCTTAGTCTTTTGGATGGTGGCCATCCCTGCTGGTGTGAGGGGATATCTCATTGTGGTTTTAATTTGCATTTCCCTGATGATTAGTGATGTGTGGAACATCTTTTCATGTGTCTGCTGGCCATCTGAATTTCTTTTTGGAGAACTGTCTCTTCATATCCTCTGCCCATTTTTTAATTGGGTTATTTGTTTTTTGGGTGTTGAGGCGTGTAAGTTCTTTATATATTTTGGATGTTAACCCCTTGTCGGATATATCATTTACAAATATATTCTCCCTTACTGTAGGATGCTGTTTTGGCCTGATGATGGTGTCCTTTGTTGCCATACAGAAAATTTTTAGTTTGATGTAGTCCCATGTGTTCATTTTTGCTTTTGTTTCCCTTGCTCTAGGAGATATGTTCAGGAAGAAGTTGCTCATGCTTATATTCAGGAGATTTTTGCCTCTGTTCTCTTCTGAGAGTTTTATGGTTTCATGACTTACATTCAGGTCTTTGATACATTTCGAGTTTACTTTTGTGTATGAGGTTAAACAGTAATCCAGTTTCATTCTCTTGCATGTAGCTGTCCAGTTTTGCCAACACCAGTTGTTGAAGAGGCTGTCATTGCCCCATTGTATGTCCATGGCTCCTTTATCATATATTAATTGACCATATATGGTTGGGTTTATATCACGGCTCTCTAGTCTGTTCCCTTGGTCTATGGGTCTGATCTTGTGCCAGTACCAAACTGTCTTGATTACCGTGGCTTTGTAGTAGAGCTTGAAGTTGGGGAGCTTTATTCATCCTTTTCAGAATTGCTTGGGTATTCAGGGTCTTTATGGTTCCATACGAATTTTAGAATGATTTTCTCTAGTTCGTTGAAGAAAGCTGTTGGTGTATTGATAGGAATTGCATTGAATCTGTAGATTGCTTTAGGCAGGATGGCCATTTTGACAATATTAATTCTTCCTATCCATGAACACGGGATGTGTTTCCATTTATTGCTCTTTTCTTTAATTTCTCTCATGAGTGTCTTGTAGTTTTCAGAGTATAGGTCTTTCACTTCCTCGGTTAGGTTTACTCCTAGGTATTTTGTTCTTTTTGATGCAACTGTGAATGGAATTGTTTTCCTGATTTTTCTCTCTGCTAGTTCATTGTTAGTGTATAGGAATGCCACAGATTTCTGTGTATTAATTTTGTATCCCGCAACTTTGCTAAATTCAGATATTAGATGTAGTAGTTTTGGAGTGGATTCTTTAGGGTTTTTTATGTACAATATCATGTCGTCTGCAAACAGGGACAGTTTAATGTCTTCTGTACCAATCTGAATGCCTTTTATTTCTTTGTGTTGTCTGATTGCCGTGGCTAGGACCTCCAGTACTATGTTGAATAGAAGTGGGGAGAGTGGGCATCCTTGTCTTGTTCCTGATCTTAAAGGAAAAGCTTTCAGCTTCTCGCTGTTAAGCATAACATTGGCTGTGGGTTTGTCATATATGGCCTGTATTATGTTGAGGTACTTGCCCTCTATACCCATTTTGTTGAGAGTTTTAATCATGAATGGATGTTGAATTTTGTCAGATGCTTTTTCAGCATCTATGGAGATGATCATGTGGTTTTTGTCCTTCTTTTTGTTGATGTGGTGGATGATGTTGATGGATTTTTGAATGTTTTACCATCCTTGCATCCTGCGAATAAATCCTACTTGATCATGATGGATGATCTTTTTGATGTATTTTTTAATTCGGTTTGCTAATATTTTGTTGAGTATTTTTGCATCTATGTTCATCAGGGATATTGGTCTGTAATTTTCTTTTTTTGTGGTGTCTTTGCCTGGTTTTGGTATTAGAGTGGTGCTGGCCTCATAGAATGAGTTTGGAAGTATTCCCTCTTCTACTCCTTGGAAAACTTTAAGGAGGGTGGGTATTAGGTCTTCACTAGATGTTTGATAAAATTCAGCAGTGAAGCCATCTGGTCCTGGAATTTTGTTGTTAGGTAGGTTTTTGATTACCAATTCAATTTCATTGATGGTAATTGGTCTGTTCAGATTTTCTGTTTCTTTCTGGGTCACGTTGGAAGGTTGTATTTTTCTAGAAAGTGGTCCGTTTCTTTTAGGTTATCCAGTTAACATAATTTTTCATAATATTCTCTAATAATTCTTTGTATTTCTGTGGTATCTGTAGTGATTTTTCTTTTCTCATTTCTGATTCTGTTTATATCGGTAGACTCTCTTGTTTTCTTGATAAGTCTGGCTAGGGGTTTATCTATTTTGTTTATTTTCTCGAAGAACCAGCTCCTGCTTTCATTGATTCTTTCTATTGTTTTGTGAATCCTCAGTGTGTTTGTGGGATTTTTCATTTTCTTTGCGTAATTTATTTTTAGTTCATACCTTTGTTGTTTTAGAAACCGGTTTGTACAATTTTAATCTTTTTGAATTTACTGACGCTCTTTTTGTGTTCTAGTATATGATCTATTCTTGAAAATGTTCCATGTGCACTTGAGAAGAATGTGTATTCTGCTGCTTTCGTGTGTAGAGTTCTGTAGATGTCTGTTAGGTCCATCTGTTGTATTGTGTTCTTCAGTGCCTCTGTCTCCTTACTTATTTTCTGTCTGGTTGATATGTCATCCTTCAGAGTGAGTGGAGGGTTGAAGTCTTTTAGAATGAATGCATTGCATTCTATTATTCCTTTTAATTCTGTTCGTATTTGTTTCACATATGTTGGTGCTCCTGTGTTAGGCGCATAGGTATTTATAATGGTTACATCTTCTTGTTGGATTGACTCTTTTATTATTATGTAATGTCCTTTGTCTCTTGTGACTGTCTTTGTTTTGAAGTCTATTTTATCTGATATAAGTAAGTACTGCAACTCCTGCTTTTTTCTATTAGTTGCATGAAATGTCTTTCTCCATCCCTTCACTTTTAGCTTGTGTATGTCTTTGGGTTTAAAGTGAGTCTCTTGTAGGCAGCATATAGATGCGTCTTGTTTTTTTATCCATTCAGTGACTGTGTTTTGATTGGTGCATTTAGTCCATTTACATTTAGGGTGATTATCCGTAGGTATGTACTTATTGTCATTGCAGGCTTTAGGTTCCAAAGGTTCAAGGTTAACTTCCTTACTATCTAAGAGTCTAACATAACTCAAAATGCTATTACAATCACAATCTAAAGGTTCTTTTTTTTTCTTCCTCCTCCATTCTTTATATATCAGGTATCATATTCTATACTCTTTGTCTGTATCTTGATTGACTTTGGGGACAGTTAATTTAATTTTGCATTTGCTTAGTAATTAGCTTTTCTACTTTTTTTACTGTGGTTTTATTACCTCTGGTGACAGCTATTAAACCTTAGGAACACTTCCATCTATAGCAGTCCCTATAAAATACACTGTAGAGATGGTTTGTGGGAGGTAAATTCTCTCAGCTTTTGCTTATCTGGAAATTGTTTAATCCCTCTTTCAAATTTAAATGATAATCTTACTGGATAAAGTAATCTTGGTTCAAGGCCCTTCTGCTTCATTGCATTAAATACATCATGCCACTCCCTTCTGGCCTGTAAGGTTTCTGCTGAGAAGTCTGATAGTCTGATGGGCTTTCCTTTGTATGTGATCTTTCTCTCTCTTGCTGCTTTTAATAGTCTATCCTTATCCTTGATCTTTGCCCTTTTAATTACTGTATGTCTTGGTGTTGTCTTCCTTGGGTCCCTTGTGTTCGGAGATCTGTGCACCTCCATAGCCTGAGAGACTATCTCCTTCCCCTGATTGGGGACGTTTTCAGCAGTTACCTCCTCAAAGACACTTTCTATCTCTTTTTCTCTTCTTCTTCTGGTACCCCTATAATGCAAATGTTGTTCCATTTGGATTGGTCACACAGTTCTCTCAATATTCTTTCATTTTTGATCCTTTTTTGTCTCTGTGGCTCAGCTTCTTTGTATTTCTCTTGTCTAGTTTCTATTTCATTTATTGTCTCCTCCACCATATTCAGTCAGCTTTTAATACCCTCCATTGTGCTCTTCAACGATTGGATCTCCAACTGGAATTCATCCCTGAGTTCTTGAATATCTTCCCATACCTCCATGAGCATGTTAGTGATTTTTATTTTGAACTCCCTTTCAGGGAGAGTCATGAGATCGATGTCATTTAAATCTTTCTCAGGAGTTGTATTAATAATTTTACTTTGAACCAGATTCCTTTGGCGTTTCATATTTGTATATGGTGCCCTCTAATGCCCAGAAGCTCTACTCTCTGGAGCTGTTCAGCCCTTGAAGCAATGTTGGGGTTTGCAGGGGAGTGGTATTGGTGCCTGGGGGGAGGAAAGAGCCCTTTCCTGCTTCCCAGCTGCTATGCCTGTCTCCACTGCCTGAACCAGTGGGCCGAGCACACATGTATAAGCCTCTGTGCTTTACGTTTGTAGTTGCTGTAGACAGATCTTCCCTCTGGCTGACCTAGCACCAGGGTAGGGTTTCCCAGTTTGCAAACCCGGTGGGGCTGGCCAGGAGAGAGGTGCAGTAGTCTGCCTGTCACAGAAGGGGTTCTTGGAGCTGTGTAGGCAGCCAGGGAGCTGAAACACCTGAAGATCGTGAAAGCTCCCAACCTGCTGCGCAGAGCGCACCTGGATAATTTTGTCTACCTGTCTTTTCTCCTGAGCAGTAAGCTCTGTGCAATCCTTACCCCTTTAGCAGCCCTCTTGCTAAGGGCTTCCTTGTTAGGAAGTCTCTCAGACTGCCCACCTTTATTTTGTCCCAGAGCAGCCGGATATGGATCCCTGCTTTCCACAGGCAGCTGTAATCTCAGTCTCTCCAGGAATTGTGTCTGGTTTAGCTTTCCAACCCCGTACTCACGAGAGTACCATGTAAGCACAATGAAATGTAGGTTTGTGCTCCCAGAGCAGATCTCTGGAGTTAGGTATTCAGCAGTCCCAGGCCTGCAATCCCTCCATGGTCTGTTTCTCTTCCTCCGTCGGTGAGCTGGTGTGGGGGAAGGGCTTGGATCCCACCAGACCAAAGCTTTGGTATGTTACCCTGTTCCGTGAGGTCTGCTCTTTTCTCCAGGCGAATGCAGTCTGGTGCAGTCCTCTCTCCTGTTGCTCTTTCAGGAGTAGTTGTATTAATTATGTTTTCATATTTTATGTGGTTTTAGGAGCAAGCCTCAGTCTCACTTCTCACACTGCCATCTTTAATCAGTAAATGGATTCTTTTGGAAAGATACCAGAGAGTGAAAAACATCTGGTTTATTAGGAGATCATTTCACTAACTAGGTGAAGGGTTGATGTCTTCAGAATATTTAAATCTGGGGTAGGTGGGGGGAACCTGATGGAGTGGGGTATTTAATAACCATAATGTTGCACATGTAATTGTAGATTAATGATACCAAAATTAAAAAATATGTATTATATTTAACTCCTCTCAAGAGAAGTCCTGTCAAAACCCAAAAGTTGGATGCAGCTCATTGCTATGTGAGCTAATTATCATCCAAGGGTTTATTAAGCCTCAAATAGGGAGTGTGGTTTTTTTTTAGACTGGCACATGAATGTACAGTAGGGTAGTTGCCTCTTGCTTGGCTTTAGCATATTTTACTTTTGAGAAAATACTGTATTTCATTATAAGAAAATGGTGATCCTCAAGTGAAATAGTTATATATTCAGTCGTTTGTTTTTTTCCTCCATAAGCATTTCAGTTTGGGTGGATTATTTTGCAACCTTCTGGGTTAGATGAAGTGATGTAGTAGCTTTGACTGCAGTGTGAGAGGAGGCTGGCATGGTATACATATAAGTGTGTATGTCGTTCGGGTTCTATAAATTTGGCTCTTAGTGTCTTGTGCGGAAAGGGAGATGCTACATTCTTAGTTTAATGTTTACTATTTCTTGGAGTAGGTTTGAATTTTTCCTTTGGAATTGCCCTTGGGGTAGTAAATCAGTTACACAAATACTACTTTTTTTTGGGTATTTGACCAAAACAATAGGACTCATTTTGACCACTACCATATTGTTTCTAAATAATATTTGACTGTTGGCAAAAATCAGATATGGCATATCAAAGGACCAGGAAGGCTGAGACCACGGTGTCACTGGTGGTTACGTCTAGTGCTTTCTAAGGGCAATGTTGTGTGAATGTCTTCCGGTGTGTTAGGAAAAAAAAATCATTTACCGATTGTTTGCATAGAAGAATACATGACAGGTATGTTTCTTCCTTAATAAGTGTTAACTTTTTATATGCTATACATCTAAAAGCAGTTTAAACTTTTGAGCTTAAGTTACTAAAAGAAAAATCACTTTCTTTGATTTAATTTATAATAGTGATGCCTTTAGACAACTATTTTTGTTTTCTTCCTGAACCTATTTTAACACGTTTATTGGCAATTATCAGTTTTATAAATAATTGAATGGTTGTGCAGAGGCTTTAATAGCATACTTGTCAAAAATGGGGCTAGTATGTAACGGCCAGATTCTGCCTGCCTCCTGCCCTGATCATCCCCATTCCCATCCCCAGCTCCCAGGATCGGAGGCAGGTGATGAAGGCCCCTTCAGATTTTAGATGTGTAATGAGAGCAAAATATCCGTCCTCTGCTCAGGATTTTAAAAGCAGCAGCACTAGTTAATGCTCTATTTCAATTTTGCTGAGATGCCCACTGATAAGCTGTTTTATAACCAGGTTAATCATCATAGGCTTAGCTCCTTTGGATCGCTGTTTGGTGAGTCTGGGGCCATTCCGCTGGCTAATAAGGCTGTTAGAAAGTGTGACAATACCAGGGAGGGGATTTATTTTGTGAACCAATGAATGGGATTTGACAAACTTTGTTACAGTTAATTGGCTTTTTGTTGTCATGTGATTACCTGCTTCATTCAGCTCCACAGCCACCAAAACGAATACTCAAAGCATGTTATTACCCTTCATTATGTGAGGAATTTGCCACACGACCCTTCTTATGAACTGAGGAAACTTCATGGTGGTGTTTTCATTCCTGTCCCTTTTATGTGCTGTTCATGCTGTTGTCCTCTACTATTGGGTAGGGATTTTTCTAAGAAAAACTTGGGATATATATTTCCCAAATCTTCAATCCAAATATTCACAGAATTCCTTTTCCCAGTCCTATAATTGGCACAGTTTTCCTAAAATCTTTTGAGTAATTTTGAAATAGATGGATAAGGATAGATTATACTAAGTCCTTACCGTCCTGATATCTGTAATTCAACCTTGCAAGTTCCCCCCAAATTGTGTTGTCTGTGTAATAAATATAGAGACATCAAGCCCTTAAGTCAAAAACAAAGTGAATTTTCTTTTTGTTGGCAAGAGGCTGCCGAAGTATCGGGTTACCAATACTCTAGTCTGATTGGCCATCCCTGGAAGAGATAAGATTGGCTTTTAAATGAGCAGCACATATTTGCTTTGTATGTTTACATTTGTGCATTGCTGACACTTTGCAGAAGATGGTATTTTTTGTTAATTCCTAGAAACAAAGATTTGTTCTTGAAAATTTAAAGAAAAATCTATGTTGTTTATGGTCATTTTAGGCAAAGACAAAAGTTACCAGAATTGGCCAAGTCAGAATTCATCAGCTTGTGAGTTTAGGGTAGCAGAGAAATGGGATAACAGAGACATCAAGGCTAGACCATCCAGACTCTTGCTGCACAAGGAGATATTTTGGGAGAAAAGTAGCGAAATGGCTTTTGAACAGAAAATGAAACATATGCCATAATGGCATAGAAATATGCAGGTTCTGATTATGGATTAGCCTAATTTAAAAAAATTTTATTAAATGGGTCTACCTGTATGTAGGCATGAATATTCTTGAACAAGTCTTAATAATTTTGTGTTTGTGTTCATTTGCAGTTTCCTACAGCATTTGAGTTCAATGAATATTTTCTCATCACCATTTTGGAGCACCTATACAGCTGTTTATTTGGAACATTCCTCTGTAACAGCGAGCAGCAGAGAGGAAAAGAGGTACAGTACAGTCTGGCCACGCCTAATGTGCTGTGTGAGTCTGTGATGGGTTCCAACTGAACACTTGTTCTTCTGGATGATTTAGTTGCCCGTATTTTATTTTATATGCTGTAATATGATAACTTCTTCTCATATATCTGAACCTGATCTGCTTTAAAGTACCTGTCAGAAGACGTAAGTGCCCGCTGGCTGTCAGGAGTCTGTGGGTGGGAAGTAGTATCTGCTCAAGAGAACTGAAATCTGTGGAGTCTTGGGAGCACCTGTACCCGTTATTCCTCACAGGATGGAAATCCTTCAAAGCAGATACAGAAAAATGGATTTGGCAAAAAATATTTTCATGAATGGAGAGCTCAAATCCCAAAATATATTGTGTACACAGGAGCCATTTTAGTTTTTTTAAATTATAAAATAGTATTAACAAAACATTCCAACATTGAAAGGACATTAAAAAGTTTGTGTCCCCCACTTCCTCAGATACTGCTGTTGTCATTGGTATTACTTAAAAGAAACTATAAGGATTCCATTTCAAGTTTAACTTCTGTCTTCTTTAAAATACATCTATGTATGAAATTCTAAATCTTCTTGATTGGTGTCTCTGGCATCAGTGTTCATTCTGAAAAATATGGTTGTAAACTAGTTTATTGGTGCTTTCTATAAAAGCATAGTGGCAGAGTGTTTGCTTCGGGGCATTGGTAGCCTGGCTCAGATCCTGACTCTGTCCCTATTGTAGGTAATTTCTGCTTCTGTAAAACAGGGATAACCGTACTTATTATTGTGATGATTAAATAAGCCATACAAAACATTGCCCTAACTGCCATAGTAAGGGCTTCCTAGATGGCAGATATTATTTTACATTCACTGTTACATCTTAAGTATATAGCAGGCACTTAAGAATAGCTAACTTCCAAAGATACTTCCACCATCTTTTGAGAGCCTTGAGTAAGATTTACTGTATTCTGATCAAAAAGCACTTTTTATTGAAATATAATTTGCATTCCAAATTCACTTAAAAAATGAGTAATTTAGTGTATCTACAGAGTTGTGCAACCCACTACTCATTTCAGAACACTGCAGAGGAAACCTGTCATTTTCAGTCTCACTGTCCTGTCCCCTTCTGCCTGCTGTTGGCACACACTCATCTGTCTGTGGATTTGCCTCTGACACATTTCATTCAAATGGAATCGTTCAAGACATGGCCTTTGTGTCTGGCTCTTTGAGCTTAATGTTTACCAGGTTCAAGTTAAGTATGCATCAGTACTTCATTCCCTTCTACGGCTGGGTAATATTATGTTGTGTAGATACACCATGTTTACCCACTTACCAGTCGATAAGACTGGGTCGTTTCTGTGTTTTCGCTGTTATGATTAATGCTGCTGTGAATGTCTTTGTTACATGTCTTTTTTTTGTTTCTGGTTTCAGTTCTCTTGTGTATATACCAAAGAGTTGATTGGTGCATTTAATTTTTTGAGGAACTGTTTTCTAGTACCATCTGATTCTAATGTATGTGGGGAGACCACTGATGTGTACAGTTCTAAAAGAGATTTTAATGATCACAATACCTCTATACAATTTCCATCTGAAATATAGATAGCTTATGTGATGGATAATCTTTACCTATTTTTCCTTCTCACAGAATCTTCCTAAAAGGACTGTGTCTCTGTGGTCTTACATAAACAGCCAGCTGGAAGACTTCACAAATCCTCTCTACGGGAGCTATTCCAATCATGTGCTTTATCCAGTAGCCAGCATGCGCCACCTAGAACTCTGGGTGGGATATTATGTGAGGTGGAATCCACGGATGAAACCACAGGTATGTGCCCTACAATATACAGTGGGAGTTTTCATCTGTGCAGTTGTATAATTAGGTTTGTCCTCTTTAAAGCAACTAGAAAAATTATCTGTACATCCTTAGATCTTTCCCTTTTCTCATAAATAGTAGAAAAAGCACTACAGGTAGGTAATCATTATACTTTGCTTGTCTGGCCTTGGGCCAATCAGTGCTGTCTCTTCCTTATGTAAAATGAGGGTGTTGGATAACATACAAGTATTGTTTTAATATAGAGAAAAGAGCCTTTAAAACTAAACGAAATTCTGGTCCATTTTAAAATATGGAATATTTACTACTTGGAACTGTTTAAAAGGCTAAAAATATGCAACTAAATGATAGCAAGTTTTCCAGTACTGGCTTTTAGCTTGTTTTTTTACTTGTTTTATTTGGATAAGTACCAGTTTCAGGGTAATTATGTGGAAACGCTTGGGATACTGGGAAAGCCAGTGGAAGAACAGTGGTGCCAATAGCGTCCCTGCAGTTAACTTTGATGTATCAGCCTGTCACAAAGGTGGGCTAGGTCCCCCTCACTAAGAACACCCACTGTGACATTTAGGGGAAGAATCTCATGCCACAGTGATCTGACTTTGCTTAGGACTGCCTTGATGAATGAGTTTATGGTGTTTTGCTCTTGCAGGAGCCCATTCACAACAGATATAAAGAACTTCTTGCTAAAAGAGCAGAGCTTCAGAAAAAAGTAGAGGAACTACAGAGAGAGATTTCCAACCGCTCAACCTCATCCTCAGAGAGAGCCAGTTCTCCTGCACAGTGTGTCACTCCTGTCCAGACTGTTGTGTGAAAGGACTGTTAGATGGGGGACTTCCTTGCCATGAACTCCGTTACAACGGCAGCTTGAAGAGGAAAAAGTCTTCTGAATTTAGAACTGAATCAATCTATGAGAGAAAGTCAATGCTTTATTTATTTTAAATCTCTCTACGATGGGTTTAAAACTGTAGCAGTGCAGGTGACTTAAGTGAAATAACCCCCTATGTCATCTTACAAGTCACCCAAAGAATATTATGATACTTCAATCCTCGATTCGTAGTGGGAACAAGCTTCTGATTTTGAAAGGAAAATACTGTTAGAAATTTTGGTGCCTGGTAAAATCAATGCAAACCACTTCCGAACTATACCTCTTGATGGGAGAGCTCACTGCGCAGTGAGGAGCATCAGGTTTCATCCCAGTACTAAATTTCCACGGCATTACGCACACTGGGCCTTTATGTCATGATGGATCAAAGTCTTCTGCTAGTCCTTTCCCAATCAGGGGTTTTTCTTTCCTATAGTAATTTGCTTTGAGCACCTTTCAAAACCCACATTCCTTCATGTATGGCAAGGCAAAAAGTCTTGAAATTAGTGTTCTGGAAGAAATTACAGTGTTGTGGTTGAAAACTTGCTGTCATTATTTATACACTATTTAAGATGCATTTGATAACTTCCAAAATGATGCCTTATAGATGTGTTTGTTGGGGGGAGGATAGAAAGTGGTAGCCATCCAGGATTTCAAAGAATTTCATATCCTTTTCCATTTGCACAATTACTAGAGACATCATGAAACATTTAAAAAACATTTACTTTGTGTATGTGCCTAAATACAAAGTTAATTGATAAGTACTGATGCACTATTTAAGAGGTTTACTAGGTTTGACTTTCTGAAGTATGTATAAATAGCTTATGGTGAGTACTATGCTCAATTTTACTACTTCCCTTTGCAAATTCTGTAATTCCACTGAATGATTAAATCTACCAAAGAACTTAGTGCATGTAAAAATGTATCACAACTGCAGTGCCAGTAAAGAAAACCTTGCTTCACTCCACCTGCTACAGTAAGGATTCAGCGCTGGTATAACTGACTCCCTGGCATCTATGTCACTCTGTATAAGAGCCATATGTTATATATACTGTGACAAAGGAGCTTCTCATCCCTTTGGTTTTTCTTTAATTAAAAGAAAATTTCAACTGATTTTTAAACTCTGTTCTTGTTCTGAATTGTTTGCCTTGTCATTTGGATTTTTGAGGAAAGGGGTGTCTTTTAGCACCCTGCTTCAAATTGAACATTTCAAAGTATTTTCCCCTGGTTAATTAACAATAGTCTGAACCTTATACCCCATTCTTGGTCTTGCAATGAGGAACCATAATTTCTATTAGTACATCTAATATTAGCAAAATTGGTACCAAAATAATTTTGTCACTGTGTTAAATACTGTTATGCATTTTTCTTAGAACATATGTAAATGGCCAGTCTTATCAGAATTAAAGGTAAGTTTTCTAATCCAAATACGACACAAAGCCATTCTCAGGGTCCTGTCCATTCTACCATTTTCCTCATTTAAGCCTTCACCATGTCTTGATCTGAAAACATAAAAGAATGTGTATAACTGAAGAGATCAACATATCCACTTCAAAAGGCCAAAGCGATCTAAGTGCAAATCTATCACCTTCCTTCACCTCCCAGTGGCTTTTCACCCTCTGCAGGAGGCTCTCGAATGGAGTGCTGTCTATGATGATCTGAGTACACCAGAAGGCAGGGCAGGGGGGACTGAGAGAAGGAACAGAGTTATCCACAGATACAGTAGCTGAGAATGTAACAGACCTGGGGAACTGGATATACAAGTCAGTGAAGATAACAGAATACCTTTTTACCTCAGTGCAGACCTTCTCCAAGATACATAGTGAAGCTGTCGAAAGTCAGTGATAAGGAGTGCTAAAGGCAGCCAGGGTAAGAAGGTACCAGCCTACTAAGGAACCCTCATGAGGCTATCAGCAGATTTCTCAGCAGAAAATACAGGCCAGGAGAGAGTGGAATGAAATATTCAAAGTATTGAAAAATATAAATTGCCAATCAATAGATAAGGCACCTTTCTGACACAGGAGAAATAATGGCTTGCCCAGACTGACAAAACGGGAGGTTTAGCATGACTAGACAGACCTGCCTTAAAAAAAATGTTAAAAGGAGCTCTTTAAAAACAAAAAGACCCAAGTATACAGGACTCATTAAGGTGGTAAAAGTAAAAGGAAAGAGCATTAAAAGTAACTATAGCTACTACAGTTTGATAATGAATTCAGAGCATATAAAAAGATCATTTGTAACCTCAAAGATGTAGAGGGGAGGTGTAAAAAGGTGTAAAAATGTGTATAACTGAAGAGATCAACATATCCACTAAAAAGGATGGAACTTTTACAGGTGAATGAAGATAAATTGCTATCAGCATAAAATGGAATATTTTCTCTTATTTAAACCTCATGGTAACCACAAAGCAAAAATCTAGAGCAGTAACAGGGAACAACAAGTGGGAGACTGAATGAATCACCACAGAAAAGCATGACCTACAAAGGTAGAAGCAGAAGGAAAAATAAACAATGGAGACAAAGTAATGGTAAGATAAAATGGCAACAGGAAGTCCTTACGTATCAATCACGCTGAACCAATCAAAGGCATGGAGTGGCTGGATGGATTAGAAAAAAAGACCCGATTACGCTGACTACAGGACACTTATTTAAGCTCTCTAAATTAGGCACACACAGGCTCAAAATAAAGGGATGGAAGACGATATTCCAAGCAAGCAGAACCCAAAAGGAAGCAGGAGCCTTTGACATAGTAGATCAGGCTCAAAATGGTAAAACCAAGTCATTACATAATGATAAAGGGGTCAACCCGTCCAGAAGATGTGACAGTTGTAAATATACACTGGAGCACTGAAATATATTCAGCAAAAACTAACAGGTCTTAAGGGAGAAAGAAACAGACAATACAAAAGTAATAGGGGACTTCAATATACCACTATCACCAAATGGTACGATCACCCAGGCAGAAAATGAACAAGGGAATGTTGGAACTAAACTATACGTCAGAGCAAATAGACTGTCAGACATGCACAGAACATTACATCCAACAGCAGAGCACACACTCCTCTCGCCAAGTGCACACAAAACATTCTCCAGGACAGATCACATGATAGGACACAAAACAAACCTCAGAAAATTTTGAGGGCCAAAATCTTACAAGTGTGTGGAAACTAAACAACCAATGTGTTAAAATTACTTAAAAGGGAAATTTAAAATTATCTCAAAGCAAATTAAAATGGAAATATATCAATCTGTGGGAAGCAAAAGCAGTTCTGAAAGTTTACAGCAAAAAATGAATACATTATGAAACCAGATCTCAAATGAACCACTTAACACCTAAGAAACTTGAAAGAGAAACAACCCCAAGATTAGCAGAAGGAAGACAGAAACAGATGAACTACAGACCAGAAAAACAAAATTAAGAGCTGGCTCTTTAAAAAGATAAACCTGACAGCTAGACTAAGGAAATAAAGAGAAGACTCAAAATTAGGAGGAGGAGACATTTCAATTGATACGGTGGAATTACACAGGATCGTAGGAGACTACCATGAACAGATATATGCCAAAAAGAAAAAAAGAAACAGATACATTTCTAGAAACATACAACCTACAATGACTGAAATCAGGAATACCAAATCCGAACAGACATAAAAAGTAGAGATTGAATCAAATGATCAAAACACTCCCAATACAGAAAATTCCAGGACTTAGATGGCTTCACTGGTGAATTTTACCAAACATTTAAAGAGGGCTTAACACCAATCCTCAAACTCTTCCAAAATACTGAAGAGGGAACACTTAAAAACTCATCCTATGAAGCCAGCATTACACGGATAGTGAGATCGGGTAAGAATACAAGAAAGCTATAGACCAATGTTCTTGATAACTACAGAAGCAAAAATTCTCAATAGATCAGCAAACCAAATTCAAGAACACGCACATCCTGACCAAGTGCGATTTAACCCTGGGAGGCAAGGAATGTTCAACATATGCAAGTCAATAAATGTAATATACCACATTAGTAAAATGAAAGATACAGATCACATTATTACTCATCCTAGAAAAAAAAAGCTCAGTTGGGAGAGCATTAAACTGAAGATCACATCATCATTATGAGACAAAAAAAAGCATTTGAGAAATACATCCTCTCATGAAAAACCTTTAACAGACTGGATACAGAAGGAACATACCTCAACATAATAAAAACCACATATGATAAACCCACAGTTAACATTACACAGGCACAACTTAAAGAGATTTTATAGATTCAGTTCCAGACAATGGCAACACAGTGAATAATGATGCAATAAAAGTTAGATGTATTTTTTGGTTTCCCAGCGCATATTAAAGTTATGCTTACATTACACTGTAGTTTATTAAGTGCAATGGCATTACGTCTGTAAAATGTTACATACTTTAAGACTTTGATATAAAAGTATAGACGTTAACTATCATATGAGCTTTTGGCAAGTTGTAATCTTTTTGCTGGCGGAGGGTCTTGCCTCAGCATATGGCTACTGACTGATTGGGGTGGTAGTTGCTGAAGGCTGGGGAGGCTGTGGCCACTTCCTAAAACAAGTCAACATGTAGTCCACTGCATCATCGACTGACCCTTCCTTCCACGAGTTCTCTGTAGCACATGAGGCTGCCGGATAGCATTTACCCACAGAACTTCTTTCAAGATTGGGGTCTCCCCAAACACTGCCACTGCTTTATCAACTAAGTTTAATATTCTGAGTCCTGTGTTATCAGTTTCTACAATCTTCAGTAGATCCCATCTCAAGAAGCCATTTCCTTTGCTCATGCAGCTGCTCCTCATCTTGTCACAGCTCTTATCACAAGATGCAGCAAGTCAGTCACAACTTCAGGCTCCACTCCTAATTTCTCTTGCAATCTCCACCACATCCACTGAACCCTGCACAATCTTCCATGAGGGCTGGAATCAGCTTCTTCAAAACACCTGTTAGTGTTGGTATTTTGATATCACCCCATGAATCACAAATGTTCAGAATGGGGAAAATCCTTTCCAGGTTTTCCATTTACTTGGCCCAGATCGATCGAAAGAGCCAGTATCTATGGCAGCTATTGTCTTATGAAATGTATTTCTTAGTAAGACTTGAAAGTTTAAATTTCTCCTTGATCCATGGGTTGCAGAATGGGGGGTGTTGTTTGTAGGCATGAAAACAACATCAACCTCCATCAGAGTTCTTGGGAGACAAGTGCATTGTCAGTGATCTATAATATTTTTAAAGCAATTTATTTTTAATGATTATAGGTCTCAACTGTGGGATTAAAATATTCAGTAAACCCTGTTGTTGACTGACAGGCTGTGATCCAGGCTCTGTTGTTCTGTTCATGGAACACAGGCAGAGTACATGTCACATAATTCTTACGGGCCCAATAGTAAATAAGCACTGGCTGCATGAGCCTTAATGAGTCAGCCTGTCCTTTGAAGCTTTGAGGCCAGGCACTGGCTTCTCCTCTCCAGCTATGAAAGTCCTTGATGGCTTCTTCCAATAGAAGGCTGTTTCATCTGCACTGAAAATCTGCTGCTTGGTGTAGCCACCTTCGTTAGTGATGTTAGCTAGATCTTCTGGGTAACCTGCAGCCTCTGCAACAGCACTGGCTGCTGCACCTGCACTTTTCTGTTATGGAAATGACTTACTCTCTTAAACCGCAGGACCAACCTCTGCTAGCTTCAAACTTCTCCTCTGCAGCTTCTCCAGGGCCCACACAGCATTATTATGCACAATAGCCAAGAACTGCAGAGTTCCGGCCTTGCTCTGGGTCAGGCTCTGGCCTAAGGGAGTGCTGGGGCTGACGCGGTCGTCAGCCCGGACCCCTGAAGCTTTCTCTGTATCAGCAATAGGGCTCTTTCTTATCATTTGTGTGTTCACTGGAGTAGCACTCTCAATTTCCTTTAAGAACTTTCCTTTGCATTCACAACTTGGATAACTTTTTGGCACAAAAGGCTCAGCTTTCAGCCTGTCTCGGCTTTCAACATGGCTTCCTCACTAAGCATTTAATCATTTCTAGCTTTTGATTAAAAGTGAGAGGCATGTGACTCTTCTTTCACTTGAACAGTTAAAAATTACTGAAGGGTCATTAACTTGACTAATTTCAATACTGTTGTGTCTCAGGGAAGAGGGAGGCTTGAGCGGTGACGGCCAGGCAATGGAGTGCTAAGAGCACACACATGCATCCCTTATGTCGGCCTCCCTACACCGACATCGTTCCCGCTGCCCCAGTTACCACAGGAACATCAAAGGTCACCGACCACAGATCACTGTAACAAATAAGATAATGAAAAATTTTGAAAATATTGGGAGAAACCAAAATGTGACATAGAAACATGAAGTGAGCAGATGTGTTGGGAAATTGCTCTGTGCCGCATTGCCATGGGCCCTCCATCTGTAAAGAGCACAGTACCTGCAAAGCACAGTGACGTGAAGTGCAATGAAACAACTGTGCCTGTCTTCAATGGAGAAAAACACATTTCCTCTGCTAAGGTCATGGGCAGGACAGAGATGCCCGCTCCTGCCACTCAGATTCAGTAGAGTTCTGGGCTTCTTATTGACAGCAAGTGGGCAAGACAAATAAATAAAAGACATCTAAATTGGAAAGTAGATTAAGTAAAACTGTCTCCTTGGTATGGATATGATTTTTTATATAGAAAATACCAGAGCCAACCAAAACACTGCTGGAACCAATTAATGATTTCAGTCAAGTTGCAATATATAAAATCAACATACAGAAATCATTTGCATTCATTTATGCTAATGATGAAACATCTGAAAAAGAAGTAAAACTATCCCATTCACAATAGCATCAAAAATGATAAAACACTTAGGAAAAAATTTCACCAAGGTGAAAGATCTGTACAATGAAAATTGTAAGACTTTTCAGAAAGAATTTGAAAACAAATGGAGAAACAGTCCATGTTTGTGAATCACAAGAATTCATAATGGTAAAATGTCGATACTACCCAAAGCCATGTACAGATTTAACCCAATCCCCATCAAAATACCAAAGGCATTCTACATAAACAGAACAATCCAAAATTTGTGGAACCACAAACAACCCAAATAACCAAAGCAATCTTGAAAAAAAGAGTTGATTTCAAACTATACTATAAAGCCATAGTAGTGGAAACCAGGATGGTACTGGCACAAAAATACACACACAGACCAATGAAACAGCCAGAATCATATCAGCTAATATTCAGCAGGGGAGCCAAGAACAGCCACTGGAAAAGGAGAGTCTCTTCCAGCAGAGGGTCTGGTGGGAACAAACGCAAAAGAATGGAATCAGACCCCTGTGCCTCACACCACTCACAAAAAATTGAAGTGGATTAATAAGCCTGATACCATAAAACTCACAGGAAAAAACAAAGTAGCTTCTCAGTATTGGTCTTGGCAATGACTTTTTGGACATGATTCCAAAAACAAAAATGACAAAAGCAAAAATCAACAAATGGGACTATATCAAACTCAAAAGCTTTTTCTGCACACCTAAAGAAAAGAAAATGAAGACAGACCTACAGAATGATGAAAAATGTTTATAACCATGTATCTGACAAGGGATTAATATTCAAAATATAAAATAAATTCACACAACTTAATAATAAAAAAATAAACAGATTAAAAAATGAGCAGAAAACCTAGACATTTTCCCAAAGAGGACATCAAAATGGCCCATAGACACATGGAAAGGTGCTCAACATCACTAATCATCAGGGAGTGCACATCAAAGCCACAATGAGATATCACCTCCTGCCTGTTAGAATGGCTGTCTTCAATAAGAGAGACCAGGTGCTGGCGAGCAAGTGGTGGAATGGGAACTTGTACACATTGTTGGTGGGAATGTAAATTGGTCCAAAAACTATGGAAAACTATGGCGGTTCCTCAAAAAATTAAAAATAGATTTACCTTATGATCCAGCAGTTCTACTTATGAGTATATACTCAAAGGAAACGAAGACAGCATTTTGAAGAAAAGATGCACTTGCATGTTTACTGCAGCATTATTATGCACAATAGCCAAGATACGGGAACAACCAAAATGCCAACAGATGAATGGATAAAAAAAGATACAGTATATATACACAGTGGAGTTAAATTATGCAGCTATGAGAAAGGATGTCCTGCATCTGTAACACAGACCTTCAGCACATTAGAAAGACACATACTGTGTGATATCACTCACATGTGCAATCTAAAAAAGCCTAACTAGAAAGGAATAAAATGGTGGTTAATGGGGTGGGGTATAAAACTGATGTTAAGAGTACAAGCTTGCAATGAGAAGTAAATCAGAGATTTAATGCACAGTATAATGAATACAGACAATATTGTACCATAATTATGAAATCTGGTGTCATTACAATGACAACCATATCACAATATAGAAGTGTATCAAAAAAATAGAGTGCAACTTAAAAGTTCACAATGTTATCTGTCAAATTTATTGAATTAAAAAAACTTGTAATAAAGATGTTTCTTACAAGCTAAAAAAAAATCCATTGGGGTGTATGTGGAAGTGGGACAGGGAAGTACTTTCTATGTATTTATATAAACAAAACTTTAATATTTGAATTGACAGTTGTATGTTTTATGCCTTTATATATAACTATGCATATTGGTTGTGCAAGTGTAGTTTTTCCTATGATGAGGGATATAAAATTTAGAGACCTGTGTGACAGAGTCAAAACTTCTAGTTAGCCTCCTGTGGCTTGTATGCTATCCTTCTAGTCTCATCTGCAAACCCCCGATATGAGAAGCCCCTACTACTCAAGCTAGTCAGTTTTCTCACGTAAACTGCAGGTTCCTATCTGCTTGCTTTTGTTCATTTTAACTTGCTCACCTTGAACTGTTCTCTCTTGAGGCATATTCCTCTTCTCTACAGTCCTGGCACCATTTCCTCCTCTGGGAAGTTATCCCTGATTCATCATTCTCTTCTCTGCCATGCCCCACCTTGCTCTGGGCTCCCACCTTGCATGCTTACTACCTTACTGAAATGAATGACTTAGATGTCTTCCACCTACCTGTCAGCATACTTTTCTTACTCAGCTTGGTATCCAGATAGGCATCTTACACACAGAAGATACTCACATTTGAAATGCACTGCAATAAAGCTCTTGGACAACTTAAGTGGACGAATGACAGCATAATCCTCTGCTGCAAACTCTCAGACAAGGAAAGTGAAGCAGTATTAAATATTTCCTTCAGTTCTCACCTGAGGTTATCAAAAGCTGGATTTCCGTGTGAGCCCTAACTGAAGGACAGGGTGGGTTTCATCACCATGTAACCAGCCTTCTCCTAACGAGGACTTGGAGCCACTACAACACAAATGAGGGTCACACAATTTAATTACCTGAAATTTAAACACAGAGACAACCCAAGTTTAACAGGTAAAATGGTGGTTGAGACACAAGAAATATTTTCCATGTCACCAGAGCAGTGATTCCTTGGAGCTATGGAAATCCTGTGAAATCAATGAAGACACAAAGCTGCTCATCAGAAAATTAAAGTTTATATGCATTTTCAGGAAATTCACATATATCCCCAAACCTAAGGACACCAAATTAAGAACTCTGTAGAAAATTAATTCAGTAAGAGGCCTAAAAGGCTTAGTGCCTAGCCAGTTACTACAATTTATACTGACTAGGTAAAATCTTAGATAAGATTTTAAAAAGTAATCTCTTTAATGTTTGTTGGGCTTAGTTTCTGTGTAAGTGCAAAAAAGGTAAATAATTATGTACTAAATAGCATATATTCTTATTGTTTCTCATTATGTTAACGTCCTATTTAGAAATGCACTTTTTTTGAAAGAGAAAAGCCTTTAGTAACAGGCTATTGAGGAAAATTTTATTGTTTCCTTAAAAAAGCTGCTTTATTGACATCAGTGGCAAATTTATAAAAAGTGAACATCTTGATCTATTCAAAACTGATTTACATTATTAACATAATGACAATGCATGTGTACAGTTAATACTGCACTCAGATTGTACACTTAAGTAAATATTCAAGGGGTCCTGTAAGTTTTAAGATTAAAAATCGTAATACCTTGAAATGAATAGCATGATTACAGACAGGTGTTTAAAAACAACAAATGTATATGCTTTATAATACCTCTCTTTCTAGTCATTCCAAACCTCATTTACTTTCATTAACAATTTATACTTTAAAAAGCCCAGTTAATTGACTTAAAATGAATTGGTACTTAAAAAAATTTTAATAGTGGATTTTAACAATACATTTAATACCCATCAATGCTTAAAATGTCAAAAAGCAAAACAAAATCCTCTTAAATATGTATAAATATTTAAATATAGAAAACCTCCATCAACAGTCAAAGTAAATTTAATGGCTGTATTGGAAAGGAGAAATGGGTGATTCATACCGGGGAAGATTTCAAAATGACTTTTAAAGCAAACAATGCCTATGGGACAGCATCATATTGTGGTAATTTAAACTTGATTACTCAGAAACATAAAGAGCTATTTAAAAAATCACACCCACAAGTAAAAAATTGGTAATCTGTTTAAAAAGTACAATACTTCAGTACAGCAAACTGATCTCAAATAAAGAACAATTTATGTGTGGCTTCTTAGCCTTTGAACACCCCTGGTTTCCATTTAAATGGTTTAACATTTAGTTTTGGTGACTAACACAGGAAAAGCCTGTGTAATCAAGCTTGGGGCCTTCAACACCTGCTATTAATTAATTCCAACATAAAAGAGTATGAAATCTGGAAAGTAAATTCTCAGGGTCTGACCAATGAGGTACAGATTATCTGAATAAAATTTATGACCTGGTAGCAGTCAGTAATCCCAACACAAATTACTGCTTTGTAATGAACTTTGTATGGTTTGCATGTCCTTAAGTAACTGAAGATTTTTCCTGCTTTTTTCTCCAGGTCTCAGTTTGGCAAAGTCTTTCTTATTTGAGGTCCCTGCGATTCCAGAAAGACGGCTGCTGCTATTCCCTTCTTCATCAAGAGACTTTTTGGTGGTTCTTAATTCTCTCTTCTGATTCTCCACCTTCTGCTTCTCCAACTATACCAATTTACCAAGGCAGGGGAAAGTGTAATGAAAACATTCTTTTCAGACAACTGGTACTTTTAACTCTCATACTAACTAAAACACAAATATATATATTTCAGTTTTATTTTTTTAGAGGCTTCAAAAATCTTTTACTAGTCACTTAACACTCATGCTTAAAATATATGATATACAAACAAGTAAACGAGTAAACATATCAATTCTGGTGCTGTATCAGAAGTTAAGGCAGTGTTGCAGAAGTACAGAACAGGGTCAGAGAGAAACAAGGGAGTTTGGAGGGAGGATCCTCCTGGAGGAAGTAAAAAATCTCACGCAGGAAAGAAGGACAGGCAATAAAGGGAGGAGAAATGCATTCTAGGAACTAGTCTAGGCAAAGAGGCATGTTCCAGAGATGGGTGAAGAGATGTAGTGGTAATACAGTGATACCATGAAACAGATTTTTAATTTTACTATTTCACTATTTTTATAATAATTTAAAACAGAGAGCTTTACTTTTACTTCAGCTGCTAGCAAAATAAACTGTTCCTGGCACACTGGTGATGTACAAGAAACAAATTAGATAATTACTTCTATAGGAATCACTTGCTTGTATTTCTTCTTTTTTAAAAAACACGTACTGTAGAAGAAGTACTTAAGCTCAGGTTTTGGAGAAGAACCACATTTGCCTTCTAGCTCTGCCACTAACCAGTGAGCTACCGCATCCTTGAGCAAGTCACTTAATCTCACTTTAGAATATGCCTATGTCCCAGGAACCAGCCCCCGTTTCCTCATCTATGAAATGAGATAATATACCCACCTCACAAGCCTTCCATGAAGATTAAGTAAGATGACATATTAAAGTATTCAGCATTGTGCTTATTACAGAGCAACTAGTTAGTAAATATCGGCCAGACCTCTCCTGCTCCAATCTTCCCTATTCTTGTCAGTGGTACCAATGTCCTCAACCCTCCACATGGTATCAAGCAGCAAGTAACCCTCAATCCACTTCACCCCAACTGCAGTCACTGATGACCTCTGCTAAGAGATAAGCTTAAGCGGCCCAGCTGGTCTCTCGGTAGGGGCACAGTAATCTCCCACATCCATGACCATCGTGTTTCTCTCCAGATGAAAACCCCGGAGTGACTCCTCACCACCCTCAATAGATAGATAGTAAATAAATGGCCATTTTATTAATTTAATTGGTAACTAAACATAGTAAATTTCTTTCACATATTTATATCTGACATTTCTTTAGAAAAAGAATTTATAGGAGGTGCTTTTAAAACTTCAGTAAACTTAGAACCATTTAAATTCATCACAGAAGTTAAAGTTTGTTCATGTAATATAGATGAGACTATTAAATATATTTAGTATTTAAAAGATGTACCTTAGATGATAAATCTACTCTAATAGGACACAATCCTTTTTCCTAGTCCATGTAACAACAATTCTTAATAATTAATGAACTGAAGTAAGTGTCTATAGTGAAGAAATACTTCCTGCAGCTATCTATCCATGATACACTTAAAACATCATCAACTAATTTGAAGAAAAGGGTTTTATTGTTTTGTTCTTATTTTTTAATCACTATTAATAAGTGAAGGAAAAGCGAATCACCTGGGCTTGATATTTTCGAACTTTAGTTATTTGATTGGCTTTTGCCTCCATCCTTCCCACCAATGCCTCCAGTTCACACTCCAGCTTGTCTTTCAGTTCAACAGTTGGGGATTCTTGGATAAGCTTGGCAAGCTGCTGGTGGTCACTATAAAGAACAAAATTAGGGCTTAAGTTTCCTGCATCTCATGTTAGGTTCATTACATCTCTACTACTACATGCGACCACAGATCTCTGCATTAAAAAATGACTTGTTTAAAAAATTTCTGAATTATCAGTAATAGTTAAAAAATTCAAGATAGGTACTGGAGGCAAATGCAAACAAAGTTCTTAATTTCTAAGAGCTAATTATTTATATTTCTACCCTGCCCCTGGCTTCGGAGAAAGTAAAGTCTAGAGAAGGATCTTATTCTTCACAACATTTACATCCTTCACAACATTACTTATCAGTTAAGTTTAGCTGAACTCAATGGATATTTTTTTGAAGCTCCTAAATAAGGAAGTTAAAACTTAAATGTAAACCTTGGTCTTCAAAACATTTAACAGTACTAGAACAGGGAGACATCTCATCCAGTTCTATTTGTTAAAGTCTCAGTGGTTGGTGCCAGGATTGTGTTCAACAAACATTTGTTGAACAAATGAAAGATTAATAAAGTCACCAAGAAGTTTCAATGAGGTTTTAAAACTAAATTAATCAAAAAAACAAAAATGAAAACTCACAAGCTCATTTGCCCAAATTCATCTTGTAAAGTCTGTAAGACTTCTGACAGCTCCTCATTAATGGTGCGAGAGGAGCGAGGTGTCACCGACAGCTTCTTACTTTTACCACTTCGAGAAGACACTTGCTTCGCCAAAGGAACACTGCTGACTACTCGATCATTGCACAAGGCTTTACTGTGTTGCTTCATGAGATGCAAGACATGCTGCACATTGGCTACCACAGCATGGCTAGGACTGGTGGACTGAAGAAGAGTGAGAAATAATTAAAGCCAAATTCTCTGCATCTGTTTTCTTTTTACTCCCTAGCCTGGGTAAAAAGACCCTTCCCAGCCCAAAATAAAACCCTGTGATACAAATTTCCTTGCTAGAGTAAGTCAACTCATGTCCCATGAAAAACCCTGAGTATCTCCAATCTGCCTTTTACTCTCCAACATGCCATCATGTTTGGTTTTGCATCCATCTATCTCTGTCAGCTACAGAAGAACACCCCAATTGGTCTTTCTGCTCCCAGTCTCTTAATTCCATTGTGCTATCAGCTATCCTCCTAAAATATTCTCATCATGTTTTCTCCTATTTCTCCTTTGATGTAAACCCACTGACTCTAATACCCAAATGCCTCAGTATAGAGGCATGGAACTGCAACTTACACTCCCTGGCCTCATGTCCTATCATCTCCTAATTTTTCTCCAATATTTGAATAAACCATATTTACACATGCCATTTTTGTATGGCAACTTTTATACCATTCTTTAAAACCCAGTTCAAATATGTAATTTTTAAGGACTTCCTTAAAACCTCGAGGTAATTAACTGGTCCATTCTCAGATCAGCTATAGCATTTATCTCTATCAGAGCATTTATCACAATTACAGTTAACTGTGTTTGCATATCTATTTCACCTATTAAACAGGTGGTAGGGACTGTTATATTCATTCTTCTATCCTCAAATACTAGGAAGCACTGTTTGTGTTTGTCACATAAAGAACAGGAAAAACCTGGTAGTTTTGTCAAATTTTTGTTTTGAACACTAAACAATCTCAATGTGCTATTTCAACTTACAGATAGATGGCTAGGCTACCTCAGCTCCATGAGCATCACCTAGACAGCTTACTTAGAATGCAGATTCCTAGGCAGGACGCCCAACCAACTCAATCAGTGTGGGGCAAGGCCTGGAAACCAATGTGCTAAGTTAAACAGATGCTCTTTTCATCCTAGTTTCTATTCTAAGCTAGCAAATTGAACCCAGTAATACAAACAAAAAAGTATGTAACACTTTAGTCCAGGAATGCAAGGCTAGTTCAATTATTTGAAAATCAATCACTGTTATCTAGCATGTTAACAGTGTAAAAAAGAAAACTATCATTTGATGGCGAAAAGCATTTGAAAAAATCTAACACTCATTCAGGGTATAAACTCCCAGCAAGGTGGGAACAGGGAAATTTCCTCAAGTTGATAAAGAGCATTGACAAAGAACCTATAGCCAATACCATACTTAGCAGTGAATGACTGAATGCTTTCCCCTTAAAATCAAAAAAGGCAAGGGTGTGGACTTCCATCACTCTTAGTTAACATAATACTGGAAATCCTAGTCAGTGAAGTATATAAAGAAAAGAAATAAAAGACATACAAATTAAAAATGAAAAAATAAAACTGGCCCTATTTACAGATGACATGATTCTCTACATAGAAAAATCTCACGCAGTCAAAAAAAATTATTCCTAGGACTAATTAATATAAGTGACTTCAGCAAGGTCACAGAATGTAAGATCAACATATAAAAATCAAATGTACTAGCAATGATTATGTAGAAACTGATGTTAAAAACTGAATACAATTTACAACTGCTCAAAAAATATTTGACCATAAATCCAATTAAAACAGATACAGGATCAACATGCTGGAAACCACAAAACACTCATGAAAGAAACCAAAGACCCGAATGAATGAGAGACACTGCATTCACGGGCTGGACACTCAACATAGGAGGCCATTTCTCCCTAGACCGATCTGTAGGCGTGATATAATTCCTATCAAACTTCCAGTAAGATCGTTTTTTTGTAGACAAGTTTATTCTAAAATTATATGGAGAGAGAAAGAACTAGTAGAGCTAAAACAATTTGAAAACAAAGAATATAAAGTCAGAGGAATCACTTTCCCTGATGTTAAGACTTAACTGTATAAAAGCTACAGCGATCGAGGCAGTGTGGTATTGGCAAAGGGGTGAACATGTATTTCAGAGGGACAGATTGAAAGGTGAACCATGACCTAGTAGTAAGCCTCACACAAAATGCATAAATTATTTCAAGTAGTTCATAGATTTAAATGTAAAACATGAAACTATAAAACAAATGAAAACATACATGAAAATCTATAGGACATAGATCTACACAGAGTTCTTAAACATGACACCAAACACATGATCCACAAAAGCAAAAAAATCAATTAAATAGATTTTGTCAAAATGAAAGCTACTGCTCTGTATCAGACACTCTTATTTAAAATAAGAAACCTTTAAAATTCAATAGTAAAAAAATAAAATTAAATTACAAAATGGCAATAAATATAATCAGACATTTCACCTCAGGATATATGGATTACAAATAATCACATGAAATTCAAATATTATCAGTCATTAGGGTAATGTAAATTAAAACCAGAGTGAGATACCACAACATACCTACCAGAACAACAACTAAAAAGTAACAATACTAAATGCTAGTGGACATGTGCAAAAGCTGCATCTCTCATACACTGCTACTGGGAATGTAAAACAGCACAGAGCCACTCAAAAATAGTTTAGTTTCTTTAAAAACTAAACATACATTTACCACACAATTCAGTAGACACACCTGGTCATTTATCCCAGAGAAATGAAAACTTGTATCTACACAAAATCCTGTGCATAAATGTTAATACTGGTTTTATTTGTAAATGCCCCAAACTGGTAACAACATAAATGTCCTTCAGTGAGTGACTCATTCAACTGATACATCTACACCATGGACTACTCCTCAGCAACAGAAAGAACTATGGATCCACAAGAGGATTATGCTGAGTAAAACAGTCAATCTCAAAAGGTCACATGCTGCATGATTCCACATACATAACATTTTTGAAATGGCAAAACTGTAGATACGGTGTGGTAGTGGCTTCACAAATCTAGTTATGAAATTGCATTGAATTACATAGGGGAACATGCACAGAGAGTACATGTAAAATAGAGAAATCTGAATAAAGTCTGTGGATTGAGCCAATATTTATCTCTGACTTTGACACTACAGTTAAAAAAGTTAACCCATGCTTTATATCAAGGTAATTTAAATTCAACTACAACTGAATGGTTTAGACATTCTCCCTTATTGTATTGATGCTATCATCAATACAACCTTGATTATCAAGAACTAAATTCATTTGTCTAACAACTTTAAATGCCCATATGCATGGTATTCACTTAAGTGTGCTGAATATGGGGGATTACGATTTCACTTATAATTTAAAATATATATTCATTATACTGACTGCGTATATGGACACTTATAATAAGCAGTACATACTTTTTGAAATTATCTTTCCTGTTGCTTTTCTGATTGTATTAATTTTGTTTGTGAAATCTAGTAATAATAAAGTTGAGAGTTGTATTTCATGTCTTTAATTTCATTTTACTCTTCTAAATAAAACTCGTTTTTATTGCATTTTACACATGTACTGGTCTATGACAATGTATTATTAAAAATAAAAGCTGGTCCTTCACAATAGACAGTTGGAGAAACTCACCAGGTGACAGCACATTCTTACCTGTTTGCTTAATACTTCACAAGGAGTACAAATAATATCAAAAGGGCTCAGGTTGAAAAGCTCTAGCTTTGAATCTGTCTTGTTCAACCTTTATGTTAATGGCTTCAAAGTGAATTACCAATCACAGGCATTTGGGGATGACATACATTTAATGTAAGACTGACCTAGATTCAAATTTATTGTGGGATAGGGTGAATCTATTCCTACAGAGATCACTTGAAAAATTCTGTATAAAATATCAACGCCACAAGCATAGGCCATATATATAGAGGCTAATGCAAAGATTCAGAAAAAGGCCTTGTTCAACTGACTACAATTAATGAGTGAAAAGGATGATGTAGCTTTTCCTGTAATAATGTGATGCTAGACTGAGTTAACAGACTGTCCGGAACACAACAAAGCCTGTATTCTGTGCTGGTCCCACTCCATTTAAAGGGTGATACTCAATTTAGGAAGGAAGAGAATGATGAGTTGGTAATAAATTCATGGAACACTGAATAGCTGAAAAAGGAAGTATTTAAAACCCAGAATAAAGAGATGAGAGTAAAGATAAAGCTATCATCAAAAGTCAAAAATCTTTTCTACAGTCAAGGGCTCTCTTGTTCTGTGTGAATTCTGGAAAGAAGAAAGAAGACCAATAGAATTTATGGTGACAGATTCCAATTCAACTTTCAAATAAAGTTATCTAGGAATGCCATGGGCATTTGAGGTATGAGGTCCCTTCAGCAAATGTATTTGAACACCGTACACAACCATTATTCCTGATGTTTACATAAAGAAAACATGAGACAGGGAACTGTACTAAGTGGGTTCCAAAGCTAACAACATTAAGACTGGGACCAGGGACAACTAAAAATATTTTCTAGGCTCCATACTCAGAGAACTGTCAGTGGGATTTTGTCAGGGATCTGTAATCTGCTTTTTCAAATGTGTATTCAGCAATTCTGATGCAGTTGATCATCCCTCAAGAAGCTGTTTCCAACCCAACTCAAAGATTCTATAGTGAAGTAAAAGACGTTTGGTAGGAATAAGAGATAAGGAAGAAACACAGGTCAAAAGATGGTCTGCAATCCAATAAGAGGTTAAATTTGGGTAAAGGACAGCATGGAGTCAACAGCAATATCTTTTTTAGATGATCTGTGCCTTACACATCTAGTGGAAAGGTAGGCAAATGGGAATGCTAGGAAATAGTTCATTCCCCAAGCTTTCACTAAGAATTTTCTGTGGGGTTAAAATAAAAAAATAAATACAAACAAACAAAATTAAAATTTACTCTCCAAGCCTCTCAACACATCTTGTTGGGTATTTATTCAAGGAAATCATTCATGAAACAACCAGCAACACACAGTTAATGAAAAGTGGTATTAACTAGCACAGTGTTAAAGCTTTACCAGAAATTACTCAGTACTACTTGCTGATACCGGAAAAAATTATCATTTTTACATTCAAGCACTGAAGTACACAGTATTGAAGTCTATGTGTGACTACTTGGAGAATGAGTCCTAGAAGTTTAAATGAATACAAACCACAACCTATTTAATTCACAAACAGGTTGTGATTTCTACTAATTTTAGTATCTACCTGTATCTAAGTATATACCAGGAGGGCTGACACTGAAATCCAATTCTACAAATATACTATTTCCTATTCCTTGACCCTTATCTGAAACTACACCTTCTCTAGACCAGAGTCTCTGCTTTTGTTCCTAGCTTCCCTTTCACATACACTTTTTCTGTTTTAAAGTGTCCCTCTAGTCTTTTCCCTTCTCCCCTCAAACCCATAAAACCCTTTTCAATCTCATTCTCACATCACCATGACCCACATTGGTTAAAGTGCAGAAAAATGTTTCCACCATTTTACAGGCATTTAGGCAGACAAGTACACGTAATTCAAAGATCTCAAAAAATTAAAGTTTGAACAACTCACCTTTCCAGCTACAAAAGGCATATCACCCAAGCATAATCTATAATGTGGCTGCACAGCAAAATGGTTCCTGGAACCTTTCTGAAAGGAAAGGCAAGAGAAACAATTTTATTCATGTGACAGTAAAAGCTGATGACGACGACTAACTTGGAACTTTAGGTCTCTGCTGGGCCACTGCCTGCTCTGTCCTGGCATTACGGTCTTGGATTCCTAATACTCCTCGTCCACATATATCCTAGGCTTAGAAGAGACTAAGAAAGAAAAATGGCACATGACACAATAGCAGTTACAGTTTAAACAGAGAAACTGTGTGTGTGTGTGTGTGTGTGTGTGTATGTACATACACACACACAGAAAAAAAAAACATTTTAAGAGCAAAAGATAATGCAGTACTAAATAACAACAACTAATATCTGTGCACTGTTTTTGTAGTTCTAAAATGCTTTCATATATATAATCTCTCTCTCCTGGTAAAAATGCAGAGGTAGATATTCCTATACCCATCTTCCCAATGAAGAAACCAAGAACGAGAGCAATGTGCTCGCCCGGGGCTGCAGCGCCACACGTGCACTAGTGCTCTCACATCGGCCACCCTGGTCAATGCCGGCATTTTGACTTACTGGTTCTGTTTTCATACCTTTTCTGGTGGTTTTGACTTCTTTTTCTTAATTCTTCTTGCACTGGGAATAGGAGTTGCCTTTTCTTCAAGGATAAGTCTATTTGTTTCTAGCCCAGTCTGCAACTAAGAAAAATATGAAAGCCTAAAGTTAATGCTGTAAAAATAAAAGCTGTTATTTCAATTTGAGATTTGCCATGGAAAAGCCTGTAAAAACCCACAGTAGTTTCTGAATGAAAGAAACACATCACAGCTATGTAACTATGCCTTGAACCAATCTGTGAACATCTGTTGACTATTTTAAATCAGTATGTCTTGTTTTATCTTGAAGTGCTGTGTTATAAGTTTTCTTTCTTTAACCTGGAATCCTTTAGTTCTGCTACTTTTAGTTGCTCTATAAATTATTATAAATTATATCTGAGTTAAAGGCAATATATCTCACTACAAACCAGTGTTTTAGTATTTTCTTCATTGCAGACAGAGTTATAACAGTGCCAGACCCAAAGCACTGGAGAGCAAAATTCCTTTTTTCCCTTTAAGAACTCATACATTTACAATACAAGGAAAAGGAAGTGGAAATTCATGCCCAAAGACCTGGAAGCTATTGCAACAAATATTATCAAGCTCTTTTCTCTAGAAGCTTAATAACTATATTATTTTAAAAATAATTTTGAATCCACATGGTAAAAATTCCACAACCAATTACTAAGGATTTAAAACAAGGACTGCTCTCTCCCCTAAACAACTTTCAGTTTTCCTAAAAACAAACAAACAAAAAGCATACGTGTGTGTGTGTGTGTGTGTGTGTGTATTCGTCTAGAATTCAGGCCTGCTTAGGAATCAAAATGTCAGGAGTTCATGACAAACATTCAGATCTTCAGGTTCCTCTTCCAGACCTCATAATTTTGATTATTCCAGGTTGTGGAAATTTCTATTTAAAGTATTTTAAAGTTTCCCCAGGAAACTGTGATGGAACTGGAACAAACACTCAGAACCAATGGATAAGTTAAAAGAAATACTGAGATCATTATTATTACTTCTGACAATGACTGCATTCTTTGGAGACAGAATCTATTCAATGTCAAAGGAATACAAGGATCTCTACTCTCTGAAGCATGTTACTCCCATACACCTAACAATGCTTTACATATAGGAAACTGAATAGATGTAATTCATTGAACAAGAAACAACTACTCTGGAAGACCTATGAAGCCAGTGAGTTTGAATAATATACAAAAGAACAATTTTAGGTATTTTAGCATCCAGCTTATTTAGTTCTTCCTGGTAGCTGTCACATATTTGTACAGCAGAGTTTTAACATTTAGAATTGCTTTGTTATCTTTTCTCTCACTTAATCTAACATGAAGAAGATATAAAAAGAAGACCACTTTATCATGGCAAAATCCAAGCTCTGAAAATATTCTTCTCAAGGCTACACAAATTAGGGTTTGCTAGACTTGGAACCACATACCATCCCTGGCTATAGTTCTTCCACCACAATAGTGTCACTAACAGAACTCAAAAGCTTTGATAGTATATTACTGGTAATAACTGATTTGGTCCCAACTTTTTGCCTGCTACATAAAAAGGCAGAAATACTGTAAAAGAATTCTTTAAATTCATAATATAATGGACTTAACTTTGTATGTCATGTACAAAAGAACTCAGCACACTGCATATAAAGCACAATCCATTTACGAGTGATGAAATGAAGATGCAGTAAAATGGCCTGCCCTACAGCAGAACAGGCAGAGAAACCAAGTAATTCCCAAATTTGTCGGTGGTCAAAACTAAAGCCACATGAGCAGTCAACTCAGAAAGCACACGCAGGGGGGAATATACCACACACTGAGCAGAAAGTGACTACTTGAGAAAGAAAATACATCAGGATTGACAGAGAATGTTAAATCAATGAATTCTGGGAAGCACTGGATGAAACTGACAAGCTAACAGTGAGGTAACAGAATGTTCATAGTCCTGCAAGCACAAGTAGGGAGTGAGCCAAGACACCTTCAGGATCCAGTCACAGCCTGAACTGGAGAGCCTCCGCTTGGCATTGGAATCAGGACCTGCTCCTGATGTCCACAGTATAAAAGAAGATACATGCAAATGTTGTAAAACTTAAAGACTCTGGAAGGGGGAAGGCAATAAATGGCAGCTATTTGAATAAATAAGTTCCTAAGGGGAAAGTGTTCAATATAAAAAAAATATTTTATTGAGTCTGTAAGAAAGACTTATTGGGTACAGAAGTGTTCTATCTAGTGCCTATCTTCTAGAATGCAGTTCTGGTTGATATATATAAACCCAATGTTTCTGTGAATTCACCCTGGCTCACCTTTTCTACCTGGTCGCTATAACACAGGGTGAAATCCAAGACTAGGGCTAAGCAGAACTCACTTCTTATATGTGGCTTTGGTGGATTAGTATGGGTCACTGCTAGTGAGGCAGCCCACTACCTCAACTTCTGTCCAGGTGTGATAAGGCCAGTAGGGAAAGGGAAGCCCCTGTAAGTAGGACATTGAAAAACAGCTTTCCACATTTCTGATAGTGACCCATGCAACACGTTTTATATGACTATTACTTTATTAGGTTTACAGTGTCTGATACTTGTTAGTCTACTCATCTTTGCTGATTTAAGTAATTGCTCAGCTTTTACTTTCTGCCTGTAAAAAACAGATGTTTGTAATTTTCCTTATTAATCTATATCTAATAATTTATATATTGGACCATTCTCAAGTATGAATAATCTACAAAGCCCACATTTAATCACCTATTTATGTAGAGAGTTGTATGAAATATGAGGCACCCAAGTGCTCACGTTTTAACTTACCTGGACTGCCTTAGCTTGCATACGTTTTCTTTCCTGTTCTTCTTCATGGAGTTTTGCTTCCAACTCTTCCATTTTTTTCTAGTGATGAAAACATTAAAAGTGGCAATAGGGTATTAGTGTTTAATTAGTGTAAAATTTTAAGATGGCAACAGGAATGTGTTGTGAAATTTTAGCACAGTAATTATAAGCTTGTTAGTTTACTTTAGTAATAGCTCTGGGCTTGTCGGTATCCATGACACTCTCATTTGTGATTCATTATTAGTTATTGTGAGTTACATGAACTGAATTATGGGTAAAATCTCTGGCCAAGGACACAACTCTGTGTGGGGGCACACAGGCTACATGGAAGCCCAATCTGGAACTCTGATCTCAGTGGTATTAAATAACCCCCCAACTTAATCAATTAAAACTAAAATTAATTAACAGAACAACTTAAATGATGCAAGCCTTAGGGATATATAAAAACACTTGATCTTTCAGCATTTAAAAAAAGAACTACTTCCTCATGTACATCAAGATTGTAAAATGTGAACAGCTTCTCCAAATTTACATTTCTTCCTTTTAAAAATTCCTGCTTCTTTGCTACAAGATCACTTATCTTCCTATAAATATTCAGCATCAAGAAACGATCAGTTCTACAAAAGAACCAGTATGATGCATCAGTGAGTAATAGACATTCACTGACTTCTGCAGCGGCCTGCATGGTGGTAAGTCTGTTATACTCCTGTTCAAGAAGATCCAGTTTTTCAAGTTGGCTCTGAACGTGTGTTTGATCATGTTGCTGTTCTCTTTCTAGGGAAACCTGGGAAACATTAAAAACAGCATGATAATTTGACAAAAAAATAACAGAGTATAACTTAGAATATGCCATATGCTACTCACCAGGCTTTCATAGAACTACTTATATATAGCAGAAGAATTATGGTTAACAATATTAAGATGAAACCATGGTACATGTCAATAAAATACAAGTAGAATACGGTTCTAACTATAAACTATTTTAACATGTTTCATAACTACTGTAACATAAGTTATCCACATGGACATATGATACTTTTAATTAGCATGGTTCTCTAAATCTATTTTAAGGCAATAATTATGGTTTTGGTATCTATCATTTACACTTCCTCTGAGTTCTGTGCAAAACACCCATTATTATTATTATTATTCAGGTTTAGGGGCAAGAATTTGAAGACTGCCACCTATCAGATTTAAGAACTAACAGCCACAGGGTAAACACACAAGAATAAGAAGTGGAAATATGCTAAACTGAGGCCTACTGGTGAAAAGCAAAAAACACTAAGTACCTCTACTTGTAAACAGTGTCTCTTTATATATAATAATATATGTAATAGCACAAGTATCATACTAACAGAAATCTGAATGTGATAAAGTAACATAAAGCAGTAATTTTCTCAGGAATTTGGTGAACTCTTAATTCCCTCCTATCCATCTTAATGGGTAGTTATTGATCTTAAAAGAATACATTAAGTTAAAAATTGGCACAGATCATATGTTATTTCCAACACTGGAACAATTCTTATAAAATGGGATATTTAAAATTTAATGATGAATCAGGGCTTTAATTATAATTCAAAGATATCTATTATATATGTCTAACAGATGTATTAGTCAAAACATCTGACTGTTGTCTTACAGATGCTTTCTAACCAGAGAACTGGAATATCCCAATGAAACAAATCACTCACTGTATTAGTGTATTTAACATTTTGCCATTTTCAATCATGTGGGCAGACTGAACTGACCACTCCCCCTTTTCTCCCCATCTATCATATCAAAGTGTTAGACAACACAGCAATAATAAATAATAATTATATAGCAAGTTTGGAAGAAAGGGAAATATCCAGATGCAAAAAAGATAAAGGAACTCAAAGGCAAGGGAAGGATTATAAAGCCAAATGTCACAAGAGGCAACACCGAGGCTTTGGTGTATGAGATATACAAGAAACATGAACCAAATCTTAGGTAACGTGTACCATCTGCACAATGCAAGAACCTCAAGCCAGTAAGTTAACATGAATCTGGACCAGAACCCATCAAGCCTCGGTAAAGGCAAATCAAAACTGCCTCAAGGCTGTCCATATAGCTGAGGAAGTATGGAATTCCCAAGACAAAAAAAAATCACAAGAATATAAGCTTACCTTAAAAAAAAAAAGGGATAGACAGACAGACAGGAGTCTCCACGGGGAACAGGGAAAACACAATAAAGGAGTCACAGATGCACTGAGAGCGAGGACAGACACTGGGAAAATCAGGGACCTAAATGGACTTGAGAACTGCTTGACAGTGTTCAAAGAGATAAAAGGAAGGAATAAAAACCAAAGTAACAGTACATTAAAGAAACAATAAAAATAGGTGTGCTGAAGACCCAACTGGAAATAAATATGGTCACTGAAATAAATTTCAGTGGCACAGTAAAAACTAATACATGAGATAATTACTGAAATATTTTCTTAAATATCATGTAATTATTTAAATATATAAAGCCTAGTATCTCCAACTTTGAAAGCTGTTGAAGTAGAAAGAATATAATTTCTCTTTCACATTGCAGAGCATCTAGGAAATTATTAAGCATATGAACATTCAAATTTTGCATAATAAAGGTAAGATGCTCAGAAACTGTATTCATGAATTGAAAAACCTAGATTCGTAATAGAAAAGGAGGTATTTTTTTATATATATGTTCCAGACTGTTGCAGATGTCCTCTCACAAATGTGCAGGTTACTTAAAACCATCTCTGGTGTGACAAAACAAAGTATTTTTGTTAAAATAACAATTGTAAGGAGCTTTTTAAAGTATAAAGAACCCTGAAATCTGCTATGACACTTGAGTCTAAATAAATTCAGGTAGTAGAGAGGTACATAATATGATTATTTATACTTTCTGTTATGCAGACTCAAGGAAGTTAACATGACTTAAAAGGATTACACCATTAATTGTACAGTATTTTTCCAATTTAAGTAAAACTATACCAAATACAACAATAACCATGAAGAATGCCAATCAAATCTTGAGATATCATAACTCACCCCAAGTAATTTCAGTTGTGGGCTTTTATATTGTTCAAGAGCAGAAGGCATAAAAACCGTGTGCAGAGGATATGGCAGTGTGTGTGTGTAAGGGTCTCCCAAAAGAAAACCTTTCTTAACAGCTATGCTGAAAATGCAAGTTACAGTTTTCTCAAAGCTTACGTGAGTAGTACACATAAGGAGTTTTTCAAAACGAACTATGGGTACTACTACCACTGGTTACTTTAAGGTAAAAGGAAAAGTGATTATTTTAACAGCACCATTAGCTCTCACTGAGAAAAAAAGGTCTGTGTCAATTTTCCTAATAACTGTTTCTGAGAATGGATCTGTGGAGCGTGAGATGCCATACCTGTTTCTCTAAGACAGATGTCCTTTCCATTTCTGCATGCTTTACCATCTTACGCATGTACTCCAACTGTTTTTCTAAAAGATTACATTTATTTTCTGCAGCTGACAACTGAGATGCCAGTTCTAAAAAGAATACATAAGAAAGGCAGAAATTAGCTCCTTTACAGAACACCTTTATAACAGGAATTAAATCTACTGTGTATATGATAAATGTTGCCCTAAAGCCTTTTCGGATGATCTAACTCATTCTCTTTCTCCTCCCTGCTAGTCCTATCTGCCTTGAATTTAGTCAGTAAATACAGTGCTTGACTTTGGCACTTGCTGCTCAAAATACATGTGTATAACACAATTTTATACTGCTCAAAGACAATGGAATTTTAGAGTAATTTTACAAAACTTATTTTGATAGTGTTTCATTTCCTTTGTAATTAAACAGACCTTGATTGTGCTTTGATTCCTCATGCTTTGAATTCTCCCTTTCTTGTATCTGTTCATCCAATACTTTTTTATATTCAGTTGTTTCTCTAGACAAGGTTTTGACACTTTCTTCTGCCTGAATCCTTTCAAGTTCTAAGCGTCGAATCTTATCTTGAAGATTCTTCAAAGCAGAAAATATGGCTGCCAAATACAAACATGGACAATGTAAGATACACTATACATGGAGAAGATTCACAGTAAAGGAATAACCTCATCTAAATAAAAAAATTGGTAGTTGGGTCCAGTGGTCAATTACTCTTTGAAACAATAAAATGTTATTTATCATCACATAACTGTTTTTTGAAGATCCACGTAAAGACATCTTCTGAGAGTCTCAGAAACGAGCTAGATACTCAAGTAAAAAATAAACTACAATCATAAAAGCATTTTAAAGATTAAAAAAAATGGTAAAAACTAGCTAGTCATAAAAAATTCACATAACTGTCTCAAAACACATTATTTTAATCTTTTATTAATAAAATCACATGCAGAATCCAATCATAGAGTTAAAAATAGTCAAGCACAAAAAGGAGTTTTTGTTCATCTCCATTTTATCATTATTTAGGGAAAACCTAAGCACTCTTTTAACTGCACCACCTTCCTACTCCCAAATTTGTGATTGTAAAAGTAATATATGTTCAAAGTACATGAAAATACAAGGAATTGAACTGAAAATTCTAATACAAGACAATGATTATCGTTTTTGGTTATTTCTTTCAAATTCTCTATAGTTAAACTAGAGACCAAAATTGTTTTTGTTTTTTTTTACTTTACCATGAAACTGAGCCTTTCCTCATGCAATCAGACAGCCTTAAAAGATTATTTTCTTGAGATAGGATTAAAAATGGCGGTGTGAGAGGTGAGACAGAGACCTCCTCCTAAAACCACATATAATACGAAAATATAATTAATAAAACTAGTCCTGAAAGAGCAACAGGAAAGAGGGCTGCACTGCACTGCATACACCTGGAGAAAAGAGCGGACTACACAGAAAAGGGTAACATACCAAAGCTGTGACCCAGCGGGACTCAAGCCCTTCCCTGACCCCAGCTCAACAGCGGGAGGAAGAGAAACAGAGCAGGGAAGGAGTGGAGGCCTGGGCATGCTGAACACCTAGCCCTAGAGATCTGCTCTGGGAGCACGAACCTACATTGCATGGTGGTCTGGTGATTAGTGGGGTTGAATAGCTAAGACAGGTGGAATACCTGGAGAGATGAAAATTCCAGCTGCATGTGGAAAACAGGGATTCATATCTGGCTGAGTTGGGTGGGCAGTCTGAGAGACTTTCTAACAGCGAGACACCTGCTAAAGGAGCAAGGACTGCACAGAGCTTACTGCTCAGGAGAAAGGACAGGTAGACAAAATTGTCCATGTGCACTCTGCCCAGCAGGTTGGTAACTTAAATGATCTTCAGGCTCTCCATTCCCCTGGCTGGCTATGCAGCTCCAAGGACCCTACTGTGATACACAGCCTGTTGTGTCGTCCTTCCTCCCAGCTAGCCTGCACCTGGCTTGCAAACCGGCAGCCCCTACCCTGGCGTCAGGCCAGCCAGAGGGAAGCCCTGCCTATGGCAGCTACAAGCACAAAGCAAGGGGCTTACACCTGTGTGTTCGGCCCACTGGGTCTGGCAGTGGGGACAGGCATAACAGCCACGAAACAGGAAACAGCTATTTCCTCCCCAGAGGCACCAGCACCACTCCCCTGCGACCCCCGACATGGCTCCAGGGGCTGAGCAGATCCAGAGAGTAGAGCTGCTGGGCACTAGAGGGCGCCATACACAAATATGAAACACAAAAGGAACCTGGTTCAAAGCAAAATCTCAACACCAGAGAAAGGACCAAGTGAGACTGAATTAATAAATCTTCCTGAAAGATATTTCAAAATAAAAATCATAAACATGCTCACAGAGGTAAAGAAAAATATTCAAGAACTCAGGAAGATATTTAGGACAGAGATCCAATAATTGAAGAGCACAATGGACAGTATTAAAAGCAGATTGGATACGGTGGAGGACACGATAAATGAAGCAGAAACTAGGGAAGAGAAATACAAAGAATCTGAGGCACAGAGAGAAAAAAGGAACTCTAGGAATGAAAGAATATTCAGAGAACTGTGTGACCAATCCAAACGGAACAATATTCGTATTACAGGGGTACCAGAAGAAGACGAGAGAGAAAAAGGGATAGAAAGTGTCTTTGAGGAGGTGATTGCTAAAAACTTCCCCAATCTGGGGAAGGAGATAGTCTCTCAGGCCATGGAGGTGCACAGATCTCCCAACACAAGGGACCCAAGGAGGAAAGCAGCAAGACATATAGTAATTAAAATGGCAAAGATCAAGGATAAGGACAGACTATTAAAAGCAGCCAGAGAGAGAAATAAGATCACATACAAAGGAAAGCCCATCAGGCTCTCATCAGACTTCTCAGCAGAAACCTTACAGGCCAGAAGGGAGTGGCATGATATATTTAATGCAATGAACCAGAAGGACCTCGAACCAAGAATACTTTATCTGGGAATATTATTATTTAAATTTGAAGGAGGGATTAAGCAATTTCCAGATAAGCAAAAGCTGAGAGAATTTAGCTCCCTCAAACCATCTCTACACTGTATTTTGGAGGGACTGCTATAAATGGAAGTGATCCTAAGGTTAAATAGTGGTCACCAGAGGTAATAAAAAGGGATAGACAAAGAGTACAGAATATGATACCTAATATATAGAGAATGGAGAAGGAAAAAAAAGGAGGGGGGAAGAAAAGAAGAACCTTTATTGGGTTTGTAATAGCATACAAAGTGAGTTAACTTAAGACTCCCAGATACTAAGGAAGTTAGCCTTGAACGTTTGGTAACCACAAATCTAAAGCCTGCAATGCCAATAAATACATACCTATCGATAATCACCCTAAATGTAAATGGACTGAATGCACCAATCAAAAGACATAGTCACAGAATGGAAAAAAAAACAAGACCCATCTATATGCTGCCTACAAGAGACTCACTTCAAACCCAAAGACATACACAGACTAAAAAGTGAAGGGATGGAAAAAGATATTTCATGCAACCAATAGGGAGAAAAAAGCAGGTGTTACAGTACTTATATCAGACAAAATAGACTTTAAAACAAAGTCACAAGAGACAAAGACGGACATTACAAAATGATAAAGAGGTCAATCCAGCAAGAGGATACAACCACTATAAATATCCATGTGCCCAACACAGGAGTACCTACATATGTGAAACAAATACTAGCAGAATTAAAAGGGGAAATAGAATGCAATGCATTCATTCTAGGAGACTTCAACACTCACTCCAAAGGACAGATCAGCGAGACAGAAAATAAGGACACAGACGCACTGAACAAAACACTAGAACAGATGGACCTAACAGACATCTACAGACCTCTCCACCCAAAAGCAGGAGGATACTCATTCTTCTAAAGTGCACATGGAACATTTTCAAGAATAGATCATATACTAGGCCACAAAAAGAGCTTCAGTAAATTAAAAAGGATTGAAACTGTATCAACCAGCTTCTCAGACCACAAGGGTATGAAACTAGAAATAAATTACGCAAAGAAAATGAAAGAGCCTACAAACAAATGGAGGCTTCACAACATGCTCCTAAATAACCAATGGGTCATGACCAAATAAAAACAGAGATCAAGCAAAATATGCAGACAAATGACAACAATAATTCAACAATGCAAAATCTGTGGGATGTAGCAAAGACAGTGCTAAGAGGGAAGTATATTGCAATACAGGCCTACCTCAGGAAAGAACAACAATCCCATATGAACAGTCTAAACTCACAATTAACGAAACTAGAAAAAGAACAAATGAGACCCAAAGTCAGTAGAAGGAGGGACATAATAAAGATCAGAACAGAGATAAATAAAATCGAGAAGAATAAAATAGAAAGAATTAATGAAAGCAGGAACTGGTTCGAGAAAATACACAAAATAGATAAACCCCTAGCCAGACTTATCAAGAAAAAAAAGAGTCTGCACACATAAACAGAAACAGAAATGAGAAAGGAAAAATCACTACAGACACCACAGAAATACAAAGAATTATTAGAGAATACAATGAAAAATTCTATGCTAATGAACTGGATAACCTAGAAGAAATGGACGACTTTCTAGAAAAATACAACCTTCCAAGTCTGACTCAGAAACAGAAAATCTGAACAAATCACTAGCAACTCAATTGAATTGGTAATAAAAAAACTACCTAAAAGCAAAACCCCTGGACCAGATGGCTTCACCACTGAATTTTAGCAAACGTTTAGTGAAGATCTAATACCCATCCTCCTTAATGTGTTCTAAAAAGAAAAAGAGGAAGGAATACTTCCAAACTCATTCTATGAGGACAGACTCGCCCTAATACCAAAACCAGGCAAAGACACCACAAAAAAAGAAAATTACAGACCAATATTCCTGATGAACATAGATGCAAAAATACTCAACAAAATATTAGCAAACCGAATTCAAAAATACATCAAAAAGATTATCCATCACAATCAAGTAGGATCTATTCCAGGGATGCAAGGATGGTACAATATTTGAAAATCCATCAACATCATCCACCACATCAACAAAAAGGACAAAAACCACATGATCATCTCCAAAGATGCTGAAAAAGCATCTGACAAAATTCAACATCCATTCATGATAAAAACTCTCAACAAAATGGGTATTGAGAGTGAGTACCTCAACATAATAAAGGCCATATATGACAAACCCACAGCCAACATCATACTTAACAGCAAGAAGCTGAAAGCTTTTCCTTTAAGATCAGGAAAAGACAAGGATGCCCACTGTCTCCACTTTTATTCAACATAGTCCTGGAGGTCCTCGCGACGGCAATCAGACAACACAAAGAAGTAAAAGGCATCCAGACTGGTAAAGAAGAAGTTAAACTGTCACTGTTAGCAGATTACATGATATTGTACATAAAAAACCCTAAAGACTCCACTCCAAAACTACCAGACCTAATTAATATCTGAATTCAGCTATATTGCAGGATACAAAATTAATACGCAGAAATCTGTTGCACTCCTATACACTAATGGTGAACTTAACAGAAAGAGAAATCAGGAAAACAATTCCATCACAATTGCATCAAAAAGAAAAAAATATCTAGGAAAAAACAAACGAAGGAAGTGAGAGACCTATACACTAAAAACAAGACACTCATGAGAGAAATTAAAGATACCAATAAATGGATACACATCCCGTGCTCACGGATAGGAAGAATTAATATTGTCAAAATGGCCATCCTGCCTAAAGCAATCTGCAGATTCAATGCAATACCTATCAAAATGCCAACAGCATTCTTCAACAAACTAGAGTAAATAGTTCTAAAATTCATATGGAACCACAAAAGACCCAGAATAGACAAAGCATTTCTGAGAAGGAAGAATAAAGCACAGGGATTATGCTCCCCAACTTCAAGCTCTACTACAAAGCCACAGTAATCAAGACAATTTGATACTGGCACAAGAAAAGACCCACAGACCAATGGAAAAGACTAGATAGCCCAGATATAAACCCAACCATATATGGACAATTAATATATGATAAAGGAGCCATGGACATACAATGGGGAAATGACAGCCTCTTCAACAACTGCTGTTGGCAAAACTGGACAGCTACATGCAAGAAAATGAAACTGGATTGTTTAACCCCATACACAAAAGTAAACTCAAAATGGATCAAAGACCTGAATGTAAGTCATGAAACCATAAAACTCTTAGATAACATAGGAAAAAATCTGAATATAAACATGAGCAACTTCTTTCTGAGTGCACCTCCTAAGCAAGGGAAACAAAAGCAAAAATGAACACATGGGACTACATCAAACTAAAAAGTTTCTGTACAGCAAAGGACACCATCAACAGAACAAAAGGCATCCTAGAGTATGGGAGAATATATTTGTAAATGACATATACAACAGGGGTTAATATCCAAAATATATAAAGAACTCAAATGCCTCAACACCCAAAAAGCAAATAACTCCATTATAAAATGGGTGGAGGATATGAACAGACAATTCTCCAAAGAAGAAATTCAGATGGCCAACAGGCACATGAAAAGATGCTCCACATCACTAATTATCAAGGAAATGCAAATTAAAACCACAATGAGATATCACCTCACACCAGTTAGGATGGCCAGTATTGAAAAGACTAAGAAGAACAAATGCTGGCAAGGATGTGGAGAAAGGGGAACCCTCCTACACTGCTGGTGGGAATGTAAGCTAGTTCAACCATTGTGGAAAGAAATACGGAGGTTCCTCAAGAAACTGAAAGCAGAAATACCATTTGACCCGGGAATTCCACTCCTAGGAATTTACCCAAAGAATATAATTTCTCAGATTCAAAAAGACATATGCACCCCTATGTTTATTGCTGCACTATTTACAATAGCTAAGATATGGAAGCACCCTAAGCATCCATCAGTAGATAAATGGATAAAGAAGATGTGGTACATATACACAACAGAATACTACTCAGCCATAAGAAACAAATCTTACCATTTGCAACAACATGGATGGAGCTGGAGGGTATTATGCTCAGTGAAATAAGCCAGGCGGAAAAAGACAAGTATCAAATGATTTCCCTCATTTGTGGAGTACAACAAAGCAAAACTGAAGGAACATTACAGCAACAGACTCACAGACTCCAAGAAGGGACTAGTGGTTACCAAAGGGGAGGGGTGGGGAGGGAGAAGGGGATTTAGGGGTATTATGATTAGTATACATGGTGTGTGTGGGGATCATGGGGAAGACAGTGTAGCACAGAAAAGGCAAATAGTGACTCTGTGGCATCTTACTACACTGATGGGCAGTAACTGCAATGGGGTATTGCGGGGACATGGTAACAGGGATGAATGTAGTAATCACCTTTTTTTCATGTGAAACCTTCTTAAGCGTGTATTATCAATAATACCTTAGTAAAATAAATAAATAAAGTTTTTAAAAAGATTATTTTCTTACGACAATAATTAAAAATTGAAACATTAAGTTATTGGGTCAAAGTATTATTTTAAAGGCTGTTGAAACAGTAAATTACCTTCAGGAAGGGTGGCATCAATTTATACTTTCATCAGAAGTATGTCTTTACTAAACATAGACCATTATAAATTACAATTTCTTTGCCATTCTAAGAAACACTTGCTACCTGCTTATTTTGCATTTCTATTAAAAGTTTAAATATTTTTTATACATATTATTGGCCAAGTTTCTAACTTCTTTGAAATATTTTTACCCATTTTTCCGTAAGTAAAAGGCATTGTTTTATTATTTGCCTTTAATTTGAGTTTTAATATTGATAGTTTTGACATACAGATGTTTTCATTTTTCAGTTACATCTTTCCCATCAAGTTGTTTACATACATAAATATTCTTTGCAACCTCAATTTTAACTTTGTGTTTTCCTTTATTATAGTTTCATACCATTTTACATTTAATTCTCTAAGTCAGAAAGAAGGTATTTTTATATAAAAGGACAAACTTTTAATGGCAACTTTATCAGATACCAAACTCACGCATATACCTATACATACAGATATAATTATTACTTACACACATATACTTGAGGCAGATTCAGGACTTTCTTTATCCTTGTTTAATAACACACCAGCATTTCAATTATGAAAACTTCAAAAACATGAATACTGCCAGCCCCCCACATTATATAAACCTTTAAAACACTTCAAAATTATTCTTGCCTATTACATATTCAGAATCATTTTCCATAAACACTGATTTAAATGAAACTTCATGATACTATACAACAGGTAGGAAGAACTGCCATCTTTTAAAAATAGAGCCTTCTCACTCAGAACCAGGTACATTTTCCATTTACTAACATCATTCATTCATTCACCAAATTTTTCAGTGCCTGGAATGTAACAGGAGACTGATACATTTCATAATACAGCCAGCTTATTCTTGCTCATATGCAATGAGACCACAATCTAATTAGAAAAAAACACAGACATGGAACACACATGTATACAATTAGAAACCTGAAAAATCACCTGAAGAGACTGAGAAAAGAGCTCAGATGTAAGATTAGTAATTAAAGGAACAGTAATTCTGATATACCTAGAATGGTCAGATAATTAATAAATGCCTTTTAGTATACCGGGATTTTAAAAAAATCTCTTCTGAACCACAGAGGAATATTAAATAAGGCTTTGTAATACCAAACATTTCTTGCATTCCTTTATTAAATTATACCTAATAGTATAATTGTTAGTATTTCATTTTTGCATTTACAGTTAGTACTGCAATTGGATGGAACACAACATTTCTGTTCTGTATGTCAGCAACTGTGGTATCACAGGCATATGCTGGATTACCAAAACATTCCAGGGTAGGGTATACGTTTCCTTTTTTCTGTATTCTGGAATGGCTTAGTATCATGGAGATTATCTGTTTCTAAACATTTCTAAAAAATTTATTTCCTAAAACTACTTAGGGCTAGAGACTTAGTGAAATTTTGTCAAAACCAGATAATACACACACACACACACGTATGTATATATATATATATAGAGAGAGAGAGACATTAGATGACAGGGTGAGGCCATCCTTTGTATGGAGTGGAACCTCTTACTAAAAAGAAAAAAAATGCAGTTCTCAGACATTATTTGTTAAGTAAAATTCACAGTATTAAGAGTTTCCAGTGAATAACACTGTACAGCTCCATTTATTCAAGTCTTCATGAATGCACCTCAGTGAGCACACACAACAGGTCTAGGCTGATTCATGAGGTGACTTTTCTATCCAGGCTCCTTTCCAGGTCAGGGGCTGAGCTGCTCCAGTTCCCTTTTCCAAATGGTCTCATCATTCAGTTTTCCAAAGGAAGCATTATTCCAGAAACTACCTCACAGGGGCCTAAAGTTTTGTTCTCCAGTCCCTACCTCGACTTAAAATCCCAGTTTCTTCCCTGAGTACCTAATTTCTTCCCAAATACCTAAGACATATCTAAAATGACTCCTAGCAGTCAGTGTCCCTGAACCTTCTGGCTCTAGTTCCTTTCTTACTGCTCTGGCTTTAAATTCATTGTTTTCTGGCACATGGAAATTTCCCTTTCTCGCTTTTAAGCTAGGTATTATTTATATTATTTGAAACTGATAAGAGTTGTCTATGGTACTCTTCTGATAGGAATACTGCCACCCATCCTTTTTGTTGTAAAATAACTATAAAATAAAACAGTTAATTATTATCTTTTATTTTTAACCTGTGTCATTTCATTTCAGGTTTGGCTTAAAAAGCACATACTGACTTTTGAGTTTTTTAATATAATGTTTGCTGTCTTACCTGATAAATGTCATCTTTTTTCACCATGATTTTATACTAATTTTGTTATTACTTTATTTTACTCTATGAAATATAGCATACATACATCTTTGTAACTATCTGCCAGGCTTATATACCTCTTTTCCTGGGAATTTCCCCTCACCTCAACATGGTTGTAACTACAACTGTGGTTACTTTAGCACTCTCTCACAAACTGGCCACAGTGGGCCCCAGGGTGCCCCAACTTAAGTACAGACAACAGCTCTCTTGGCACTTCAGGACTTTTGTCCAGAAAGTTGAAGCCAGAATTAGTTCAACACTTTGAACTCAAGCTGTTATTAGTCATGTATCCTGATAGGTGGAAAAAGCTGGTCTGTGGCTAGCAAATCAAGCTAGCTAAAGCAGGAAAAAAAGATACATACAGAGAAAAAGTACTGGTCATGTTCGAGTCCCTGGTTCCCAGTGTTCTTCAAGTCCACCTATATATATGCCTTCCTATTCTTGGTTGTCCAAATACTCCCTTGCATTGTTTGTAAACCAAAAATAATTTCTCTTTGCCAACGCTAGCTAAGATCAGGCATTTCTGTCATTTAATACCTAAGTTTTTATTACATAAAACTGTATAAGAATACAATATGACTTTACCAATGGCTTATATTTAAAAATACATAAAGTGTACATATATATCTGAGAATGCGTTTTCTATGTCAAAAATGAAATTTTATATAGAAATTCATATAAGGGAAATTTATACTTCATCCCTCATTTTCTTGCTTTTTAAATGGAGATCTTTGGATACAGGTTATTTAAATTTACACTACGTATCTTCATTTCAAGAGTTATACTTGGCAGAGCTTTTCAGTTTCATAGTTTTCATACAAACAAGCCTGCTTTCTTTCAAAAAACATTCTAGGTGACCAAGTAATAAGTCTTCAACGTTTTTTCCTTCCTTAGAAAAATATGTGAGCGAACTCTTGCTTTTCCTTCCCCTCACATCTGTGAGGTCATTCACTACCATGCCACTTATGTTCAAGTGACCACATTACCTAGAAAGACATTTGAGTGAAAACACTTACGTAGAGTGAATACAGATTCAGAGATTTCTAACTTCATATACTGGGCAGAAATATATTGGGAAGTACATTTCTAGAACAAGAAGCAAACTCAAATATTGAAAGATAGGAAAGATACTGAAATATAGTAATACTGTATATGTTTTATTTTCACAAATACATCTTTCACAGCAAACACTAGACTTAAAATTTTTATCTTCCTTTTTACCCAAAATATTCCTGAACATACACGAAGTATGGGAATATAAATGCCTCTGGAAAACTTTGAGTGGTAGACAGTTTTCTTTCAACTTTAGTTAATCACCTCTGAAATATGACCTTCTTGCGGGATGCGGGAAGAGACACTATTACTCGTAACTGAAACCCCAATGCTATCCATTTTGTGTGGCACTTACATGTTTGAATAAAAATGTACCTAGGAAATGTTCATTCATTTACAATATTAATTAGAAGACAATTGACAGCAATCCCTTTCCTTTTAATTCATTACCTAGCAAAATAAAACCTCATCATAATAATTAATCCTTTGCGTAACAGTCAGTGGCTCCCTAAATTGGCTGCATTTCTATGCTACTTGGTAAGCTTTAAAATATTCCCAATGCCCAGAATATAACTCATGCCCCACACCCCCAGATTCCACTGTAATAAATCACACAGCTGAAATTACAATGGCTTCTGAATCTGTGAGTCCTTCTAGTGGTCCTGAGATGGGAGTATGAAAATTCACTGATTTTTCAGATTCCACATTGCAACTAAATTTTAAAAAACTACAATTTGTCAAGTTTTGCTGTAGTATCAAAGAATGTTTACAAATTGTTAGAAAGGCTATTAAAATATTACTTCTTTTCCAACTACATAGCTGTAAAAGGCCAGGTTTTTTTTCACATACTTCAAACTTACCACATGGAATGCAAAAGTGGATATGAGAATCAAGCTGTTGTCTATTAAACCAAAGATAAGAGTTTACCAAAGTATGCAATAAAACAATGACACTCTGTACTATATTTTTAAAATTTGCAAAAAACTTTTCTTAATAAAAATTTTTTTTAATGTAAACATGTATCGGGTTTATCAGGGTTTCCTGTACCAATAAATCTGAGAACCAATACTTTAGAAGGCTAGATGGGCTAACATAAATAGCTTTAACTTGATTCTCTCTCTCACTGGTCACAATAATACTGAGCTTTCCAACAGGTATGACACAAATTTGTAATAGAGATGGCCAAGATGTTTTCTCTCAGGTCTTAAGGGTGCCAAGAGTGGCCTAGTACAGTAAAAGACCCCAAACTAGTTGTCACCAACCCCACCAGTTTATCGCAGTGTGCTGTAAAGATATTACCATCTTATTTTCCACATGTACTCTGCAAAAGGCTGGCAAGACCTAGTAAAACTGCCTTTTTATAGCTAGTAATCTGGTTTCAAATGTCCAAGCCATTCTCCACATTACTGTTATCTGAAATGTACTGAACAAATAACATAAGCAATGGGTTATACTGGAAGTCTTTGGAATGATGCTAGTTACTACTTTTTTAAAGAGCTCCCAAACATTAATAATTTTTTGAAGGCAGTAATAATTTCACATTTCTAATTTCTTTTCTAACAAGTTCAAAATGAACATATGAGAATTACAAGAAACATGGCAATTATCTCTTTCCACAGCATGAGTCAAACTTTCAATTTGATAGCAAATGAAATGGTAATCTATCAATGAAAATACATTAAACTATATCTAAACTAAAGAAGAATAAAAAGTCTTTTCCTCCATAAAGTATTAGTGAGAAAAAGCATTTACTATGTTTGGGTGAAAAAGAAAAATTTATCATATGGACTATATATTCAAAATAAGACTTCACTCATTCAATAAATATTTTGAGGATACACTGAACATATCAGGGAAAAAATGGTAAGAGAAAATATTTTTTGATATTGCGTATGTTAAAATAATCACCCTACAAATGTTTCTTCATCTGTAAATTCTGAATATACTTACCTTATACAATTTTTCTGTGAAGATTATGTTAAAGGATAAATACTGCTTTATCCGGAATGCTACTGCATTTCATTCTTTTTTTTAAAGTTGTGCTTAACCACTAGTACTTTAGCAATTATATTTACTAACAATTCTCCAGGTAAAAGAAGTTTTATATTTTAACCACACAGTTTAAGGTGTTTGTAAATTAGTCTGGGAACTTTTTTCATTTAACTGGGAAACACACTGCAAATATTTAAAAAATTAATCTCAGAATGACCGAACTGTACATAAAATGCTTGGTAGATAAAAATATCCAATTATTTTACCAATGTAAATCCTAGCCCATTATGGAGGCTCAGAAGTCTGGTGTTTTTCAAGTTCAATATTTGATACTCAATTTACTAACTAAAACCCTCCTATTTATAAAGTACTGCCATCTTAAAATTAAAGGTGATAAATAAAATGCTAATTAACTTAATGGTTCATAAAATAATTGATAATATAGAGTTAAAGAGAATATAGCAGTTAAAGACTTTGGCAATTCAGAAAAATAAAGAAGTTGCATAATGAAGGTTACAAAAGCAAAATCTTAGTAAATGAAGCCCATAAGCACCTAAGAATCAGTTAAGTTTTAGTAACAACTTCTTAATATTAAGAAAATAAGCATTAAAAAGATTATGCAACAGAGTTCTAGCAGGAACAGAAAGTCTAAAAATTATTTTAATCCTCCCACTACAATAATGCACCTAGTTCTGATCTTTACATCTATGTAAAGAAACTATAAAAAAGTTCAGAGAAATGCAAATTTCCAAAGACAATGAAAGAATAAGAAAAATTAAATGGGGCAGATTTAGTCAAAGAACAGAAAGCCCAGTGTGTTAGTAATGAAGCTAAATACTACTTGTGTGCCATTAGTGGTTTTTAGGAATGTGAGAGAAAAGGCAGGTGAGGAGGAGGAGATGAAGGAGAGAGTAAACAAGAGAAAAAATAATGTGCAAGATGATGGATTTCTTTTATCCTTTCAAAGCATGGTGTTGTGAGCTGTTTAAGCAATGCTTTAGGATGATCATTATCCATTATACTTTAACAATGTTTTTGTATTTTTTGTATCAATTCAATGATAACTATTTTTCATTATGGGGATGGAAAGGCACAGAAACCATCTTCCCCTTCCCCCAACAACAAAAAAGAGAAAGTTAGGAGGTATTAACAAAGGACCAGGAGAGTTCAGAAAAGATGTTTGAGGAGAGCAGGGAGAGGTATGTGCTGGGGAAGCTGGAAGAGAGGAAGACTTCTCAGAAGAAATATGTAATATGTAATTTGGTCTTTAAAAAAAAAAAGTATAATTCTGCAACAAAAATTTCAATCAGAGAGTACAGTATGAGTCTTAAACTTGACATGGCTGGTGTGGTTGGCAGAAGGGACACCCAAAGATACCAATGTCTTAATCCTAGGACCTCTGAATACCTGTTATATGGCAAGAAGGACTTTGGGAAATGTTATTAAAGTAATGGACATTCAAACAGGGAGATCATTCCTGATTATCTGAGTGGGCCCAATCTAAGCAATCACATGAGTCCTTAAAAGCAGACAATCTTCTCCGGCTATGGTGAGAAAGATGCAGCAGCAGGAGGCAGAGAGATGGGAAGTGCCGGACAGTGGGAGGGGGGCACAGGTAGCCTCCAGGGGCACACTGGCCCTGACTGAAAGCGAGGTGAGGGAATCTCAGCTCTGAGACCACAAAGAACTCAACATGGCCAAGAATATGAATGTGCTTGTGCAGATTCTTCCCTAGACTCTCCAGCAAGGAACAGAGCCCATGTCAACACCCTGATTTTAGCTGTGAAGACCCTAAATAAGAGAACCCTGCTGAGCCCACTCAGATTTCTGATCTATAGAAATGGTGAGGTAATATATTTGTGTTATTTAAAGCTGTTAATGTTAAGTCAGCAAGAAAACTAAAATAGATGGCAAAATGTATTTGAACAAAATTTATTTGTTCCAGGAACAAATATATTTCAAAGTTGCCAGAGCAAAGGGTGTATGGGTAAGGAAGAATGGAAGAGAGGATAGGGTTCACATGAAACTGGAAAGGAAAGTAGAATCTAAATTATGAAAATCTAAGATTTTCTTTTGCAAGCCTTGGAGAGATGTTCAGACTTTTGTTTAAAGTGGAAGAGATGATGGATAACAGCAAATAGCAGGAATACTGCTATGGGGGGAGAGGGAGACAGCAGGAAGAGAAATTAGTAATTAGTTAGGAATGTGTATTACAATCATCTATGCAATAGCTAATAAAGAGCCTGAATCAAAGCAATGAGAACGAAGAGACAGAACCAACAAGATTTGGGATATTTCAGAAGGGAGAACACAGGTCTTGGTCTCCGACTGACGCTGGAGACGGCCAAGCAGTCCTCGGTGGCTCAAAGTACTTGAGCCTTGACGGTTCAGTGGATGGTGGTGTGCAACAATCAAGGAACAAAAGGCAGGCACTGTATTTTGAGAGGCTTAAAAAGAAGAGAGAAATATACTCTATTCCTCTAATTTTAAAATAAATGGTAGACACAAGAGTTTTTAAGCAGTGAGCAGGCACAAAAACACCTGTTTTGTTAGGCTCTATTACCTCTACTGTTGCTTTCCGGATAGGCGAGTGTAGGCTTATTTGGGGAGCGTCGTAGGTCACTATTAAGGAAAGGCTTATCTGGTGGGTATACTACATAATGAGATGAGGAATGGCGAACCATACTTCCGTTAGACCTTGATGGTTTGGCTAAGATGTTCTGAAAAATAAAAATACAGAAATTATCTTTCAAAATTTTGAAGCAGAAAAAGCATGTGAATATTTATATGTTCCATGACTAAGAACTGGACTTCCACATGTTCCACTGACAGAGACAACTGAAAAAATAGTCCATTGAAGATACACAACAGAATTCAGTTGTTGCAGTTAATCCTCAAACAAGGAGGGCCTGGTTAGGGGTGCTGTGCAGTCAAAATCTGTGTATAATTCTTTACTCCCCAAAAACTTAACTAATAGCGTACTGTTGACTAGAAAACTCACTGATAACACTCAATTAACACATTTTGCATTTTATCTGTGTTACATACTGCGTCTTACAATAAGGCTAAAGAAAAGAAGGCATTTTTCCAAATTGTTGCAAATCTCCAAAAATTTTTCCAATATGTTTATAGAAAAAATTTGCATGTAAGTGGGCCTGTGCAGTTCAAACCCATTATTGTTCAAGGGGCAATTATACTTTAAAATATAAAACTTTAGTGTTTCATATTTGTCTAAATAGAGCCATATGGCAGACACTAAAGAAAATAATGTTCACACAACTTGAATTCAAATGCTGCACTGAAATACTTAAGTATGCTACTCACAATGAATTTTTATATTTCATTTTAAAAAGTGTACTGTAAAATATACATTCAGAAAAGTATCTTTTTATATTATCAGAAACTGCTACAAAATGACTGAATTGATCTATCCCCAATGAGGTAAATACTTCCTGAATATTTATCAAGTGTCCACATCTCTGTGGTATAGAGAAAGGAAATATGGCCTAATCTATGCCTCAAAAAACTTACATTCAATTAGGAATAAATTTAAGAAAATCAAAAGACATTAAAGCTGATTTATCAAACACCTAAATATAAAAAGTATTTCCATACACACACCATTCTGTCATAAATGGGATTCTGTCCAAATGATAACCTTCAGTGCAAGGGGTGCTAACTGTGGACTTTTCTGTTGTTGGTGACGTCCTGTTAGTTAACAGACCTAGAGTGAGAGAATTAATGGAGATACTGAAGGCCAAGGTAGACGATATGACTGCTAGCTGTTCAAAATTCCCAGACATCCATTTTTCTTATTCAATCAGCCACAGCAAACTCAGTTCTCCACCATTACCTATTTGGAGAACTATGCTTATAAAGCACCAGAACAAGGTGTCTAGAAAAACAAAATAAAGGAACAATGAGTATTTACAATAACAGTAAACAACCTCTTGGAATAAACAAAGGCCATCAAAATAACCACATTTTATTTAAATCTTATTAAAAACCAAGGACCGTTCCTGCAAAGCCATGCAGATTTTCAGTTATCGATTTAAGAAAGTAAATATGAAACACTACAATGAAAACTAAAGGAGATTTAACACTGCTAAAGCTCTTTCAAAGCACCATGACTTATCAGATGGGTTAATTTTAAATATGATTCTTCACAAAGAACAAACAGTAAGTCTTCATACAACCTACTGAAACCCTACCATTTAAAAATTACCATTCAAAGTAACAATGGTTAGGAAGTATTCATTATCAATATACTTTGAATATAAAGCACTTAAAAATTCACTTAAAATTTTCAAAACCATTCTACTACAATTACTAAACACTAGGCAGATATTAACAGAAGCACTGTGCATGATTTACCAAAAAAACCCATACCAAAACAAAATGAAACCAACCATATTCACTACATTCATTGCCTGTTAGCTCTTGTAAAAAAAACAGTTCATAATTTGTCCTTCCCTGAAAAAAAAAGTCTCAAAGAAGATACACAAAGGCCCAACAGTGAACAGTACTCAACAACTAGTCATTGTGCAAATGCAAATTAAACTCACAAGATACCACCTCACTCCTGTACGGAATGTCTTCCCTTGTGCAGTAGGTAGGGTTGTCAATTGGTGCAGCCACCATGGAAAACAGTATGGAGGAACTTCAAAATACTAAAAACAGAACTACCATACGATCCAGCAATTCCACTTCTGGGAACATCTGAAGGAAATGAAAACACTAACTTGAAAAGATATATGCACCCCACGTTGACTGTAGCATTATTTACAATAACCAAGACAAGGAAACAACCTAAGTGTCCCCTGATGGATGAATGGATAAAGATGTGAAGGTATATATATATATACATATGCAATGTAGCCATAAAGGAAAGCTTTTACCATTTGTGACAACATGGATGGATCTTGAGGACACAATGCTAAGTAAGTCACAAAGCCAATTTAGGATCTGACATGTGGAATTTTTAAGAAATCTGAATTCATGGAGTAAGACGGAAGAAGAGATCAGACTTGTGGTTCCCAGAGGCAGCAGGTAGAGAGAGGGGGAGCTGGAGGAAGGTGGTCAAAAGATACAGACTTAGAGTTGTAAGATAAGTAAGTACCAGGGATGTAATGAACAGCATGATGCCTATGGCTTAACACTGCTGTATGATACATAGGAAAGTTGTTAAGAGAGTAAATCCTAAGCGGATCCATCACAAGGAGAAAAAGGGAATTTCTTTATTTTTATTTTGAGAAGACAGATGTTAACTAAACCTACTGTGGTAATTATTTCACATCAGATGTAAATCAACTATCATGCTATATGTGATGTATGTCAATTATTTTTCCATAAAACTAGAAAAAAGATTTGTCCTTCAATAATATTTGTCAAATATGTATCATCACAATACTTCAAATTATGGAACGTCTTTTTATGTAAAAATGCAAGTCATGATAATTTTCTTTTTTGGGGGGGAGAGCAATTTTGAATGTATTCCATTTTCTAAGTCAGCCATTTTATTTTGAACGTTACGGTTTATGCAATGAAAAGCACCGTCACTACGAATATACTGGGTCCATGTCCCCTTTTGCTGCCCAAAGTCTGAAGCAAAGAATAGGAAGAATACATAGATCAACCAACAGCAAAAGAAGACAGGAAATAATTTTATGGCTTTGCAAAAATTATTTACAAGAACTACTTTGACATGAGATTAAAATCAAGAAATGCAATACCAGTAACTGTCAATTTATACACACACACAAATGTGTCTATTAAAAATAGTAAAGGATAAATTGTGGTATATACATACATTATTATTCAGCCTTAAAAAGGAAGGAAATGCTATCACATGCCACAATATGGATGAACCTTAAGTGCTATGCTTAGTGAAAGCCAGACACAAAAAGACAAATACTTTATGATTCCACTTACATGCGGTATAAATAGTCAAATTAATAGAAACAGAAAGTAGTGGTTACCAGGGGGGTGAAGGTAGGTCATTGCAAAGGGGAGTTGCGTAATGGATAGTTTCCATTCTGCAAGATAAAAAAGTTCCAGAGATTTGTTTCACAACAATGTGAATATACTTAACAGTACTGAACTATTACACAGTTAAAAATGGTTAAGATGGTAAAGTGTTAGGTGTTACCTAAGAATAATAAAATAGTTAAGAAGTCTTAATAGCCAGGCCTTCCAAGTAAGAAAACTGGGAAAGTTACACACTTCAGGGATTAGAAAGGTAGTATTTCTAAGAGTTGGGAAGAACCACAGAAACAATCTAGTATACACTCCTTGTTTTTACAAAAGAGGAAAGGAGGTTTGAAAAAGACTCACCTGCCTCCTCTAACACCCTTCCACCCCAACCTTATTCTCTATAGATTAACTCAACAATTAACCAGTTCTCAAGAGAACCCACCAACCTACTTACAATTCGTTCTCATACACTCTGCTTTCCCTCTTCTGAAACAAGGAATGGACTTTGTGTAACAGACCTGTCTCCATTTACCCCACAGAAAAGTCTTGTTTCCTATAGAACCCGTCCTTCCTGATGCCATCTTTCTCTTCCTCCCAACTAGATCTTCCACACGCCATTAAGGACAAAAGATAACAAAAACAAAAGACCAAAACAACTTTCTTGAGCTTAAGAGCTCCCCCCTCATTTCTCAGCTTTTATAACAAAGCCCCTTAAAATAACTGTTTGCAACTGCTGTCACCTCTTAATCACCTTTCCCTCTTACCTTTCCAACAGGACTTAAGTCCTCACTGATCAGAGAACAGCTCTTTTAAGCACACCAATGACTTTGACATTGAAGCATATGATACAAAAGATCATCTCAACACTTTGTTTAGTGGATGGACACCACATCTGGTTTTCCTTGTAACACACAGGTCTTTCCCTCAGAATCTCTACAGCCCTCTCTTCTTCCTCTTTCTAAATGCTGGAATTCCTCAAAGTTTAGTCCTTTCCAACTCTTCTCATTTTCAACTACATTAACACTTGGCTTTGAAAAAAGTATCTCATGATAACTTTCAACTTTAAATATGGAATCCGGGGCTCTGACTCTTAAATTCTATATTCAAATCAACCTTCCTACACATGTCTTCACTTGCATGTCATTATGGACACCTCAAATTTAACCTGTCTATAACCAAATTACTAAATCTACTATGAAAACCTGTTCCTTTCCCAGCATACAATAACAATGGCCATCATTTATTGAGCTGCTTTGGCCAAAATCCTTGGATAGAGTAATTTCTCATATATCCCACATACACTCCTTCAGTAAATCTTGTTGGGTCTATGTCTTCAGAATATATCCAGAACCTTTCCAACTTCTTATCATTTCTACTATTAACACCCTGGTAGATACCACTGCGATCTTTTGTCTAGACTACTAACCATCCTTCTCTACATCCCCTTATAGTCTGTTCTCCCAAAAATCATTACAATTTTTTTAAAAAGTAAGTTAATTCAAGTAACACCCCTCATCAAAACCTTCCAACAGCTTTCCATCACAAAATAAAATCCAAAATTCTCATCATGGCTTATAAAGCCCCACATAATCTGACCCCAGGCTAACCCTGACTCCATTCCCTATCACTCTCTCCACACTACTCTCCAACCCCTATTTCCAAGCAATACTGGCCAACTTTTGGATTTCTAAAATGCACATTACACTCCATTTTTATCTGCTATGTTTACTCAGCCTGGTATGCTCCCTTACTCACACCATTCAATTATCTGCTCAAAAGTCTGTCAGTGATGCCATCCCTGACCACCCTACCTAAAGTGGCACCTTTATGTCAGTCTACCACTTGTCTTTTTTTTTAATAACATTTATTTCTACCTATATTTTATCTTTATGCCCTGGGGAATAATACAAAAATGTATTTAGTTTTCATCCCTGGTTCCTGACACAGAGATTCAAAGATTCTGGGAATTTCTTAGGTAATAGGAGTGTTTTTGTTATGCTAGTAATTGGGCCCCTAAATAGCTAAATAAAGAGGTGGGTTGGTGACCACAAAAACCAACAGGGTGATTAGAGGGTTAGAAATTTCAGCCCCACCCCTTACCTCAGGAAAACTGAGAGGGGCTAGAGACTGAGTTGAATCACCAATGGTGAATGACTCAATCAATCACGTCTCCACAATGAAACCTCCGTAAAAACTCAGGTTCTGGGAGCATCCAGATTGGTCATGGAAGTCCCTTAACATCTTGGCCCTCCTTGTCTCTTCCACTTGGCTGTTTCTGAGTTGTATCCTTTATTAAAAAAAAAAAGCCGCAACTGTTAGTACAGTTGACCCTTTTACAACACAGGAGGGTTAGGTGTGCTAGTCCTCCCCACCCCCACCATGCAGTCGGGAATCTGTGTATTAACTTTTGACTTTCCAAAAACTTTACTAATAGCCTACTGTTGATTGGAAGCTTTACAAAGAGTATGAACAATTAGTACATATTTTGTATATGTATCATATACTGTATTCTTCCAGTAAAGATACAGAAAATGTTTTTCAAATTGCCACAATCTCCAAAAGCTACCCAATATATTCATTGAAAAAAATCTGTGTAATAAATATAAGTGGACCTGCACAGTTCAGACCCACACTGTTTCATAGGTCAACTGTATAGTGCTTTCTTGAGTTCTGTGAATTTTTCCCATCATATTATTGAATGTGATGGGAGAGGGTCATGGGAACTCCATAATTTGTAGTTGGCTGGGCAAAGACACCAGGTATCTTGGGGACATCTGGGACTTACAGATGTTGACTGAAGTGGGGGCGGTCTGGGGACTTAACCACACTATCTCCAGGTAGTGTGATAAGTGAACTGAACTGTAGGACACCCAGTTGGTATAGGAGAATTGATGCTGGGAAAACATCATCCTCACTAGAGTTTAAGTTCCAATAAAGACACTCGACAAATAAGCTTAACAAATCTACTCAATGAATTAATTATACAATTCCTCTGCAATACAGGAAAACTGCTCATTGAATTCCCCTATTCATAAAGTTACCATAACCCTTTGAAAGACAATGAAAGGCTTCTGGTTTCCTTTATATCAAATAACAACAAACTGCACAAATGTCCTAAGGCTGTGTAGAAAGTTATCATAGCAGACATGAGACTGCTATCCTTAAAAATGTCTGCTTGCAAGGTTGTTTCTTGGATGGTGTCTGGGAACTTGAATTTTGGAAAGATTCTGACTGTCACACCATAAATGTCCCCAAGACCAGCCCCAGGTTCAATGATTTGCTAAGAAGGACTGACAGGACTCAGAATATGGCTATAATATAGCAAAAGGATACAAAGTAAAATCAGCAATAGGAAAAGACACATGGTATAAGAAGACATCAAGTGAAAGCTTTTGAAATTCCTCTCCAGGTGGATCCAATACAGGATATGCTTAATTCCCCCAGCAACTGATGTTAACAACTTATGTTAAGTGCTGTCTACCAAGTAACCTCCCTACACCCAATGGCCAGGGTTTTAAGTGGGGGCTCACGTTCCTGACTCCTAAAGAGAAAGCAGGTTTTCAACAGAGACCACACTGTTTATACAAACACTTTAGGCACAGTGAGCCACTCTTATACTTTACGCTTAAGTTTTATATTAGTGTAGGAAATTGTTGATCACTCAAGTTCACAGGTGCCAACCTGCAAATGGGTCTTTCTAAAGACATAGGTCATCTGGGACTTAACATTTCAACTGACTTCTCCTTGCTTCAGTCAGAATGTTCATGATCTCTCCCCCCATATATACTAAAAACAATAACCCATAAGCCTAAAACTCACACTGCACTTTGCAATGTATACTTCCATTAACTGGGTTGATTCTCAAACAATCATGACAAAAAAGTATCTCCACTTTATAGTTCAGGAAAATATTCTTAGATTTATTTTCAGAACAGTGAACATAGTATTTTCAATTTGATGGCAAACTGTTTTTCTAAGCATATTTACATTGTCCTTTATCACAAAAACCTTGTGAAGGAGTATAGCAAATATTACTCTCCCCACTTTGTAGGTGAAAAAACAGAGGCTAAGAAAAGTTAAGCATTTGGTCAAGGTCTCACAGCTACTAAATCGTCCAACTCCTAATACAGTACTTTTTCTATGACCCCAAGCATTCAATACATATGATTCTAAAAGAAACTTTCAGGATTAAAGGCAAATGTTTAACCTGATCATTTTCTTTTCTGATAGCTTTGGTTGTTGGGCACATATCCTTAGGAACACTTATTCAAGTATTACTGAAAATCTCTTGTGTATGACACTGTTAGTCTGAAGGATGATAAAAATAAATGTGTATCATTTTCCTTTTCAAATGGAATGTGCCACATGGAGGGAAAAAATCAGATATACAAAAACTTACATACAATTTAGCAAACCATACCCAGCTATATAAAGATACAACAGTATGATCCAGGTGGGATTATTCCAGGAACAGGAATGTAAGACTGGGTGAACATTAGAACATCTTTCAATGCACTCTCTCCCATTAAAATGAAAATCCATAGGATCAACCAATGCAAAAAAGCATCCAATAAAATTCAGTAATTAGTCATTATCAAACAACTGTTTTCTAAGGGTAATAAGAAAATTGACAAAAAACCATGGCAACATATTTAATGGTCAAAATGTAAAATAGTCCTTTTAAATTCAGAAACAAGGCAAAGTTGTCTATAAGTCAACTTCTGGCCAATACTGTGCGGCATTTCCTAATCCGAACATTAAGATAATGAAAATAACAGATGTTAGATTGAAAAGGAAGAATCCAAACTTCAGTTTATGACTGTCTAAATAGAAAACACCAAAGAATCCTCACTCATTAGAATTAACTTAACTTTAGGAAAGTTGCTGAACCAAATTACTATGGATAAATCAGAGATTTTATATAGCAGTTAGAAACTGCAATTTATGAAAACATAAAAAAGTAACTAGAAATACATGTAATAAATGATGGACAAGATGTGAAAATAGAAAACTTTACTAAAAAATGTTAAAGTTAGAAAAACCTGCAGCAACATAACATGTTCAGATAGAAGGTTCAATATCCTGAAGACACCACTTATTATCCAAATTGAATTAGAAATTCAACACAATTTCAATCAAAATTCCAATAGCAGATTCTAGAATTTCTATTGAAAACTAGCAAAGGACCTTAAAGTAGCTTAACATTTCCCTTGAAGAAGAAGGCATATAGGTGCCTTCTCAGACATAAAAAAAAGAATCACTAAGACACTGAGTACAGACTTAGGGAGACAAAGACAACAATAGAACAAAGAGCCCAATAACACACTAATTCACATATGACAGTAATATATTGGCAGGTAGAATTGCAAACCATCAGGAAAAGGATGAGTTTTCAATAAGTAATGCTGGAACAACTGTGTATCAGAGCACCAAAATTAATTTCAACCAAATAAGGACTAAAGGCCCCAACTTTAAAATGTATAGAGGAAAATACAGAACATCATTCAGATCTTGGCTATAAGAATTTAACCATAAAGCACTAATGATAAAAAGGAAAGACTAATAAATTTTACATTAAAATTAAGAACTCCTGTTAGTCAAAAGATACCATATAATAACAAGCCAAAAAGTATACAGAATACTTCTTGCAGATAGGGATTAACATCCAGAATACAGAATGACCAACAGTAAATAAAACACACCAGTTGAAAACTGGCAAAAGACACAACCAGGCATTTCACAGAAAGAAAAAAAAACACATAAGACTCGTAAAATTATGGAAAAAAAGGTGCATCTTTACTAATAATCAGAAAGTACAAGTAAGAACAAGAACAGGATACCGTTTCACACTCGCCTTTCAGCAAAAATTTAAAAGTGAGACAATACCATCTGTTAAAGAGGATATGGATTAAAAGGGACTGTTGGTGAGAATGCATATGGTACAATCGCTTTGGAGAACAATTCAGCACTACCATATAACATAGCCAAAGTGCACATATTCTATGACCCAGCAATTTCATAGTATATTTGCCCAATTATTTTCTTTGTCCACTTCTTTTAGGAAGTGATGTGTCCCGAGTTACTGAATACATTCCACAACCCACTACTGAGTTGTAACCCATATAGCCCAACCTACAGTTTAGAAAAAATCTTTACTCTAGAGCTGCCCTTCTCAAACATTTTGGTCCCAGGACCCCTTTACCTTTAAACTCCTAAAAATTACTGAAGACACCAAAGAGCTTCTGCTTATGGGGGTTATATCTACTGATATTTATCATGTTAAAAATTAAAACAGAAGTTTTAAGATATTTACTGATTTAAAGACAATAAAGCCATAATGTTATAAATGTAATTTGAGTGAAAAATAACTATATCACCCCCAAAATTTAGTGAAAAGAGTGGCATTGTTTTACACTTTTGCAAATGACTACCAGACAGCACAGTCTAAGCATGTATCACAATCTCAAAGTGGCGGGTGTGCGTGTGAGAAACCATGAAACTGGAATTCGCAAGAAGGGCATGAAGGTGTCATAAACAGGTATTTCATATATTTGATGTTTTAAAATCTATGATACATTCGTAAAACAGTTTTAAGAGAACTAAATATGAAGCACGTTGGTTAAAGGGCCTGGCTAAAAAGTCAGCAACACCTATCAGGAGATTAGTTATTAAGTCTAAAGTCACATAAGCATGTTGGCCATGGTTACTGGGGAAAATAAAAAAGGCCCAGCAGGAAATATTCTTTTGTTTCAACACTATGCTGCCTGTACTTTTTATATAATATCACTACACCCAATCATAGATGTTTTCCTAAAGCTTCTCACTAGGGAGTTGCCAAATAGCAATCAATAAATGTTACCTGCTCATTACTTTTCTTGCTGCTGCTTCAGCAAAAGAATACTTAATTCAAATGTATCATCTACTTCCTTTGTTCACATTTGAGATTTCCATGACAGCACTTCCTAAAGACTGTTATTCATGAATTCACCTGTTAAAAATCCTGGTCTCGTACAATTCTCTCTTTAATACAGCTAGCTCAACCAACGCTGAATACACATGAATTGCCTTCTAAGCTCCTGTTGTAATTTTAAAGTAGGTCTTATTGTGTTGTCTCATTTTATGATTAGCTGTTAAAACTGATGTGCTTTTTAAATTGTTGGAAATGCCAGTCCTTATTACTGGCTGGGCAACATAAGTGTACAAGCAGGGCTATTTCTTATACACCGTCAACTAAATTTAGTCATTTTTGTTTTGAGCGACTTCCAAATTAGATATTTGTAGTAGTAGGTAAAGTTAATTCAAGTTTTTAAACTTTGATTCATAGCATATTAGATATTCTTAATGTACTCTTGATACTCAGAATCCACTTAAAGTTAAGCTTAGCATATAAAAATATGTACATTTTCTTATTAAACAGTGTATGGAATTTCTGTCCAGGCTACCTAAGGACTAAGGATTGAACTCATCCCAGTATCACAGTACCTACTTTTACAATCCATCTATACCTCCACACTACCTCTGCTAGTTACAAATTATTTCAGGTTTCCTAAAAGCACTTACTGTCTTGGAGCATATCCCCAAATGCCTGCAGTGCTTTTTCCTTCTTCCTTTTCTGCTCCTGAGACAAACATTTACAACTGCTGCATCACCCAGCTAGTTCACCTGCCCTTCTGGCCTACCACGCGCTGCTAAACACTCTCTAGGTTATTTCAGTACGGTAGCATTTACCAAACTGCACTGCGTAATAATTTAATCACGTGTAGTTTCTCTTAAGTGCTTTGCTCCTTCAAAGCAGGGATTCTATCCTATTCGTCTGTGTAATCTTGGAGCCTAAAAGTATGCCAAGCACTCAGCATTTGCTAATTGAAGAGATAATGATTCTAACTTGAGCATCCTCATATTTACTATTTGCCGTCAATTCCCAATGCGGCGATTCCCAAAACGCTAAACCTTCGAAAATCCAATTCCCCAAGTATTAGTGACTAAACCGGCTGGACGCCCTTGCGGAGGCGAAAACTACATTAAAGAGCAGCTTCCCCTCCTGCTTCTCTAAAACGGCATTTACACGGCGCAGTGAGAGGGGGGAGGTGGAAAGCGCACGCTCTGGACAGGATAAGCCCAGAACAAAGCTACGAAGAGGACGCGGAGGCACTGCAAGCAAAAGCCGTCAGCATTAGCACCGACTACCCTGCACTCGGGACCGCGGACTGCTCGGTAGCTGCCAGGAAAGCCGGCCGCGCGCCTGTCTGGTCTCAGCTTCCAAGAAGGGCGGTTACACCCACGTGCTCACAGCGGCTTTGCATACCCGCCGCCACGGCCCCGCAGCGTGCGGCTAGCACAGCCAGACCGGAAGGCGAGGGGACAGCGGGACGGGGGCGGCCTGCCCGAGAAGCGGGTGCCACAGGCGTCCCCCGCCGCTCCCCGGTCGGCCGAGAGCTCTTCGGAGGGCGAAGAGACGCAGAGGTACAAGAACCGGCCCGCGGCCTCCTCGAACGCGAGCCGCTTCTTACCGAGAACTGAGAACCAGAAGTGGCAGAGACCGACGCAGCCGCCATCTTCCTGCCTGAGCAGCAGATCTCGGCAACCTCAGACGGGCCGGGTTCTCGCACTTCTCAAAATTCCAGAGCGCCGCCCGCCAGGGGCGAACCTGGGCCGAGCCGAGCCCAGATGGAGGGGCCGGAGCACTGGTACCGGGGTTGGAAAGCCTACCGTACACCCCCCCGGAGACAACCACGCTGAGCGCGCACTCACAGACTGGCCGCACGTCTTAATGGACGTCCTGAACAGCCAATCAAAATCAGAAAAGGGGACGTCTTCGGTAGGCGCGAATCCTCCTCTCCTTGGTGACGTCACAAGGCGGTGCGAAGCGGGGGGGCAGGCGCTGGAAGTGCTGGGGCGGCGAGCGGCCCTGACGGATTCTCCGGCGGGCGGGGGGCTGTGTCGTCTCCCGGAACAGCTGAGGCGAATGACTGAAATAGAATAAAAACAGATGCTAAGTTCAAACACTCCATCCGTTTCCTCGGACAAAACGCCAGAGAGCATGAGCTTGACCCGAGGACGGCTCTCTAGGTGAAGTACTAACTTTTCAGCCAATAAGAAATAGAATTAGGAGGTGCTTAGTAATTGGCCCAATACAAGTCAAGTGAAAAAAAAAGTAGGGGTGGGCAAACCTTCGCGGACGCTGGTCCAATTGGATCGGGCAGCTCGCGCCCACACCTGAGGCCGGACGCCAGAAACAGCCCGCCCAAGTCTGGGGCGGGGCCAGCTTAAGGCCGGCTTCGCGCGCCGAGAGCGCCGCGCCGCTATTGGCCGGCCGCTGCCTCCCTTTGTGGGCGCTCCGTGCGCAGCCGGGCTGGGGCCGGGAGGGGCGGCCGGGTGACGCGCGGCGTCTCCAGCCAATCAGCGGCGGATAAGGGAGGCCGAGGAGGAAGCGGATCCGGGCCGCGCAGCAAAATCGCATCGAACTCTCCGCTTCGTCTCCCTCCGCCGCTGTCTGGCCGCGAACGGGAGCGGCTGGGACTGCGTCGTTGGGCGGGCCGGGGCGGAGGCGGAGGGAGACGGCGCGGCTTCGGTGGGCGCCAGGCAGGGGGAGGGGGAGGAGGAGGGGGGCGCGCGGCCCGGTGGCGGCGGAGCCCGAGCTCCCCGCGGGGCCCCGCCTCGGAGCGGGCGGCGGCGGCGGAGGAGGAGCCCGCGGAGCAGGATGGCGGCCTCGGCCCTGTACGCCTGTACCAAGTGCACCCAGCGCTACCCCTTCGAGGAGCTCTCCCAGGGCCAGCAGCTCTGCAAGGTCCGTGGGCGCCGGGCGGCGGGCGGGCGGGCTGTGCTCGGCCGCGGCCCCGCTCTCTCAGCCGGCGCTGTCGGAGTCTGGAGCCCTGGCTCCTCTCCCGGGGACCCCCTTGGGCCGAGGACCTGGGCATTAGCTGGGGCAGGCCCCTGAGGTGAAGACAGAACCTCGTCCTCTTCCAGGTGGCCCACGAGGGCGCCGGCCCCGACAAGGTTCAAGGGTCTCGGGTGGGGCTGAGTGAGGCAGCCGCCTGTCTATGCCGCAGAGATCCTGGGGTGGAGATGTTTTCATCTCGATTTTCTGCCTGGTTTGTCCTCTCCTTCCACCGGGAGGCAGGGGACGGTTTTTGCACTTTCTTGCTAGGAACCTGAAGCCGCAAAGCTGATGGCATCCTTCTTCCCTGTCCAGAAAAGCGAAGCGACTGGCCTGGGAACAGAATGCTCTATGATTTGGAGCTCCTCCCATCCCGTTAAAGCCGGGATGCTGTCTGTGAGCAACGGTGCAAAATAATAAGTGTTTCGCATTTAACCAATCCTTGAAATCGGACCTGACAGCTTTCTTAGTTTATGCGTAGCATACCCCTCACATTTAATAAAGACAAAGACACCTATGCTTTCCCTAAGGAATAATGCTGTAATTGGCCATTTATTCTGTAAATCACATAATTGTCTACGTTTGGGGATAGATTTTAGTGATATCTTAGACATTCAACTAGGTTGGGTAATAATTTTCTACCAGAAAAGTGAAATTTGGGACTCTGAGATGGACACTGACTAACATACTGTCTTATTACAGGAATGTCGGATTGCTCATCCTATTGTAAAATGTACATACTGCAGATCAGAATTTCAACAGGAGAGGTTTGTATACTTAACAGTTTTTGATTGTTAAAGACAAAGTACTGTCTGTAAGGAATACTTGGGGATTGTAATCCCATATTTGTATCAAAAATTTTTTTTCTTTTTAAACGATTTAGCTTCTTAAATTTTAAGTTGTAAACCTTTTATATGTAGTGGGTGAAAAGTTAATGGTTATCTTCAGCTACCCTTCAGTTTACACGTGAGGAAATAAAGAATGAGTTATTATATGGGAACTGTACAGCCTTGCTAATGAAAAATGCAAATATAGAGTTACCATTAAGCTATTAAAAATGTCAAAATGTTAGTGATGACATGCACCAGAGGAAAGGTCTATAACGTTACCAATTACCTTCCCAGAGTGAAATCTAGTAACTTGTTACCTGTGGAAGCAGTTTTAACAGGGCAATTCTTGTTAGAAAACCAGAGCACACACAAGATATTAGAGTTAAGAAAACAATAGTTTCTTCGTAAGTATGGGAACATAATAGGGGAAAAGGCCTAGTGGAAAGTTAGGTATGCCATGTGTAAATAGTGGCAAGTGTGAAGATTTTGGAACTAGATAGGAAACAGGATTTTTTTGTTCTGTTTCCCTTACCGAAAAATATACAATGAAAACACGTAAGTTAGTGAAAGTGGAGTAACTTTGGATAATATACAACCCGAAGAAGATCCTTTTTTTAAAAAATCCTTGGTCTGTATTAGAATAAGCTGTAAGTACTATTAAAGCAAAAGAATAGTACTGTTTGACAATTTTTTTTTAATTCAACATTGTGCTAATTCAGAAAGCTATGTAAATTTGATCATCTTCATACAATTTACTTTTCAGCAAAACTAACACAATTTGTAAGAAGTGTGCTCAAAATGTGAAGCAATTTGGCACAGTAAGTATGGCTCGTATTTTCATTTCATGTTGTTACTGGTCAGTTAATGTTTTCACAAAGATGAGCCTTTTAAAAAAATATGTATTGCTATGTTCTTAACTATTTCAACATATCAAAATGTTTCAGGAAAGAAGTTTTCCATAGACAGTCTCATGGGAAGATGACAGCATTTAAAAACAGACATATTGGCATGTTTTATATACATTGAAATTTTACTATGAAATTTATGATTTTCTTTAAAGATTCAAGTATTACAAACTCCTGGTTATGGAGTGCCTAATAATCCATAAACTTTGCATAACTATACTTTTCCCCCTTCTTCAGAACTTTTAGCAGGTTTATGTAAGAGCACAATTCAGGCATTCACAAAAGTCATGACATCATACTATTACAAGTTCTTTTCTTACATGTATATTATAGTCATTGCTATGTTACAGTCATGATTAGTCAGAATGCTGGCCTAAAGGCCTCATAAAATCGTGAATTGTCTTGAATGTCAAAGAAATGTCAAGGTATGTTTGTTATAGTTTGCATGGAATATGCTTAATGCCAATTTTTTTTTAAAGTTAAAAACTCGCCTATAGTATATGTATCTTTAATTATCTAAACTTGTATGTGATGAAAAGTTGTTAGATGTGTTTTGAATAAATGATACAGTAATTAAGCTAACCAGAATATTAAATTTGTAGAAGTTCATTCCCCCAAATACTGGATACATGAACCTTTTCTATCATTGCTGCATACCTTTATTTTAATTTTGAAACCTTTTTCATATGTAGTGTTTATATTATATAACATACTAACTATGCAAATCATAAACATATTTCTCATGATTTTATTTAATGCTTAAAAAAGTTTCATGACTGGAGATAAAAATTAGTAAATAAATAGGAACATGAAAAATGTCACTGGATATAGCAGGGCAGCATGCTTAACAAAATTTTTTTACCTATTAATTTCCTTAATCTGTACACTGGGTATATTTTATAGAGCAAGTTTTTAATATTTATAAATATCTCAATTAAAGAAAATATATATCTGTTTCAGCCTAAACCTTGTCAGTACTGTAACATAATTGCAGCGTTTATTGGTACAAAGTGTCAGCGTTGTACAAATTCAGAAAAAAAATATGGACCACCTCAGACCTGTGAACAGTGCAAACAACAATGTGCTTTTGATCGGAAGGAGGAAGGAAGAAGAAAGGTATGTTTTATTTATGTTATGACATCTGGAAATTAAACACCCAAACAAGTTGGAAGTTATAATTAATACACCACTGAGACTTGATGACTTCCTTGGGTTCCTAAAAGCAGATGAAAATGCTAGAACAGTGCGTCTTCTCCTTGAATGCATCATATATAGGTTCATGTTTTTTCAGTTGAGATTATTATATAAAAAATACTCTGTGATGGTTATTCTGTAATATTTGGTTTGGGAGAATTACTGCTTTTAAATACTTTAAGCCAGTTACCTTTTGCTGGTTATATGAAGTTGCTGGTGTAAAAAAATACCTGGTAGCACATTAGCTCATAAAATTCAAAGTTAGTAGTTTTTGCCTTTTGATTCAGGGCTCATATTTTAAACAACTGTATGCTTTTCTTTACCTGTTGTGACTTAAAAAATATATGTCTGCCTGTGGCATTCCTCTGCTGCTCAGTATTCACACGGACCTGCTGTTGTCTATCAGTTTCAGTTGATTAGAGGATGACTGTCTCTTTGAGGGTTGTCCCCAGGAACCCTCACAGAAATATACATACCTTAGTTGTAAGACATGTCCCTCCAGCACTTCTTGTGTGAACAAATTCTGACAGAAACTATTTTTAGAGGTTTAGTCTTAATGTTGGGAAGAAGTCTCTTTTCCTCTGCTTTGACAAACATACAATTGATTTTCATTACTCATGGTAAAGTTGCTTTGAACACAGATCAGTGAAACAGAACCACTGCTCCCAATGGCAGTACAGAATTAGGTTCCTGCCTCTGGTCAATGGTGATCAATTGATCAATACATGATTTTGTTTTGCTTTATATGTGTTTCTGTTTAAAGACACCTTACTTAATATATATTGTTGATTAATTAAATTAAACTCATGGCAAGCAGCATCAAAACTGCCTGAACTCTTATCTAATACATGTATTTTCTACATAAGGTCCATCACAGTCTTCTTGCTCTTAGGAACACTCACTATACATCACTTCAGCACACTACATTTGGGAACTGTTTCAAACAGTGAAATCACCAAAAAAAGCACACAGTGCAAAGAATGTGGTACTAGATAGACTGTGGAAAGGACACTTGTTTACAGGAT
>JAVSCE010014983.1:0-40744 GCA_032199065.1 Smutsia gigantea
CTTTCCTGTTAAGGCTTCCTCCCCTGCTTTACCCAGAAATAAATCCTGGACAACACACAGGTAATTGAATGATAAGTGAGCTCAGGAGCTCTTTCATTAAGAAAAAATAAAGATGTTTTTGTTAAAAAGCACTTTTTTACAACTGTCTGCCCTGCAACCACAAGGCTAATAGCTACCCCAAGGAGATTTAATGAGGGAGAATTCATTTTGGTGACCTGAGATGGGAAAGGAAGATAATTCTCCTTACATGCCTGCCGGAGTTTCTGTTAGTAAAGAAGGGAAAGGAGGGCATGATTTCCACCGATGACTCTGCGTTCACCTGAGGACTTGGGAAATGGCCCAATTCCCCACTAACCGAGACTCACTAAGGGTGTGCTACCAACCTAGGCCAAATCGTTGCCCCCAGGCAGGGCCTCCCACAGAAAGACACTAAGAGAGGCTCTGATTCTGTTACCTCTAAAACAGTTAAGGTGATTCTTTACCAGTAAAACAGTTAAGGTGATTCACCCCACATCAAGATTTTTCTCCTCCTTGCCGACTGTCTCTCATCCTCCAGATGCATGGGCAAGTCTCCATGACAACTTACCGGCAGGAGCAGGACTGGGCAGCCAGGTCTGCAGATTTCTTTTCCTTGATGATATTCAGGCTTCTGGATTTTTCTGTCCCTCTCATCCTGGCTGCTTCACTTTGTAAAGCACATTTTATGCACACTCCCTCACTCTCTCCTTTGTGGTGAGATGCATTAAACCTTGCCTTCGTTTCACTTTGGCTTAAGATCAATATTTCGACTAAATTCATATCTTTGATATATAGCATTTCACTGGGAGAGTATAAGAAGCCATATATTATTTGGCTCTTAAGAAAAATGGGAATCTGATCTGGAGATTACCTGCTAAGTGGCTGTGAGGATTTATTTGAATTCTGCTAAGAACCTGTTAGTGTATAATTTGTTGCGCAGGATTTATGACCCTCCCTGGAGATTTCATCCGCCACATAAGAAAGCTTCCCTGACAAGTCAAAGATGTGCCACCGTGTCCAGGATGTTGTGTGTGCACTGTGGGACTGCCCTGGGCCTGGCGGGCCTGTCTCCACGCATGACAGCGTGAGCATGTCGGGGCACTCCCTTCCATGCAGCCCATTCTCATAAGCAAGCCATCGTATTTTAAAATACAACCAACTTTAGTCCTTATATTCTTTGCAGCAGCCCTGGCCTCCCCACCAGATGCCAGTAGCACCACCTTGCTTAGTTGGAAATCAAAATGTCCCCAGACATGGCCACTGTCCCAGGGGCAGAACGACCCTCAGTGAACCACCTGGGCTGACATTCTAACTCCTAATTTCCATGTAGTTTGGGGTAAATTAGTTCATGTCTTTGTGACTGTGTTTCTTCATCTGTAAAGTAAATTTAGCAATACAATAATAATAATAATATTGGGGAAATGATGATTTACAAAAAATAATATAGACAAAACACTTAACAGTAGCATGTGGTAAACACTCAAAAAATTATAATTACTATTTACAAAGAAAATCCAAGTAACAAGCTATCATTATAAGAAAATTTTTACGTGTCATTTTAATGTCTTTGGGTAGGAATTTATTCCTTAAATAATGAATTCTCTTTGGCAAAAGCCATGCGGAAGTGTACTTGACCTAGGTGAGTCAAGCCATACTTTGCTTATAAACACCTCAAACTATGGTTTGCATATTTATTTGCTCTCCAATCTCACAAACTTTCATTTCCAAAGAGGCTTAAAAATTAAACTCACATTCTTGGGCTTATCTTCCTCATATACTACCGTTTTTTTTAAGTTTTTGAAATGGAAGAGACCAAAGAATAAAAAAAGACAGATGAGAGAGAGGAGAGACAAAAACAACTTTAAATGTGACTTTGGATTAAAGCTTAACAGTGGAAGTCTGAGCTAAAGAAGCTTCTGAAATAAGTTTGGAATTGGAGGAATTCGCATTCCTACCTCAGCTTGAGAAGGTGCAAAGCAGGGTCTCCTATTTTGAAGAGTCTCAGCCTCTCATAATCAAAAACTAGTCCGGATCTGACTCAGATCTGCAGAAGCTCAAGGAATTCCCCTAAGATTCGAGACGGGGCTTAGCCTGACTCGGGAGCATCATCCCAGCTTGAGGCCGACAGCACAGCCGCCACCTGCCGGGCCGCCAGGACAGGTGAGGGTGCTGTCAGTCAGTTGTCAGGATTGCCGCCTGGGTACTGCTTCCGGGCCCTGGAGGAAAGTCGTGGGACTCCCCAAGCCACATGGTCAAACCGCATCCCCAGGTGTCCATCAGGGGCGTGTGGTCGGGCCTCCCGAGGACGTGCAGGGGTCCTGCCCAGAAGCCTCCAGCCCACCTGCCAGTCCTATGCCCACAGGCGGATGGACCCGCAGCCTCCTCGGAGTGGCACCATCCAAACCCGGTGGCCTGGGGCTGGGGTGAGCAGGATCTGCGGCAGAGAACGTACCCTGTGTGAAGCCATGATGGCAGAGCCATGGCCTTACACATTTATCCAAGCCCACAGGATGTGCGCCACCAAGAGTGGCCCTGATGTCAGCTCTGAACTGTGGAGGATGGCGCGCCCGTGTAGGTTCGTCAGCGTGAAAAACCACCCATCTGGAGGGGCCGTGGATGGCGGGGAGGCCACGCACATGTGGGGGCAGAGGATACTCACATGTCTCTCAGTTGCGCTATAAACCTAAAACTGCTCTAAGCAATGACGACTATGAGGAAAATGCAGGAGAAAAAACAATGGGCTCCTTGGTTTTTTAACCACAGTTATTACAATAGCAGGTGATGAGAGAGAAAAAAAGGTGTTTATTTTCTTAAATTTCTATGTCACTTTTCATATACAAAGTAACAATAAACTGAGCTAATTTACTTACTAACTTAATAAAAGCTAGTGTTTATAGAGGGCCTATGTTCCAAGCTCTCAGCTTCCATGCTTTACCTGGGTCACTCCCTTTTATCTCAAAAGAAAAGGAAGCTAGGTGTTATTTTATCCTTATCTTCAGAAGAGATGGAGACCAGGAGAGGTTGAGGAACATACCCAGAGTCAGGCGGGTCAGGGGACAAAGTGGGAGGTGTCAGACTCCATGCAGATCACTCCCGGCTGGACGGGGGAGGTCGACGCACCCTTCCTGCTTCAGTGGGCTTACCTTCTATCCAGAGGCAAAAAGCTGTAAAATTATGAAGGCACACATACAAAGTTACACTGTGGTATAAACCAAAGATCCAGCCATAAGAACAAGCCCAAAACACTGAAGACAACACGAAGAACTAGTAAGATTTGAAGACCACTATGCCTTCCTGGGGTTGATGCACCAGTGCCCTGCCATCTCTGAAAAACCAGCAGCCCTGTGTGATCCAGAGAGATTTATTCAGAAAAAATGTTGGCTCACTACAAGCTGGTTTGAGAAATCTATGTAGATACTCAGGGTACACTTGAAAATAGAGGCCACAGGAGACAGGGCGCAGAGCCCAGGCTGTGCACACACAGACAAGGTTCCAAGACTTGCAATTCCAGAACAGCTGAGAGTGGAAATGCAAAAAGCTCACCATTTGCTGAATAAACTCAACAAGAGACACTAATATTTAAGCCTACTTGATTAAGTACTTAGATTTCAAAGAATATAAAGAATAATTTTATAAACATCTAAAGGGAAAAGAAATGTTTTCCAAGGACCTGAAATAACACTTCAGCAAAGAAAAAAAAATCACCAAAGTATCCTTTCTGCAGAGGACAGAAAAAGAAGAAACTCATAGGAAGAAATTTCACTGGAAGGAAGTGGACCCAGATTTTATTGTTCAGATGTGTTCATTCAGTCAGACTCCACCCACTTCATTTTAGTTCTAATCGAATCCCATATTGGACAGGAAGGACCCGCATTCCAAAGGAAGCCAGTTCTGTGCCCCTCCCTTCCCTCCATGTTTGGCATCGATGTCCACCTCGTATGTTTTCATGTGACTCCATGATGGAGCAGATCTGTGTGAGCTTGTCAGAGAATCTCAGAGTCTGTTCCTGCAGGGTCCGTCTCCTGCGTGCAGAGGGGGAGGTGTCCCCATGATGGCTGCCACCACCCTGTAACCTGCTGCTCCAGCCTCGTCCCCATGGGGTACAGGAGAAAAATGTCCCCAAAAGCCACTGAGTAGAAACAGATTGTGTTCAGTTGTGTGGAATGGCCCCAAAACAAAGGATGAAAGAACTGCCTCGTCCTGCAGAAGTGCTGGAGGAAACAAGAGAGAACACTGTGGTTAGAAGTTCTGAAGGCAAGCTGGCGGTGCCCAAGGGGCCCAGGACTTTGACGACGTGGTGTGGCCTCCACCTGAGGCTTCCATCCAAAGCCAGCCAGGCTCCCAGTTAATCCAGATGTGCAGCCAGAGCAACTAAGCCCTGCAGCCTCTCCGGCTGGGCCGCTGCTCCCTAAGCCCTCGTCCAGTCAGCCGGCAGCTCTCACAGACACCACAGTCCAAGGCTTATCAGCCACAGGCCCTGAGTCCTCCCGGCGTGAGGGACTGGAGCCCAGGGTCAACATGCCGCAGATCTGCATCTGGTGAGGCTGCTTCCTGGTTCTCCTCACTGTGCCCTCACCTGGGGAGGGGGCTCTGGGGTCTCCTTTAATTGGTCACTGATCCCATCTGGGGCTCCACCCTCATGACCTCATCACCCCAGAGGCCTTACCTTTGACATCATCACCTGGGGGTCAGGCTTCAGTATGAGTTTTGGGGGGACACACACATTCTGTCCATAGCACCCCACATACAGAAAACAAGCAGTGGCATGCCCCTCCTCCCTGCAGACGTGAGACCACCCTGCCCTGGTCTGCACACAAAACTTGGATTGACCCATCTCCCCGGGGCCAGCTGGACCCTCCCTGTGACCTTGTGACCGCCTCTCGGGCTCTTCCTGGGTGAGGCTGGGGAGCCTGCTCCCCAGTCGTCCCCCACCGTGACTTAGCCCTCTGCTCTCACGGCCACTGTGGACAGCCCCCCTGTAATCTTTGTCATGGGTCAAATCCCGCCTATCTTCCCATTACACAGCTTGCAGACCCTCCTTGGGCAGGCCCACTCTGCCTGCTGCCTCCTGACCCTGGTGCCCACTCAGCCACCCTGCGGCCCCCTGCCAAGGGACAGTGCCCCCTGTTCCTGTGGATGGGCTTCCCCTGGCCGCCGCTGTCGCACCCCAGCGTGCGCCTCTGTCCCCCACCATCACCCTCCCGGACGTGCTCCTCTATCCCAGGCACTAGCCTCCCCACACCGCAGTTTCCTCCGGCATTACCCCAGGGGCACTGCCCACCTCATGCGTTATGGTGCAGCCTCTGGGCAGGCAGTGACCAGAAGCCCCCAGGCCTGGAACATATATTCCTTATATCCGTATCTGTATTTGTCTAGCTTCCAACACCTGACAGAGTACCTCTACTATACAACTGTCTATTCCCCTCCACCCCGTGGAGATCTCCGCCTCCTCTGACCGCCCTCCTTGCAGACAACTGTGCCATATTAGCTGTGGTGTTTCCTAACTTCATTTGTGTGCACATGTCTCTATCAGCACCATGAGGGTGGGACCACAGTCACCTTTGTATCTGCAGAGACTGACACAGGACGTGGCGAACAGGCCACACTCAATAAGCAGTGCGTGCATGGACGAGTGTGGGCCTGCTGTGTGGAGGTGCGGCACTTTGCTTCATTTTTACATCCGTCTCTTTCACCAAAGTTGAGCTCCTTGGAGCTGGGACTTGTCACTCGTCTCTGAATCCCTAACGCCTAACCCACTGCTCTGTGAATAGGAAACGTTCAATAAATCCTACATTGAACAAAACAGGACAGAAGTCACTCCTGCGTCATGGGTAGAAGCAAGCTCACATTCTGCTCATCTTACATGACCTAGTGGGGCTTAGATGCAGCTTCGCACAGAAACGAATGTGAGACACAGTAGACACGCACTGAATTAAGATGACCTGATTCCCAGTCCACTCTGTCAAATGTGTTCTGTGTGACCTGGGGCAAGGTAATTAGCCCCTCTACTCAGTTTCTGTCTGTGCGATAAGGTATGCAGTGCTTTCTCATTAACAGGTAACAGGTACAGGCTGCTTCGTGTTTGTAAATAGACTGTATTAGTATGTTGGGGCAGCCATAAAACGGCACCCAGACAGGGTGACATGAACATCAGGAGTTCACAGAGGGTGCCAGACCAAGGTTGCCTTCCCACACGGGTAGCAAATGTGGAAACTGAGTGCTGGCAAATGGCATTCAGCAGTTTAATCAGATGAAACAAGTTAACCCATTCCTCAGCTCATGTCTCATGACATGTGTTATTGTCACTGTGCTATGTGCTAACTGGGCATAAATACTATGGAGTTCATCCAGATGCCTGTGATAGTTCACCCAGCCAGTGCCAGCACTCTGGGCACACAGGTGGGGGGATGCCAGGCAGAGGGGAGGCATCTGCAGCCTGGGGGCTGGTGCCCAAACCCACAGGGAGGCCTGGCCCCAGGGCTCTGCTGAGTGCCTGCAGCATTCAGGGTGGGCTCCTGACCCCACAGGGCTCTCTGCTGGAGGCTGGCCCCATTCTTCTCAGTGGAGGGTGGCCCCAGGCACCAGGCCCTGAGTGGAGGCCTCAGCCAGTCCCAGCCCTCGAGGACCAGAAGCCCCACCGTGAGTGCCCTCCTGCCACCAGGCCCAGAAGGCTGCCAAGAGTTAGCAGAGATGGCTCTCACCAGTCACCAGGGACTTCTCCCTGCTCCTCGTCCCAGGAGACACAGACAGGGACTGGAAGCCTCAGGGACATGGACCAGCACACCAGACCCGCCAGGACGCGCAGAGTGACCCAGCACTGAGCTCATCGCAAGTGCCCCACGTTCAGCCACTGCCCTCCTTCAGGGGCCGAGCTGAGGCAACAGTGGGTTTCTGCCTGCTGCTCCTGCCAAGCAAGGCCGCTGAGCTTAAAGAAATCCCTGCACAGAGACACAGAAGAGGCTCCCAAGTCAAAGTGACCTCCCCTCTGGCAGCAGTGCCCTGGGAGACTAGCCTGTGAAGGCAAACACGAGCCACTGTTGTTTTTTAAAGATGTGGCCTTTAGCAAAAGTAAAGTGGTTTTGTTTTTGAAACTGAACTGTGCATTCACAGATACAGATGAGTTGCACGTGGTTTTGGGGTGACGTGGGCCTGTGGGCACCCCAGCCTGGGACAGAACACCAGACCAGACAACCGCAAGGGCCTGGCTCCCACCTATATAGCTTCCTGGATGAGTCAGGTAAGATAAGCCTTTTCAAGCAGAGCAGAGCCCAGGGAGGTGGTGTCTTATCTCCTGTCCACCACCATGTCAAGAAGTGTGTGGGGAAGACAGCTCAATAGACTGGCATGTGCATGTGTGTGCACACAGGTGTTTGTGTGTTTTGTACACCTGCTTGTGTGTGCACCTGTGCACAAATGTTTTGATGTGCATGTATGATTTGTGTGCTGTGTGTACACACGTGTGTGTGTGCATTTGCATGTGTGTGTTTCCAAACAGGAAGGAAATAAGTGAACAGAAAACATCTGTTTCAAAACGGAGAAATCTTTTAAACATGCCTTGGAGGCAGAGTAAAAGCTGGTCATCTGGAACTGGAACCAGAGAGCGAGATGAAAGCCTGCCCCAGTGAGAAGATGGGCAGGACCCTGTTTTCTTCTAAAATCCTGTGCAAAGGCAGGGTGCCAGCAGGAACCCTCGGGACACTGTGCCTGACCCAGCCTCTCTGGGCAGCCGGCCCAGAGCTCTTGTAGGGGGTGTTTTGGACCTAGGAGAGCTGTGGCTTCTCTAAAAACAGAGCCAAAGCCCCACTGGGACTGTACTGACTCCCAGGAGAGTGCCTGAGAGCTAGAACTCTAGACCCACCTTTTTTAACTACCAAGCAAACTAGGAAGCATCAATGTATTAATTTATTACCCAGACATCTCCTTCCTAGCACTTGTGGTCTGCATGCTCGTTCTGCTAGAACCCTCATCAAAACTGATTAACCAGTTAACTATAAAACATCCAGATAATTTTAGTAAAACAGTAGAAAACGCAGCAGATTCTTGGGCCTCACCTTGGAGGCCCTTCCAAGGCTGAAGCAAATATGTTTCACTGCTACTTAAATCCTGGCTTCCTCTTGTGACCCCCTCCTTTCCAGAATGCTTTCTCTCTAAGTAGGTTTGCAATGTATACAGAAGCCTTTTTAGAAGTGTCATCCTAAAAACTGCAGCGCGTTCTTTGGGTAATGTTAGCTCTTCAACATGAACTATTAGACCATTATTTTTAAAGTTAACGCTCACCATCTTCTCAACATCAAAAATGTAAATAACAATACTTCAAATAATTCCTGCTGTATCCTTACCTTTAAGCCTCCTTATAGATTGATAAGGCAGCAGAAAATACTAATTAAGCCTACCGTGTATTCTTATTCACAATACTGAATACTTCACATGTAACTTCTCCACTAGTATGAAGAAAAGGACTGATTTTCTTTGAAGCATGGATTCTCCCAAATACATTTCTCTCAGACAATCTTGTTTGAGGACTTTCAAGAAAAAATGTTAGTCATCGCATTGACTTTTTAAAAAAAGTAAATACACAGACACCCTCTCCACACACACACACACACACACACACACACACACACACACACACACACACACACGTGCAAAGTGGAGAAAGAGTGATTGAGATCTGCATATCACATTAAATTGCACATATCTGACACAAACAAACAAGAGCATCACCACATGGTAGGCCTCTTGAGCCGCCGTCTGCCGATGGGTCAGAATGCAGGCCCGCTGCAAGTCTGCCCTGACTCCCGTGGGTGAAGACGCGCTGGCCTCCGGTAGAGAAGTGGTACAAACCTGCAAAGCTCGAGTCTATGAATCTTGAAGTGAAGCAGGGCCTCTCTGACTCCGGGGTCATGGACTAGATTCTGTCAAAGTGTTGGCAGCTCTCGGATGCAGAGGAGATGCTGCATCCACCTTTCATGAATCTCTTTGAAGGGAAAAGATGCAAAGACAAGTGGCTCTTCCCGGGAGGTATTGCTCTGGTGCCTGAAACAAGACCTGCTCATGCCTCTTGTCCTCTCTCATCCCGTGAGATGCGCCACTCCTTGGAAGCAACTCCTCATGCATGGGCCAGAAGAGGAGCCAGGAAGGGGTGCATGGGGGCGCAGCTGCATCACCAGAGTGATTTCACACATTCCAGGACACTGCCCTCTCCTCGGAGGAGACCTCAGTGTTGCACTCCGAGCCTGGCTTCCCCATAGGAGCCGCTGGTACCTCGACAGCTTCTATTGGGCTGTGCTCTTGACGAAGCAGCAAGAGGGGCACAGCAGAGCCAGGGCTGAGTCGGGGCTGAGCTGGGGCAGAGCCACGCAATCCAGAGCCAGGGACACACTTAGGGATGAGGGAGGCAGCATAGGGACCAGCAGTGGCAGGAAAGCTGTCCACAGCTGCTGTGGGGACTAAGGCATGTGCCAGCACCCCAGGGCCACCCAAGGCTAGACATGGGTTCTGACCAACCTGACTTTGGGCATTCGTGATTCTCTAGGTGCTCCCCCAGGACAGCCAGCCAGAGGAGAGAAGCTGAGGGTCTGGACCAGACACCCTGCCTACCGCCCACCACAAATTACCAAATTTATCAAAGCCTCTGCAGAAAATGTAACCCCTGTCCTGGGCTGCCTCCTCTCAGCTATTTCTTCTGTGGTGGAATCAGTGTTTCAAAAGGCAGACACATGGAGGGGCAGGGATGGCTTCAGGATGCACAGAGGCCCTGCGGGTCCCGTGCTCCATGCAGACCCTGTGGACCATCCTCGTGTGCTCTGGGTTTCAGGAAAGGATGCATTCCCACTCTGCCTCCAGTGAAAACTCTGTTTCCTAGAAACAGTGTGACAGACGTTCCCAGAATGACCCCCTGGTCCAAGTTGGTGGAAAGCGCACATTGTCCTCACACAGTGACAAGAATCGTGGCCTTAAGACAACAACTACGGGCAGAGCCCTCCCTATGATATATTCAGATCTCTTCTGCTGACCAGGCCTATGGAATACAGGACTTTCTCCCTCTCTCTTTCTCAAGATTTTGGTTTTTTGGAGCCATTTTAGGTTCACAGAAAAATTGAGGGGAAGGTAGAGAGATTCCCACATGCCCCCTGTGCCCACACATGGCCTCCCCCAGTGTCCATGTCCCCACCCAATGGGATATTTCTTACAGCTGATGAACCTACACAGACACATCGTCGTCCCCCAGAGTCCATAGCTGACATTAGGGTCACTCCTGGCGTCGAGCAGACATATCAGGACATGGCTCCCCTGTTAGGGCAACACACAAGGTATGTTACTGCCCTAAAATCCTCCCACTCACCCCTGCCTCCCCACCTCAAGCTAAGCGGGGGCAAGGGGACACAGGGAGGAGCCCACCTGGAAAGTGAAGTCTGTTTCAGGAACAGTTCTGGTCAGCAGGCAGACCTCGTGGTGCCTTGGTGTCACTGGCGTCCTTGTCCCCACCCATCCCAAGCTGCGCCCAATCCCTCCCGGGACTCTACTCCACGCTCCGGACGTGGGATGAGCAACCTCTGTCTCTGCATCCCAGGAAGTAAAGCCACACTCAAGTGGAGTCCATTCACTGTATTCCACACTTAAAAAACCTGAAGAGCTAAATTCAACTCCTGATAAAGAAGGAGGAGAGGATGTTTTAAATAACATTCCTCAAAATAGCATCTACTTTAGCCTTTCTATGATAAGAACACGAATAATAATAGCACGGCGGTTGGGGCCCATTTTCCTTTAAAAGCCTCTTCCTAAGATGCTGAGAAGTTCAGCTATTTGGGAGCCTTGGGACTGTCCCAGGGCTCACTTCCTGCTGCTGGGACCCTCTTATCCAGATGCCGTCCCCACGCCTCGTCCCCAGCCACCCCCACTTGGGCATTCTGCAGTTCCTCCCTCAGGCTGCTTCGTCGGGGCTTTGTACCTTAGCTGTAGAAACCAGTGTGAGCTAAAGCCCAAGCTGCAGAGACATTAAGAAAAAGTCATTTATACTACTTTTTTTTCAGGTTGGGAAATTTAGAAGGCAGGAAGCTGGGAATGGGAGAAAATAATACATCTTCCCACATCTCAATTTTCTGCTTAATTCTAGTGTCCTGGAGGAAACATTGATAGTTTTTCCAAAGTGTTTACACTCCATGAAAAATATTTTCCTTTTAAAATGTCATCTGTTTCTAAATGGAACCTCATTATTTAGCACATTTAATATGATCTTGGTCATGTGTTTACTGTAGTGAAGTAGGTGTGAGCCAGCGAGCAGAAGTCTAAATCAGCTCCCGAGTACAAGTGCCCCATCACCTCCATCCTGACACCTCCACCCAGCCCCCTCCCAGCTCCATCCTGACCCCTTTAACTATTGTGCAGAAGATCCTCACCCCCTGACCCTACACCCCACCTCAAGGTCAGGCAGAGGCTCAGAAGTCAGAGGTCAGGCAGAGCTCTTTCCTGGTGTCCACAAGGCCAGGGAAAGTGCAGATTTGAGTAAGGTCTCTGGGACAGAACAAAGGACAAATGGATTGTCTGGCGACTCTCTGCTGCCGCTTGGCTCCCGCAGGAAGCACATTCTGTACCAGCAATGCCTGAGGAATAGATGGCAACTGTACCCCAGTTCTGCTCACAAGAGAAAACCGAAGCCTGTGGAGATGATGTGTAAATGTTTGTTTTTCAGATGCAAAAATGTAGGGAGGTTTGATTGACAGGTAACTAAATCCAGCCTAGGGAAACAGGAATGGGGGGTGCTGTGGCTCTCGCCCTGGGATGCTGGAGGGGGCTGGGGTGGTGCAGACCACAAGGTGGACCACAGCGATGGCATCGCCCATGGGCAGGAGACAAGTGTAACTTGTTAAGAACCCAACTAGGGTGCAGAGGTGGATTCCCGGGCCACCCTACGTTTAATGGGGATCGTTGTACGTGGTAGACAAAACAAGTCAGGGACATAACCCAACAAAGCTGAAGCCAAAGATGTGGAGCACGTGACAGGGGAATAAATCCAACTTCGTGTTTTATTTGTCCCACCTTTATCTACCCACTGATGTCCACCATCTCCAGAGAGCCACTCCTTGAAATCTAACGACATAATTCACAGCCCCTAAGCCATCAAACCTCCGTGTACACATCCTGTTCCTGTAAGGTGCCACACGACCAGCCACTGCCTTACGTGGAACCAGGTAGGAGATTGGTGAGTGTCAGGGGCTGCAGGGGAGCCTCGGAGAGATGGTCACTGGCATAAACTCCAGTAATTACATGAATCAGTTCTGGGTATTGAATGGGCAGCATGGTGGCCACAGTTCATACTAATGTCCTGGTTGTTTGACGTTTGCTGAAGGAGTGAGTCCCAAGTATTCTCTCCAAAAATAAAAAATGGTGACCATGTGAGGTGACAGGTGTCAATTAGTTTGATGTGCTAACCATTTCACAACGCACTCACACATCAGCACAGCATGTTACCCACCATAAGTACACACAATTTAAATTGCATCACTTTTGTGCTCCCCCAAGGAGCAGAAAGGGAAGCAAACTGAACCTGTAGAACAGGGCCCTCACCGGCACCCCCGCCACGCACACTGGAACTTTTCCACAAAAGGGCTTCTTGGTCCCCGCACACTGTGCAGTCACTCCTTCGGCCTTCATGTCTTTTCCCTTCATCCATTCCCAGCAGCACCTGTTATGACAGCCAGGTTATCTGGGTCGATAAACTGGCTGAGAAACAAGTCGAGTGGTCTCCAGTCCCTCTGGGTACCCCCTGCTGGCTCACGCCCCTGTGAGCACAGCCATTATCACAGGAAAAGGGAACTGGGACCCTTACTCCCCAGACGCCAAAAGTCCCAGCGACCCAGGAAACCACATTGTGGAATAATCCCCACCTATCCACCCCAACCCCAAGATGCTAAGACAGGAGGTCTCTCAGGCCCAATGGAGCCAAAGTCACAACCCCCAGTCCTGACACATCCCAGAGGATTGATTCTTCCAGACACACAGCCGGGATGCCTTTTGCCATGAAGATTCCTGAGTAGCAGAGGCTTTAGTCAGGGTGAAGACCATGCCCTTCCCGGGGGTCCATGTAGTTCACTGTGACGCTAAAAGCCCTTTCAGATGGACTAGGATCTGGCTGGTGTGACGCGAACCACTGATCCCCTTCTGTGCGCACATTACACATAGAGGGGGCAGAAATGCCCGTCAGCCGCCCACCACCTGCACTGACCTGGCCCTGCACTCCCAGGATTCCAGCCACAGCCACTGCCCCACTCGGCTACCTTCTCATGACCCCGCCACTGACCGCCAGGCCCCAGCAAGAATAAGCCCTCCAAAGCCTCAGGACACCAGGGGCTTGACATCTTCTTCACATTGCTATAAATTGGCTGTCCTTGCTTTTTGTTTCCATACCTATTCTTACCTTAATTATCATATTTGGAATTGGAGGGGACTCCAGAGGACACCTTCGTTTTACTGAAATTCACTGTCTACTTCGTGGAAGACACTTGGGCTACATAGAGAAACTAGTGAAAACATGTCATTTACATACAGCGTCTACTCCAGGCTTATAAAACGGGGCTCACGGGTCTCAGAGATTAACATGTCTCTGCAATAATTAGCTGCAGCCACAGCGCCTTAGCCATGCGCTCCTAATGGGTTTCCTATAATGACACTTCTTCCGGTCTTCATCCCAAGCAGGTAAGGGGACAGAGCCTTCTGTCCAGAGGCCCAGGGGTCAAGGGGCACAGTGAGGATAGCAGTGATGGATGGTCAGAAAAGGGCCGTCCTTTGGCAGTAGAATTTCCTAATTATGGGCTCCATAAAAATGACTCTTAGAGGATAGCATAGCTGAACAAGTTCATCCTTTGTCCATTCGTGTTCACCAACCAACCTGTCATGATAACCAGGTTATCTGGGTTGATAAACTGGCTAAGGAGCAAGTTGAGTAGTCTCCAGTCCCTCCGAGTCCCCCCTGCTGGCTCACGCCCACCATAAGGAGATAGTCTGAGTTCAATGTTGGTAATTTGCATTATGAAAACACACCAAAGTGTACCTGTCAGCTGAGAGCCGGCAGGTCCTCAGGACAGGACCTGAGTCACATTTGATGTCCCCTCCTCCTGTCCCACAGAGCTCAGACTTCCAGGACCCCTGAATAGTCTGAATGTGTTCCCATCTGCGTCTCCATCCCTATGTCTCTCAATCTCCCACTGCAGTGTTTCTAAATTCCATCCCATCAGGCTGCTCCACAGCTAAGACCCTGACTTTGTCCCCATGGCTCCCCCGGGAGGCTAGCAGACCTCACACTTGGGAAAATGGTCACAGCCAGCGATTCGCGGTGTGCAGGTCACAACCGTGGCAACTGGAGAGCATCCAGTCTAAGGAATAGCTCCTCCACTCTTGCAGAAAATGGTCCAGGGGACATTTGGGCCAAGGGTCCCTGCATCTTTTGATTTCTCAGGAAAGGCTAGAAATCTGACATTTTTAATTAAAATATCTAGATTAACATTGGAAACAAATCCAATAAAGATGAAATGCTATGGGTTAACTTCATGCACACCAAACACATGGCATCTATGGGCCAGGAGCCAGCTAGTGACGTCTAGCCTGTGAGGTCAGGCCAAGCTCCCTCATCTCCTGAGGCCCTCAGTGTTCTTCCTAGTCTGGGGCCAGCCCTGCAGTCAGAATCATCAAACATGCACAAGCACGTTCACACATGCACATGCACACATGCATACACACACACACACGCAGGGCTCCCTCTCCATGAATGCCTCAGCGCCCCCTGATGTCCATGGGGATGAAGGAGAACTCCATGTGTCAAGAGTCGGAAGGAAATGGGACCGGGTTTACTAGAAGGTACTGACCTCGGGGACCCTGTTTTTACCTAAGGAAGGTGGGTATGGAAGATGGAATAATAGAGAATGAACAGCATTGACTGTCTCCTGAAACTCTCCTTTCAGCCCCAGAAAATCTTATCTTCTATTCAAAAGATGCCTAAGAAACTATCTCTCTAAAATCTTTTTTAAAAAATAGCTATCTGTAAATTACAGACTTACTGTATCTATTTTTTTCTCTTCCTTAACATATAAGAGTTCTCTATTCTCCAATCTTAGTTACTTTTCACTGTGTCCTTACCTGGGGGATGGGAGAGCGCTCTGAGGTCTCCTTTATAAGGACACTGATCCCATCAGGGGGCTCCACCCTCATGACCTCATCACTCCCCAGAGGCTCCACCTCCTGACACCATCACGTGGGGGCCAGGGGTCAGCACATGAATTTGGGGGACTCGACATGCCCTCATGCTTATTTGGTAGGGAATAAGCAGACACAGGGGCTGAGAATATAATGGGAAAAGGACAGAGTGTGACTATGCGGGAATAATTTATACTGAAACATGAACGGGTAATTTCATTAGAAATGAAACCAGTGAACACATTTGCAGTGGAGAAAAGATACTTCTATTTATAGTATTTACTTTTTTCCCTAAAAAATACCTATTCAACAATGTCAAAAAGAAAAGCCTGTCAAAATCTGAAAGATAGTCTCTGTGAAAGTAGGTCTCGCCGTCTGGAGGAGGAACTGTGTATAAATACAGTGTGTTATTCTGGCAGCAGGTCAGCAATGGAAAGGCTGAACCTTGGGCCACAAAGCGTTTACCAGACCCTGGCTCCATTGTTCTGGGCCCCAGTCATTGTTCCAAGAACCACTCGAGGAGGAGAGGATGGGTCACACAATGCAGGTGACCTGGAGGCCAGGCAAGGTGTTTCTCCAGAAACACGAAGTCAAACATGTTCTTACTCTGGAAGATTTCCTTTGCCATTTTTAAAAATCCATGTCCCTGATTCATCCCATCCATCTCTAAGTACCACGATGGTCACAAAGTGCCACCAGACCCCAGACTGCAGCCTCCCCATGGACGAGCCTGATCCGGGAGCCCAGTGCATGTTGCTTCAGCCCCAGAGGTCCGTTCGCTCGCCTCCCCTCACCCACCGCGACACCCTGTGGGTGTCTCCCCAGGACAGAGCCTAAGAGATGATAACCAGGTGCCACAAGACAGTTTATCTCTCCTGCACAGACAGATAAAAGCTCTGTCAGTTTTCCAGGGACTGTTTAATCAGATGTCTTTGAATGTGCGAGAGAGAACGAGGCCCGTTTAATAAACATGTCTCGCTTAAAAACTCTTTGTAATAGCTCAAGATTGTTTCCCTTTCTTCCCTCCACTTTTTTAATGCCTTTGAAAGCTGCCATTTGAAGCTCGTGACGTCTGAACTCTCCTTGCTCTGCGTGCACACACAGATGAGAAGAAAAGCCGGCTGCTGCAATCCCCTCTCTTCTCTTTGGCGTGAGAGATAAAGCTGCCACACAGTCCTGAAATTTAAGAAGACATGCAGCCCAGAAGTGCCTGGTGCTAGCTTTTAGGGGCACTCATATTATTTATATGAGCAGACAAAGATACAAGAAAAATTCTCCTTAGATGGAAGAAAATAGGACACATCTGCACCATGAACCAACTAATCAACCACCATGGGAGCGTGAGAGTGAAGTAGACATGAGATTTTTCTAAGGGATGAAACTTTCTGGGTGTTGCATATTTTGATACCCAGAGCATAATAATTTCTATGGTTTACTTCTGTCCTTATTCAAAAACTACAACTCTACATCCTTTAACACTTACTGTTTTAAGAATCAGGGACTGCTTCTAGTCTTCCCCACTAGGAAATGACGCCCACTGTCCTTCAACACTTCTAGCTGCCCAGTTATTCACACATATATCCAGAGTTGCACACCATCCATCAGGAAGGGGCAATGGCCTTGTGTTTGTGGAATTCACTGCACAAGTATTTCCTGCACAGGCATGTGCTGCCATGTCAGAAGTGTGGGCTAGTGGTCAGGCCCACTGGAGGAAGCTATTTCTTTTAGCACCTGTGACCTCTGACCATTGACCTAATTCCCGTTTCCAGGCCCCTGTATGCAAACTGAGACACCCCCTCTTCGCCTGGTCCCAGGACGATGGGAGCCTAGCTGCAAACTCTAGGAAGGGCCCTAGCCCTCCCATTATGCTGTTCCAAATGCAGACTGCGTGTGCTGGCAGTGTTTTAGCCCCGACCACCCTTGCACAGGTCAAGGGGATTCCCAGTCCTCTAATATATGGCCTGAAATGATTACTAAACAAAGAGACTCAAACAATCTGAGTATCTTCCATCGCCACTATCAGATCTTCTTTGATTTACAAAGGCTTCTGACACATTTTTGCATCAATTCACAAATCACATTCTAAAACAATCTTCCCTGGGGAATGGTAAATTTACGAGATCCCGTTCTAGACCGAAATGACTCATGTTGACAACTGGAGATTAATCAATGCCACACCCCTTCATAATGCCACACTTTTGCTCACGTGAAAACCTTTATTTTGTAGAACGGAAGCTGACAATCATCTAAATATCTAAATATACAGGCATGAGCTCCCTAGGGTGGAGCACGCCCATCATTCGTGCTCACAAATTGAACAGTGCACGACAGGATGTCCTGAACAGCCTGCTGCCAAACTCACGCCTCCCTTGCCCGCCTCTCCTGTAAAGACCCTGAAAGTGGATGACAGTTTCCAGTTTCCCTTGCACCCCTCCGTGGAAGGGGACCTGATGCTCTCCAATGAGACATCAGTGAGGTCATCACAGAGGGGTCTACAGTGGCTGATTTTATGGGTCAGTTTGTCTGGGCTAAGGACTCCCAGACACCCGGTAAAATTGTGTCTGGGTGTGTATTTGGGGGCAGGCAGGGTGTCTCAGGAAGAGATGGGTGTTTGAATGTGCACACAGAGTAAGGCAGACCCCTCCCAGGGTGGTGGGCGCCGTCTGGTCCTGAGGGCCCCAAGAGAACCGAGGCAGAGGAAGAGGGCCCGCTCTCTCGGCGTGGGCACGGCCCGCCTTCCTCTCTGGCTTATCACTCACGTGAGTTGGTAATAGTCTTACAGACTTCAGATGTAGGGGACTTCATTCATCTGGAAGTCACGAATTTGGCTGTTTCAGAGCAACACTGAGTTTTGCCTTCTTTAGCAAGAACTTTGTTTTACGTGAAATCTAAATGAATGATTACATTACATCAAAGTTAAGGTTTAAATAATTGAAGCGAGGAAGTCTTACAAGTGTGTCAAGTATTACGGAGGAATGACTCCTGCAGATGCCCGACTGTCCTTATTCTTATCCTGATCTTCTGACTTGTCAGTGCAGATCTCCAAAGCCCTCCACCACTGGTGCTGGCTTCCTGTAACTTGGCACGCACCCCTGAAAATAACAAACCAGTTCTAGAGATGAATAAATCACATGGCATTTACTAACTCTGACTCTACTTCCCTCCCCTTACTTCAGGTTAAGATCCTGGTGTGAGCCATTTGGGAAGATGTTCACCTTCACACATTTTGATCCATACGCCTTTCCAGGAAGCCCTGTGCCAGCTTGTCGGAGCAACACCAGAGCTGAGATCCTAAGAGGACGGAAAGACTGTTCTTTTGGGTGAATGACTTAAAACCATTTCCTCATCAGTAAAATGAGATAAACAATGGAAATAGTCACCTTCTCACCTAAATTACTTGTTCATAAGAATACGAGCAATTGTCAGAGGAAGCACAGCTTAAACTGACAAATGGCAGAAGTGCCAGTGTCAGAGGTCAAGAGCTTGGTCTCTTCCTGCCTTGAGCGAGCTGGACAAACCCTCAAGAAGCCAGGCTAGGGGAGGCACTTCAGAAAACAAAAGACAATTCCTGACGTCTGCTCCTTTCTTTGCTTTTCACCAACACACCTTTGCCTTTGCACAATGACAAGGAAGGACTCCCTTGAAGAGGTTGTGAGGGATGTGTGCGCATCTGCAGATGACCTAGGCTGAAAGTGTGCCTTCCTGGACCTGCTTCTCCTCCATGCTTGTGTATTAGGGGTGCTGACATACCAAGGTAACATGATTGCGTGGGAGCCTGGTGAGAAGCCAACTTGGCTACGATGGCAGTCTCAGGAGCCCAGGTGACCCAGAGGCAAGCTTGGGTGCTGCACTTAGCGGATGCATGGCCTTGGGAGTTTACTCACCACCCAAGGTATCACCAGGCTCTGTGCTGCCTCTCTGCCTCTTGTCATACCCTCGGCCTTTCATTTTCCAGGCTCTAAAAGCTTTGAATCACACACATTCCTCCAGGCCCTCATCCCTTTTTCCAATGCCTCTGGAGTTCTTAGTATTTGCTCTGCTCTGGGGGCAGCGTGGGGGGTACCCAGTGAGCAAACGGGAATGCTTCCTGCTCCGCTGGGCTCAGGAGGCTTTGGGTGGGCAGGTAGCTAAATGCCCATCCTTCACACCTCAGGTCAACCATCACTTGCCCAAGGGCACCTTCTGTGTGAGCCCTGCTCAAATGGGTCCTTTATCTTCACTTCTGGCAATTCATTCACTTGCTGAATTAACACATATTGGCCCTCGCCAGCTGGACACCAAGGTCCAGGACATCTTTCAGAAGCCTAAAACAGCACGTGGTCCAAATGGTCCTGGTGGAATTATTGAAACCCAGCACGCACAGATTCTGTCTCCACAAAGGGCGAAGTCTACTTGGAAATGGGTAACTTACTGCAATATAATGAATCATAAGAATTACATTGTTGGTCATTCCTATGACCAACTATGCATTTTCGAGGTATATTTGGTCTTCATCCACAGTTCCTGAAAACACTGCAGAATCTTAAATGTGAAATGGGTGTCTTGTCATGTTAATGGGAGACTTTTGGACCCCACCCAAGGGCGGGGCTGGAGGTTGAATCAGCCAATGGCCAATAATTTTGTCATCATGGCTATGCAATGAAGCCCTTATAAAACCCCCTGAGAAGAGCTTATTGCTTTCTGATCCTTTGGATCTTTCTTCTCAGTCAGAGAGAGGGCTAGCACACTTGAGGAATGAGAAGACCTCCACGTGCCACCGATCCAAGCCCCAGGCTCCACAAGGATAAAAGCTCCTTTATTTGCGACCCTGCCCTATGGCTCTCTTTATCTGGGTGTTAACTGGTATCCATCACTAAACTGGTAAACGTAAGTGTTTTCCTGAGTTCTGTGAGCCCCTCTAGCAAATTAATTGAACCTAAGGGGGACGTGGGAACCTCTAATCTGCAGCCTGTAGGTCAGAAGCACAGGGAACTGCCTGGGGCTTGCTCAGGGAATCTGGAGTCAGGAGTGGAAGGCAGTCTTGCAGCAAAGGAGCCCTTAACCTGGGGAATCTGATGCTGTCTCAGGGCAGATAGCACCAGAATTGAGCTGAGCTCTCCATTATCCTGCCGGTGTTCGAGAATTGCTTGGTGTTCTGTGTGGGAAGATCCCCTCCCACACACTTACACACATGGCATCGGGTCTGGGAACTGAACAGAGTTATACTACCATTACTGCTGTCTATAATGCTATTACTGTTGCTGTATATGAAAGAACACATCACACTTACATTAGCCTTTTTCTATTAACTAACCTAAGTTTTCTTTTTTTAGCAAAAGGAAGGACATCTGTTTGCATTTCAAATAATCTTAGTTAACGTCACAGTTTCTTGGTGTCCCTAAGAGAGACTTTTGGGGACAGTCAGTCACTTGCTTTCCCTTTGTTTTTGTGATTTTATTAACATGCAATTTTTAAAATAGCGAATACAAATACATCGTTCCTGAAATTCTTAGATTTATTTTAATATAAATATAAATGGGGTAAGTTTTAGCAATTGTTATTACAGGGGCTTTTAAAACTCGATTCATTAAACGCTCTTCAATATTTCAAACTGTATTTGTTAATTTATTGTGGCTTTCCTGTATTCACTTCAGTGATCTCACTTATAAACAAGAATTTTGTTGCTTTTCTTTTGACACGTATTTGACAACTAAGTGTAATAAACTGAATTGATAAATACAATGATTCTCAAGTTCTTGTAAATAGTCTAGTCCTGTATACCAGTGTTACTAAATTATCTTATACCTTTCCATGTAAAATAACAAGTCTACATTTAACAAAGCAGTTACATGTCTTAATTTGGAATCGTAAATCCAATCTTTTAGATACTCTAGTGCCAAAATCTCTTAAATATTTCAACTACTTCAAATACTAAATATAAGCAGACTGGTCCTCAGAGCCAGGAAGCGTTGCTGCCCTGAGTCTGCTGTCTTCACCTTGAGCCTTCCCCAGGTTGAAGATGCTCACCAATAGGGAAATCACACCACCCAACAAGCGCTCACTCTGCCTGACAGCTGCGGTGGGCGGCGGGCCGCAGGAGGCTGGCACCCTGGATTTTTGCTGTCACCTGGACAGCTCAGTGAGCCTTGTTGGTTTTTTTTTTTTCAGTCATTACTGTGCACAACAGAACTCTCAGGCTGGTTCCTCAAACTGGTTGATTTCCAAGCCCCTTTCCTCCTGATTGGGTGGCTTCTGCCCAATTCTTTGGGCACCTCCTTCCACAATACCACCTGATCTGGGCAACCAACATCCTCTGGCCACCCCTAGGTCGATGGACTAATGCACAGCATCCAACCAACCTACCATAGTCTGACTTTGCAGAATCTGGCCGCAAGCCACCCCTTCCTCGTTCTCCGTAATGACAGAAACTGATGTCCTAATGAGTTTTGTTTTTTTTTTTGAGTTGTGAAGTTAACTTCACCCCCACCTGCCTCTTCCTGGTAATTCCCAAAATGAAAAGGAAAGGTAAGCTCTCCATCCCCAAATAATTTCTTCACTTGGAGGTAATTAATTTCAAAAAGAAAATATTCTTTCTTCATCTGCAAAGGCATCAAAGACAGAGCTACCTGCTGAATAACCGCCTCGATCATCCTCTCCAGACCCAGCGACTCCCAAAACTTCTCTGGAGTAACTTTGTTTTTAATGTCTTGAGCAAACACACAGGTCTTAGAAAGCCTACTCTTGGTTCTAAACTGTATCACGTGGGTATTTTGAAAAGATCTGTCTGTGTTACAGCATCCTCTCAACCTGAAAGGAGAAACTTCTTGTTCTGAGTGGTAAAAAAAATAAAATTAAAAACTAAAAAACTCGAGTATGGGTTGAGAGGCCCCAAATTAAAAGTTTTATCCTGTCACTACATAGCTGAGTGACATCTTTCTGGGCCCCAGTTTCCTCACCTGTAAAAACACCAGTTTGGACTATGGCACAGCTGAGGTTTCTTCCTTCCAAAAAAAGACATTAATGAGTTAGCCCAGGGAGCAAAAAGGACCCAGTACCAATTATCTTTATAATGACATGGTAAGTGGAAGGCCAATGAGGCTGGAATTTTCCTTTCCAAATCACTTGCTTTACTGTAGCAATATATTCATAAATAGACCTGAACTTCCTGAGATAAGAAAAATGTGAACTTTCAGATGACAAGAATGGAATATTGCAAGGGAAATATGCTGTGGAAATTATGCTGAGATCGTTATCCTGATGGAAATTTGGTGAAGCTCTCCTTATCCTAGGGAAACCGTTTAGGGTCAGACAAAAACTTAAAGTTGAGGATTTTTTTAAAAAGGATGCACTACATTTCCCAGACCCGCTTATCCAACCAAAGGCTGAACAGATTTAAGAGGAAAGCCTTGGACATCCTGGTCCCACAATGCACACTCCAATATGACCCGTTTCTCACGCAGCCATAGGGTAAAGGGAGCAGGTTTGTCAAAAGACATGGAAAACATGAGCATGAGTCTGCACACGCGGGCCACTGTTCCAAGGACGTTCCAGACACTATGTCATCATTCTGGTATCACTGTTGTCATGTCTAGAAGAGGAACCTGGGTTCAGAGGTAAACATGCTCTCCGGGACATCAGGCTGGTAATTGATGGGTTTAAGATTTGAACCCAAGGCCGTCCTCTTACACAATGCACTCTGCCGACTCTTTCTTAGGGAGGTCTATTGCAGCATTCTTTAGACTGACCCTTTTATATCAGATTTTCTCCCTTTTCACAAAAGGCAAATGGTTTCTTGAAGGCTGGTGCTATTTATAATGCCACGAGAACATTTAATTTAATTCTAGAACATGGTCTACTTTTCTATTGCAAAGATTCTGGGCTTATTTGGGAAAAAAGTGGGTTATTTGGAGAATAATGTTTCGAATTTGTGATGAGCGCTCTAGGGCAAAATCGTAGAGGGGACGAAAGTTCATAGAACGAACAAACAAGAGAAATAGCCTCTAATGTGTTATTCAGTAGTGAATACACTGGGAGAAAAAAAATGTAAATAAAATGAATTGCTTAAACATCATTCAAGTGAAGAGACGTTTCATGTGGCCCCACTGGCAGAGAAAGCCTGAGATACTGAACCCAAATTGCCCAGACCAGACACGACCGAAGTCTAGACCTCAGCCCTATCATTGAGGGTGAGAAGCCTACACTGGGACAAAAATTAGGTTCACCTGGGAAGTAATGTGAAGTAAGGTGGAACAATGTCTGTATGCCCCCTACGCAGCCCCCCTCGGCCCTGGAGTGGTGGGCAGGTCCAAAGCCTGCAGCAGCCTGCTCAGGGGCTCTGTGAAGAAGAGGCCCTCATGGCCATCTCTAAATTAAGTCGTTTCTGTTTTTATTTTAATACAAGGGTCTGACCTCTTGTTTTAAGAAATAAGAGCAAAACAGCTTTAAAATATTTTTTGAAACTCTGATTCAAAGTGATTGACCATGCAGAAGTTTTCCTCCAGAAACCCTGAATAGTTTCTGCTTTCCAAGGAGGGATTGTTCATTTTTTAAGATGGAGAGAAGAAAGTTTGCATAATGCAAATAACATCCGTTCTGCAAATCTCATATCCTCACATTTATGTCACCATCCAATACTCCCCCACAGGCTTGGGGAGATAGGAGAGGAGTAGCTGAAATGTCCCCAGCGGTCCTACTTGCTGTAGTCTGCATACCCTGCTTTTGGCTGCACTGTTCCCTGCCCGTGCCAGGCCTCCCTCGCCATAGCCCACCACCCCTGCTTCTCTGGCACACACACAGTTAGACACATACACACTGAGAGCGTGCATATGAACACCTCCCCAGACAGCGGGAAATGTGCAGTTAACAGGGGCAGCAGCATAGACAGCACCAATCATAAGCCACCTGGAGGCCAGGCTCACAGTACCCATGCTGCCCCAGTGCCGTCATGAACACATGGTAAGTGTTCCAACCACTTGGCTTTTTATCCTATTACGTTTTAACACTTACTATATTCTGGGTAGAAGCCAGAGTTCCCGGAAGGGACTCATGAGGCATCGTGGACATTTTTACTAGCCTCACCTAAGCTGTGCCGTATAAATAAACAGCCCATCTAATGGTGCCCCAGTAGAGTCGAAGGGGAGGAATGAGCATGCTTCTAGGGAAAATTTTATCTTGCTTGAGAACAAAATCGTCTATAGAGCAAGGGGACCCCACTCTGGAATAAGAACGATAGATTCATCAAGATGGGTGTCTTCCAAAGACAGATTGTGCAGAGATGGGCTTTTCAAAGGGATATGAGAACTTGACTTGGGAGCCCCCAGAAAGGTGGGGGGGGCCTAGCCTGAGAATGTAGGGAATGGGCGGGGCCAGTGGAGTGCAAAACAGAAGCTGCACCCGTGATTAAGGGCAGTGGACCCCACTCTAGAGATGGGAGGAGATGATGGAATTACCCCCAATCCTTTGAGGATTAAACTGGATCCATATCCAGGTGCCCTCTACAACAGGCATAATGGCCAGGGTCTAATCTTACCTTTACCCCTAGCCTAGAAGAGCAGTCCTCAGAACCAACTGTGTGTCATGTGTGCGAGGGCCCACTATAGCAGAACTCAGGGTGGGACCTCCGTTGTATTTGTAAAGCTAAAAGCTGGTTCTGATCCAAGCCAGGATTACGCGCCTGGGCTCCACGGGCCCTGAGATGTGGGCACACACGTGGCAGCTTGAAGCTGCCCCACAGGCTGAGTGGGCCAGAGAGCAATCACGAAGGACAGGAGCCGTACACAGGATGGGGCCCAACAGCAACACCAGGAAACCAGACAAGTGGTAGGCCCCACAGCCCACGCGCTCTGCTGGCCCCTCGGGTGAGGGCACGGCGTCCCCACTGCCCGGGCTGACTCGGGACTGCCTCACCGCCCGGACGGGACCCTGAGCATCTCTGCTTTTTGCCAACCTGTGTTCAGTGAACAGCCCTTGAACCCACCTGAGCAGCTTTCATCAGCTTGCTTCTGTTCCAACATGTAAGGGCTGTTACTATTTTTTTTAAAAAAGGAAAATTAAAGGGCACATTTTAGGTAAGAATGAGTTTTACCTGATAATTAGTAAAGAAAACCAGGTTAGAAGCCTGAAGCTAAGTGTGATTTCTGCCAAGCTTTCCAACTCCTGGCTTTAAAAGCTGCCCCCTAGGCTCCTGAGCATGTTCTCAGCATCCTCTTGTGGAAAGAGCAGGTATGGCCTGAAGACATTCCCAACACCACTTACCTGAAGCCAGTGGTCTGGGGATGGAAGTGAGCCTAGCTGGGGCTGGCTAGCGGGTTAGTGAATGAAGGCCACAAAACACAGAGCCATCTGCTTAGTTGTTCTCAATTAGGCAATTTTGCAAGAAGATTTAGCAAATTATCAATTTGACACTGCAGTTACCAAAAATAACTGAATGCTGTCTTCTTTCTACATCACATCATTCTAATTTATGACAAAAACGAAAGGAGACATTCACAACTTTTAATTGTCAAGACCCGGCTGACTTGTTTGTTCACGAAGAAACTGTGAAACATTAAAAGTCAAGACGCAGTGGGTCAGAAATCACCACCTCTCAAGTGGTTCCTGAAAATTAGAAAGTTTCTCAGAGTGGCTTGAATTGTCTCCACACTTACGTTCTAAATGCTCGACCATACTCCTCTTCCTTTCCTCCAAAACCAGCGACCCAAGGGGTCTGAGGGTCCACAGGGACTTATATTATTGTTTTCTTGGCATTTTAGAAGTTCTACTGCTGCAAGGAAGCAATCTTGGCTACAAAATCTCACTGGTTCCTTTCAGACCGTCTGATTCTCTGATGTACTGAAGAAGAAAATCATAGTAATTTAATAATCCAGGATGTGGGACACTCCGCAGATCCCATGCACATGGTTTAAAGAACTTCTTGCAGACCCTCAACATATCTGTGGGAGACACCAGTTCCACCCCAGGGATCACCTAAAACAACCACCGTGTACTTAGACAACCCCATCAGAACGCTGAACGCCAGTGTACGTTGCCACACGTTGCCCTCGCCAAAACGTCAGGTGTCTTCTGCCATCATTCATCCCTGCTTCAGAGGTGTCACACAGAGGAGAGTGTGGCTCAGTGCCTCCCCCAGCCAAGAAAGCCCTGATAAACGTCAGTCTGTCTTCCAACCATGAGGTCCTCTGCATTGCAATCTGCCCCTGCGGAGTGTTTTCAAAGCCACAGTGCTAGCAAACCAGGAACCACGTTTTGAACCTAGGTTTGTCTGACTCCAAAGGCCATGCTTTTAGCTGTATTCTCTGCAAACACGCCCCGTGGATTTCCTACACGTGCCCCCCACCTGAGGATACCCTTATTGTACCCAGGCTCCTGTAAGAGTGAGGTGGAAAAGAATCACCCACAGGGTTGACAGCTGGTAAAACTCCAAGCGCAGGCAAACACACGTGCCCACATAGTTCCCACGTGTTGAGCCAGACATTCACTCATTGGCAGAAAGTCAGCCAGGCTGGCCTAATTTTCTTCACATGAAGGTGGCAGGGCTGACCAGTCTGGTGGCCACAGGCATGACGTGTGGACTGGTCACAGGCTCCGCTTGGAAGTGACACTTGCTTGGAAGTGACACAGAATCTCTGGGTTCTCCTCGCACACCCCTCCCCATGGCATGGTCTCCAGCTCACAGCCTTGATAAAAAGTGGGGTTTTCAGAAGCAGGTCTTCAATTTTCCCTGTGTTATTCTGTTCCTGCAGTGATTTGCATGGTCTGTGTTTAAGTTTTCTAACGGAACAGGTGTAAGAAACAAAAGCGGCCGGTCCTGTATTTGTAAAAGTCACAGCACCGCCATCAGTTGAGTCATACTGTATGTGTGCATGTGAGCAAATCCATGAGGTCCTGAGAGAAGTCACTGGCAGGGCAGGCAAGGGAAGCCTTTGGAGCGAGAGCCTATGGCCTCCTGGTACATGAGAACTCGAGAGAGTGACTGAAAAACCAAGACTATATGACCATACCTGTGCTTTGAGTTTGTAGAGTGATAAAGTACTATTTTCCAAAGCTGGAAATATGACCCCATGTAAAAATAAACACATCAAAGAATGTATTAAAGTAACTGATACACAAAGGCACAATAGGATTCTAAGACTACCTCAGCAGAAAATGTGAATAGCAGAATACCCACAGTCAGTCAGAAGGCGCCATGAATTGGCCAAGAAATACAAAGTGGCTAAATGTCCTCTAGGCCCATAAAAAATAATGCTTGTGGTCAGACTTTCCTCAGAAAGGAAACCAACTGTATCTCTTCCAGAGGAAGAGTTTTGTGTTGCTGCACACTTTAAAGCAGCAGGTCTCACTGTCAGTTTCTACCTTCACTTCTCTCCCTGAGCATCTGTAAAATAGTCTGGTGGATACAGAGTGGATGGACAGAGAAAGTGAATGGACAGGACTACCCAAGGGCCTGGCCAGGCCGCACCCCATGTTCCACTCAAGGACCCCAGCCGCTCCCGAGGCCACCCGAGCCAGGGAAGGAGGGTCTTGCAGGAGCAACTATTGGTTGTCATGGACAGCAAAGCTAAGGGACTAAGTTCCAGAGTCCGGCTGCAGGTGAGCAAGGGTGATCTCCTGGAATTGGTGAGAGAGGGTGGTGGGGAGAGAAGAAAGGAAGGAGGAAGGGAGGGAGGACTTTCTTCTGTCTCCCATGATTCCACAAGTCCAGCTACAGAACCACTAATAGTTAAATCTGGTACCTCTTTAATTCAGTTTTGCTGAAAGAAATGACGCCCACATTAGTGATATTCAGCACACCTGAATTAACACTGAGATTTCCAACAAATTAAAACCATTTTGCAAGATTGAAACATTTTCTTTAAGGCCTGCAGCCCAAAATTGAGGCATGACAATGAATAAAAAGCAGGACAGAAAATGGGCCGCTGGTGGAACATGCTGCTCCCTAAGCCAGGGTTTGGAGAGGGAGAAGGAGATGATTCCATGCAAATGTGATTCAAAGATTCAAAGAGGACCTTCAGCCTGGCCCTTCTCCACTGGTCCTTGTGGGGACAGTGAGTGCAGGGGCCTGCACTGTGTTGGGGCCACAGAGGGAAGCTGGCAGAGGGACAGGAAACTCACAGACCAATGCCCAAGCCAGGCCTGTGTCCCATCTTGGGGACATAGAAATAATTGCACTCTCAAGCACTTTCCAAGTGTCTTTAAAATGGGGCTGACCTGGAGCAATGATGGAAAGACAAACCAGAAGTTTCTGAAGGCCCTCCAACCTGCCCGCCAAGGGAACTCTGCCAGACTGTGGCTTCGAGGGCACTGAACCACAGTGAACGGCACACACCGCTGTTGCGAAGGCCCATGCATGCCCAGAGGGGTGGCGTCAGCAGTTTCAGGTCTCAAGGCGAACCCACCAGCATAAATCCCCAGCTGGGCCCATTGTCTCCAGACACTTCCTTCTTCTCAGTCCTGAGAGCTCTTGGACTGAAGAGCGTCCTCATGCAGGAAGCATTCGTGTTCCTCTCCGCATCTCTTGGCCGCTTGCCCTAAATATACTGATCTAATTGCCAAGGAGTGTGCTCCAGAAGACAGCAGACACCAATGTCAGGGAGCTTCTGGAGGTGGCCCTCCACACCATCCATCCTCACAGCCAAGCCGCCTGGCCCCCTGCAGCCAGGTCCTTCCACCCCCAGGCAGCCCCGCCCTCCGTCCCAGGGTCATGGTCAGATTCTGCACTACAGGCCAGCAGACTGGGCAGCACAAGCATACCTCATCCCTGCCCTCACCCACCGCCTCAGCAAAAGTGACTCAGGGGGACTCGTCCCTTCCCCATGCACACACGCCCCTACTGTGTTTTCTAGTCAAGCAAACATGTGCCTGCTGTCGGGATGAAGGCATGTTTATTAATATTCGATACTGGCATCCAAGAATCAGATTCCTGAGAAACAGAAATCTGAACTCTGGCCAACCATGTCTCTACTGGTTGAGTAAATCTTAGGGATTTATTGTTAATGAAAAATTACTCTACAAAAATAGAAACAGTCTGAAGGATTTTGAGAAGATGTGGACTCAGCTGCAAGCATTTCTCCAAAGGCCATTGGTCAATAATGCCTGCAGCCATGTTGAAAGAGTCCGTAAAGAAAATGTCAAATAAATATTGAAGACATTTGTACATTTCTCCCAGAAATCCTAAACACTTTGCATGATTCAACTAATAATTCATTAAAATGGATGATGTCGAACACTCCATACCTATTGGACCGGGTGGCTGTGATAAATGTTTATACGTAAGAGTCACTTTTCCTGTTGTGTTCACCCTCTCATTCCCTAGGTAAAGAATAAAATCGCATACTAGCTGGATTGGGCTGGTATAGTTAACACCGAGTCACCCACATTCCTGGAACACTTACTTTCAATAGTGGGAATTAAGACTTTTACTTCTTCACACCTCAATTCAACGATATATTCAACATTGCTTTGAGCAAAGCTGGCTGGCTGGTGTCACAGGGCAAAGAAGAATGAATGAGATGCTGTTCCTGCCCTTACCCAGAGGGCAATCCAGGTGGCCTTGTGACCAGGGGCTATTGTGACATCATAGGAAGGACCAGCTCCCTATGTGGTTTTTAGGACAGGCTAGAAACCTTGTTCTGTCACTTACTGACTGTAAGACCCTGAGCAAAAAGTTCCAGAAGCATCATTTTCTCCACTGATGAAATGAAAATAAAAACACTAAGCTTGGCAGGTTGTGAGGAGCAGACCCAGTATGTGTAAATGACCTTCAATGGTCACCCCTGTGAAATGTATCAGAATGCATCCCATTTGAGAGATGTGTTTACCCTGTCCTGTGAGATCTCATTAAAACCCCAGGAATCCCCCATCCCATGGGTGATGAATTCCCTTTTGATTTCTATTTAATTTTTTAATTTCTCTTCTGATCTCTTCTTTGACCCACAGATTGTTTAGGTGTGAGTTGTTCGGTTTGCACATAGTTAAGTATTTTGTAGATTTTTTAATGCCATCAATTCCCAAGTTAATCCCACTGTGCAGAGACAACATATTTTGTGTGATTGAATTCTTCTACATTTATGAAACTTGGCTCATGATCCAGAGTGTTGTCAGCCTGTAATGCCCTGTGTGGATGAGAAGAGAATGTATAAGGTTTCTACAAATATCTGTGAGTTCAAGTTGGTTGATGATATTGTTCGGTCTTCTATATCCTTACTAATTGTATCTACTTGTTCTGTCAACCGAGAGAATGTTGGCATCTCTGATATTACTCTGGATTTATCTATTTCTCTTTGATTTTCTCTCCATTTTTTTCATGTATTTTGAAACTCTGCTACTGGGTATATAAACATATAGGATCAGCCTGTTTGTGAAGGATTGATCCCCTTGTCTGTATAAAATGTCCCTCTTTCCCCCAATAATATTCTTTGTTCTAAAACCTACTTTGCCTGTTATACTGGCCACTCCAGTTTCCTTTTGATGGGAGCTCACTTACGTGTGGGAAGGGGTTAACTCAGACCTGCGTTCCTCAAACTGCACATTCTCCATACTTTCTGATTATGTTGCTCTGTGTGTGCGCGTGTGTGTGCCCCTGTGCTAATTCACTGGGCATCCACGAAACAGAACGCTACTGTTAGAACGATGCTGTTCTTACTGGGCTATTTGTAAAAGCATCAGGAACAGTGGCAGCATTCCTTGGAGAGAAACACATTGAGCAGAAATACAGTCAAATGCATGGTTCGGCCCCATGGAGTCTCTGAGCCACAGGACAGAAAAAGAACTGTCTGGGAATCAGCCCATGCCGCTGAGCTGCCCACATTCCAAGGAGCTCCCTTCAGCAGATCAGCCTATGAACTCAAGTTCTTTTCCATGGAGCTGTCAGGGTTTCTCTTGTGAAAGAAAATAGCCTCTCAGTTAAAACATAGACTTAACAGTGCAGGAGAAACAGCATCTGGTGCCATAGCCAGCAGCAAGGCAGGCCTAGGCGAGAGAATGGTGTCCAGTGGAGACCAGCGGTGAGATCCAGCGAGTGGCCCTGTGGGCTGCCACCAACAACATATGCTTACACACTAATGAACATGGGCTCATTTAGAATAAATTTGCATCCATCAAAGTCAAACAGCGAGCAAATGTTCTGTAGTGTATAAAGGGCCTTTGGGATGCTTGAACTACATTCCCTCCCAACTTCAGAGATATCAGAGGGAAGTGCAGACTGCACGAGAGGCTGAGCTAAAACTGTGTACTCCCATGGTGACTGGCGGGGTCTTTGGTTTAGGCAAGAGTTGACCTGACAATGATTTTGGGGGTTCAGGGGTAGGAGGAAGGAGTGAGAGATGAGCCTTACTTCTAAGGAAAAACAGGTTCATGTGCAAACCCTGGGGAGACCTCGGCTTGGTGTCCCTTCTGGGGCAAGGTCACCTCTGTTTGAAACTTCCCCAGGTTCTTTCCCCAGGCTCCGCTCACCCACCCAGAGACAGCCTTAGGCTTGGGCTCCTGCCTCAGTTTCCAAAAACAGTCCTCTTCCTCCTTCCCCCATGTAATGAATGGTTCGGAGCTCAGATGTCATTGTCACACCCGCAATTAGTAAGATTCACATTCTGGAAGAAAGATAGACTGTCCATTGCGTGAACTCAGCACTTGGGACACGTAAGCTCGCTATGAGGAAGCAAAGCTACATTTTGTCTTTTCAAGACAGGCCTCAGCCGCTGCCGAACAGTGGTCACACACCTTCGGGGTGCAACAGTCAGCATCCTGTTTAAAAACACAGAATCTTTACAAAAGCCACCTTTCCCAGATAGACATACCGAAACCTGATACCATTTTAACACTGAAATCTTGAGAGAAAAAAAGAGAGAAAATTTATATCTCACTGACTCAAACTTCAAGGTATGCAAGACAGAGTCCCCTGCTTCCACCCAGCTGCATGTGTCCAATAATCTGGGATCACGTGCCCTATAATTTGGATTCATGTGTGTCTAATAATCTGGGTTCCTGTGTTCAATGATCTGGCTGTGCATAAACTCTCATGTGTTTATAACATCCATTTTGTAAACTTTGAAGTGCTACATACAGCAAGGTCAATGAAAGCAGAAATTCACGGCGTTATGTGTCTTCTCTTCCCAGATTGTATATGATGCCCAGGGAAATTTTGCTTTAAGTCTTGACCATTCACCCACGTAGTTTTCGCTTGATGCATCTCCCACCTTTACTTCTCCTTTGAATCTGTAACACTCAACACAAACCCCTCTAGGATTGCCGCTTGTCTGCTCAGTAAGTGGCGATCCTTCCTCTGCTGGAAATAATTTCCTTTTCTAGACTGTTCAGCAAGGGAGTTGACTCTTCGTAAAGGAGCAAAAACTGAACTCTATAATCTCAGAAATTAAGTATATCAAGCTGTGATTCAAATTCAAAAGGGAAAGAAAGGAAAACAGATGGAAAGGAAGAGAGAAAGAAAGCATCCCCCAAAAGTCTGGAAGGGTAGCTGCTGGATTTGTAGCAAATGCAGTGACTCGTGTTCCGTGTCTGCGATGAGAACCTCGTCCTACTGCTGGAACCTCTAAATCATTGTTTTTCCCGTATATTTTTAACAGCAACTTATAAAACCATTTGTACAGCCACAACACTGAGATTCTGCCTCAGGGGCCTACATGCCTCATAAGCTGCGACTCAGCCCAGTGGGAGGCGACATCCCTGTGAAGACAGTCTGGACGAGGGGAGTACAGATGAGGGGGACAGAGCACAGGGGTCTCAGTGCCCGTGAATCCCCTCCGACAAGCAGCCAGAACCATCTCACAGGCCGAGGGATGTGGATTAAACTGGCTGAAACTCTCAAATCAAATCAAGGGGGCAGGCAGATAGGCAACTCTACACGGAGGCCAGCACAAAGAGGGATTTAAAATCACACACACACACACACACACACACACACACACGTCTAGTCAGATTGCCTATAATGACACCTTGGAAGGGCGTTTGCCTAAAAGTGATTACAACCAAACCACAGAGAGTGAAGTTTCGGCAATCACCGCCAAGTGGGGCGCTGTGTCACTCTGCATCAATCGGCATGATGAATCTTTCACATAATGTGAATCCCTGTTTAATCGTGAGTCTGATTGCACGCACCATCGTCAGCATGCCCGAAGCTCCCCAGCCACTGGGAAGGAGGGGAATTACGAAGAGTCAAGCTTTTGTACTTCACGAAAGGAGGAAAACCACCCCGCAGGAAAGCAGAGTGGACTTGTGGATAGAGGAGTCGCAAGTCCCAGGGCTTAGCACACAGCACAGGTCACTGATATATGACAGAAAAGTCACCAGAAAGTATCTTTTCCACTTGTGGATACAGAATCGCTCTAGAAATGCCCCCTCTGCATAAGATGACATGATGGAAAAACCCAGGGACTCTACCTAACCACCCTGGGTTTAAACCCCAGCTCTGCATAAAACTAGCAGAACACTCCCTTTTTCATATGGCTGCTTGGCAGCATTGGAACATCTGTGGGACTTAAATTCCTTTATCCTAAAGAATGGAACTAATAGAGGACTTGAATTTTGTAAGTCTGCCGGCAAGTAGAGAGTTTAGGGTTTGTTTTTTTTTTAATCTAAAAACCTCACTGAAAATAGCCGTCTTCACTCAGACCCAGAAAGAAGGTTTTGTTTCTTGCTCTTTCTCCTGTCAAGCCCCATGGGCATGATATTTCTCATGGGAAGGAAGAAAAAAGTGGGAGGAAGAAGCAGCCTCCATGACTCTGTAGACAACAGCTCCTCTGGAAGAAGTAGGAGAACCAGGTGAGTGGAGCCCCTCAGTCCTTACCACCCCCCCCCCATCATGCCTAAGCCCTTCCCCTTTGCCATGCATGCACAGAGCTAAAAATTCTTCCAAGCTAATTCATATTTTCTTCTCTTGGTGCACTCATGACTCAATATTTGAAGTGTCTTGGGAGAGAGCTGGTAGTTATAGCAGCAGCTGTGGGCAGCAGTGTGCAGTGACCATCGTGTAGGCACTGGACGTCCGTGACAGCCCCGTGCATTAGCATCATGCCAACAGTGGCTGTACAGGAGAGCCACACAACTAAACCGACGCTGAGCAATAGTGTCATTTACCCTCAGACTCAAACCGAACTTGCCAAAACTGTGTACCAGTGACCTCATGCTCCTTCTGGAGTCATTGAAAGAGAAGCTAGATCATATACAAACATCTAGCTAACGATCTGGGATGACAAGAGAAGGAAATATGTAGATCTTGAGACCCTTGGCTTACATTTTCATAAGAACACTTAAAAGCAGAAAGGTGTACTGTGACACGGAAAGGATTGGGAGTTAGCGTATTAGCTATGTCACTACGCGCACGGGTGCTCAGGCTGCCACGACAAAAGACCACAGACTGGCAGCTCTAACAACAAAAATTTATTACCTCGCAACTCTGGAGTCCAACACCAAAAGCCAGCATCAAGCAAGGCCTGTTTCTGGGGAGATCCCCCCTCCTGGTTTGAAACAACTGCCTTCTTGCTGTGTCCTCACTGGTGAGAGCCCTCTGGTGAGTCCGATAAGGACACTAACTCTGTGGGATCAGAGCCCTACCCTTATCACCTCATTTAACCTAATTTCTTCATTAGAGGCCCCCTCTCCAAATACAGCCACACTGTGGGTGAGCACTTCCACCTACAGACTTGGGGAGGATGCACCCAGTCCTGAGTCACTCATGTACCTCCTGTGCATGTGACCTTGGGCAGGCAATCAATGCTACCAGCATTCGTTAAAGGCACCACTCTGTCATTTGTCTGCCTCTTAGGGTTTCTATGAGGATCAAATGAAATACATACAAAGACATTTTGCAAACTATTAGAAACTGTACAAATATCCAGTAAATAAGAATGAAAGAAAAATGTGAGCTACATATACAATGTAAGGTGTGTAAACCACACTGGACCAAAATCATTTATTAGTTGGAATCTTTCTGCACTTGTCCTTTAGAAGAAAAAAGCAAATGGCACTATAAGAGAAATCTTATTTTTTAAAAATCCAGGGTAACAGCATGAATCCTCCCCTGTCAATTTCCTGCATTTCCTAGCAGACAGTGAGAAATGAGGCCAGACTCTCATTAAAATTCTGGCAATGACAACAGAGTTCACTAGGCTAAGGGTGGCCTGAATCATTTCAGGAGTCTCACAGCCCGGATGTGAGAAGTGGGGGCTTTTGTCTGATAAGGAAATGCAGCTAATCCCATCCCTCGTGCCTTAAACCTGCTGGGACATGGTTATTCTCAGCACGCTTATGTTCCTGTGTTAGGTGGGCACTCTTCTAAGAAGAAAAGTCAGCAGAAAGTACTTTCTAAAGCCTTTTCCTTCTGGACAGTGGCTGTTCTCAGACATCTCTCTCTTCAACCTAAGGATCCCTTCTGTTGTCTTTAGCTGTGCATTTAGAATATATCAGGCCTGTCTTCTTACTCAGGTGTCCATGATCCACTCTGCAAAAACTAGTTGATAGATCCCAGGAGAGAAAGTACCCAACCATCCTAAACTAGTCACAGGGACTTGGGATGAACTTTATCCAATAAATCCAACAAAGCAGAATGGGTGGTATAAAGTCAGGCAGAAATCTCGTACTCCCTTAAATCTGAGCAAAGTGCCTATGGTGTATTTGTCCTCCAAGAAAAACTTGGAGAGATGGCGTAGTCACAATCCTTGTTTCTGTAATACAGAATGGTGGTTTAATTTAAGAGAATGTTACTCAACTAAAATCCTGGAAATAGATATGTTTCTCACTCAACTTCATATTATTACTCATTAGAAAGCTAAAGAATTTATAAGTTATGGGTTTTTTATTCATATTAATTTAACTGAATTAAAAAGAAACAGACTGGGTCCCCATGGAGGCTCTACTCCCCACACAGAATGAATTGCATTAAAACTTTTCAAGACAGAGGCTAAATCCCACCCTCCAACACACTTCAAAGGGTGTGGTCTCGGCCCTGGGCTTTCCCTAGTCTCTCAGCATGGAGCGGGCCATAACCTCACCCCTGCAGGAGCCCCTGCTCCCGGTGGGCTAAGGACCCTGGTTAGGAGACACACATCACTGAACACCCCTTGCTGTTAGGAGCAGGCCCTCCCTGGCCTGACCTGGCGCTCTGGGCATGCATGCCTGGGCCACGGGGTGAGGAAGTCCTGCAGGAGGGGTCATCCCTCTTTAGGAAGACATCTCCATCTGGCACCCAGTCCATTATTCCCCATCAGGTTAAGTAGGTCTGACTGTCGCAGTATCTTCTGAAAGAGCCCGCTGGGGGCACAGCGATCCGTCCCCTCAAGGAACTGTTCTCCACGGTGTGCCTGTTAAAATGCAGGAAGGCACATGGCCCCCACTTTCAGATGGCAGTTAGCCTGAGGCACTCCCCCGGGCCCCCCAAACCCCCAGCCATCAAGATAACTACTGTTTTTGTTCAATATATCAAAAAATGAAAATTCATCCAATAAAGTCCACAATTAACAAAAAATCAACCTTTTAAATAAAGACAGCACCGTGCTGGGCCACACGAAGCCCGAGGCAAAAGGTAAGGACGGCATGGGGCTCCACATGCATGTTTTTACAAATCACTTCAATGGCTAGATTTTTTTCCAGAATATTAAGGTAGTTGAAAAATTGAAAATAGGTGTTAAATCTCACTGCACTGTTTTAAGTTTAAATATTTTATTTACACACAGAAACAAAACTTATTAAAACTTAACTTTCCTGGCATGAATGGAAGAAAAGTCACATTTTCAGAATCTACCTCCTTATCATATTTTCATTTCAGACAATTGTCATGGTTGGTAATCTTTCTGGACTGAGTAACAATCATAAAATTGTTTACAGTACCTTCAATTTACTAGTAAAACACCTCTTATGGTAGATAACTATGAGTCATTGTTAAAACATGCCCAAGGCCGCTTCTAAATTTGTATCAAACTTCACTAAGCAAAACTCACAAATGACTTTTAGCCTATCCATCATGATGCTGGTCAAATCACTGACAACTCGGGCTGCCAGAACCCACTTGTTCAGGACTTAAATTTGAAATTGAAAATCAGGATTTTCAGGGCTGAGACAGTAGCTGCTTTTTGAAAATCAGGTGTATTTATGCAGAATAACTTATATTTAGTAAAAAATGCAAAAATCTGAAGACAGTATGTTTTTTAATTTTGCATTCTCCATTCAAAATGTGAAATTAGGACATTTATAATCTCCTAAATTTCTGTGTGATCTCCACTTTCTTGTAATAATTGACACTCTCCTCTGATGAATCATACATTTCCAATTTTGTTCCATTTTCTTTTCATTATTTCAGATGCAGGAAGAATATTCATATCTTTTGCTCAAGTTTTAAATTCATCACGCACACCTTCAAAGTCAGGCTCTCCCATTTGGTTTCATTCACAGCTCGTTGAAAAAGAGGAAAAGCAAAGAAGTCACTTTTGGAAACACCACTGACTTTGCTTCTATTAAAGTCAGGAAGGTAAAATACTAAGGCCCGATTTAGGGAGAAATACAGTATTTAAATTTAAAATAATGTGAGCTTTAATACTCTTTCTAATTTTCAGTATTTTTCCACCTCCTTGAATGTTTTGGGGAAAAAAATAATCGTTTCTTTTAAATGCATAAAAATGTGCACAGAAGCCCACATTCCTCCTGCCGCCCTGGGCTCTCAGGTTAGTGCTGCCCACAGACCGTTAGCTTCAGGGCAGGAAGCTTCTGTCCCAAGCAACCACAGGGCTTTCCAAGCTGAAGCCAAGGCCTTGCTCTTCCTGCAAGTCATGCTCAGAGGCTCCGTGGTAGGGACTGCCCACCTTCCTCCACCCTCTCTTGCAGTCTTTCCCTTCCTCTGATGTGCTTCAAGTTCCAAATGGTAAAGGGAAGGGAGGAGGAGGGCAGGGGCTGCACACGGTGCCTGTGTCCTCATGTCCCCATCAGATACTCTGCAAGCACAGTGGCCCGTCGAGCAAGCCGCTGCTCCCTGGTCTGCCGCCTCTCTGTGCTACGTCCTAATGTCCATATTGTTCAAATATAATCAGCCTTCTGGAGTGACTGTGAGGATTAAATCACATACACATACACCCAGTTCTTAGTACATAGCCAGTTCTATATAAATATTATTACTACAGTTCTAGGAGTAAAAAGGGCTCTCACTTAAGGAAAGATTCTCTCTTTGATGAATAAAGCTTTCCTAATCCTACTCTCCCTACAGTGTTGTAGACTTAATGTATTACCCCTTCTGCATATAAACAATGTGCCTTTATACCATAAGGAATGAATCTCTAATAGTGTAATTTCCTGCCCCATGATTTTCAAGTGGGAGAGACTTTCCCAGGACATTCCTTGAATCTAATTCTTCATGTTAAATACTGAAGGGAAAGGTGCTCAGTGATCTGGGAGCCCTTGCTTCAGTGGGGACTAGAAAGGGCATTAGCTGAAGTGCTGTATGAGTTCACGAAGGCTGCTGTAACAAACTACCACAACCTCTGGCTCAGACACCAGGCACTGATCTCCTCACAGTTCTGGAAGCCATGGTCCTGAATGTGGATGTCTGCGGGGTTGGTTCCTTCTGGAGGCTCTGGGAGAATCCATTCTTTGCCTCTCTCACAGCCCCTGGAGGCTCCAGTGCCCCTAGCTTGTGGACAGATGCCTCCCGTCTCTGCCTCTGTCTTTGCGTGGCCTTTCCTCTGTGTCCCTGTATCTCCTCCTTTTCTGCCCCTTATAAGGGTTCCTGTCACTAGATGTAGGGCCCACCCTGATCCAGGCTGATTTATCTTGAGGTCCACACATTAATTATATCCACAAATGCCCTTATTGCAAACAAGGTCGCATCTGTCGTTCCAGAGGACATGCCTTCATTTGCGGGTGGTGGGCTTTCTCCTCCTCAGCACAAACCCTCAGTTATTCACTGCAGAGAGCCAGGCATTCGAGCCCATCCTAAAAGCTATGACGTTCTTGTCCCCAGTCAGCTAGCAGCAAGGCCCCTGAGGAGACACCTCGTGTCCAGGTAGCAGCTGAGAATGGTGTCCTCAGCGAGGTGTCGTCTTCAGATGCTTTCTCTCCCAACAGTAACATCTGACTTTAAACCTCAGGCCCACTTGGGGAGCAGTTCTGCCTGTGGGCCAGGGAGGATGCCTTTGGTAATAAAGAGTCTCCACGCTGTTCATTAGGCACAGTCTCTAACCAGTGAGCACAGGAGAGCGAGCCTCCAGGCACCCTGAGGAAAAATACACTGGAAATAGTTCAGTTATGTTAAAGCCTGAGTGTGTAGTTAGCTTGAACAGCCTCCTGCCTGAGTTAGGAGGTAAATAGAAATGTCCACTCCGGAGAGACTTCCGGGAAGATGGCGGAGTGAGCAGGGCGGCAGAAATCTCCTCCCAACACTATATTTATCTACGAAAACACAGAAAATACATCTATTCCTAAAAGAGACGAGAATACACAGGAAAGCGCACAGCGTGCAGCTACACCCGAGAGGACTCGGCACCCCAAGAGGCGGGTAAGATACGGAGCCGCGACCCGGCGGGACCCGAGCCCTCCCCCACCCCAGCGCACCGGCGGGAGGAGAGGATTCAGAGCCGGGAGGGAGTGGAAGTGCACCCCGCGAAGTAGCCAGCCCCGGTGATCTGCGCGGGGAGCGCTGACCCACATTGCACAGTGCAGCGGAGATTGGAGAGACAGAGGGGCAGGATCTGAGCGGGGAACGCGCCAGGGTGCTTGCAGCCGGCTCCCGGGAAGGAAAAAAAAAAGTGCGCGCTTTCGTCAGCGGTCTTAAAGAGACAGGAGCCCAGCGGAGGAGCCGGATCGCCCCAGCACACTCAGCCCAGCAGGCTGGGAGTCCTGGGGAGGTTCAGACGCCTTAGCTGGCGACTGAGGAAGCGTAGCCATACTTAACACTTCTCACTGAGATCAACAGCCTCCTATTCGTTCCCACCCATGCCAGAGCGATAAAGGGCCCTGTGGAGCGGCACAGTCACAGCTGTGGAATAGTGGGGCAATAGCGCCACCTAGAGCATTCCCACAGAATCTACGTCTGGTGGGCATTTTTTTTGTTTTTTTGTTTTGTTTTGTTTTGTTTTGTTTTTGTTTTTTTCTTTTCTTTCTTTTTTTTCTTTCTTTTCTTTTTTTCTCTTTTTTTTTCTTCTCTTTTTAAAGTCTTAAAGAGCCCAGCTGACATACGTGGCAAATATCAGTGACCAATTATACAGCCATGAAAAGACAGAGGAATATGGTTCAGACCAAAATCAACCAGACAACCCCAGAGAGGGAGTCTGAAGGGATGGAAATGCACAGCCTCCCTGAAAAAGAATTTAGAATAAAAGTCATAACCATGCTGATGGACCTACAGAGAAATGTGCAAGAGCTGAGGGAGGAAGTGAGGGAACTGAGGAAAGACAATACAGAAATCAGACAAGCGATCGACGGGCTTAACAGCAGAATGGATGAGATGCGAGAGACTGTTAATGGAATAGAAAACAGAGAACAGGAGTACAGAGCAGCTGAGGCAGAGAGAGATAAAAGGATTTCTAGGAATGAAAGAATATTAAGAGAACTGTGTGACCAATCCAAA